>JACVBY030000377.1:214437-485969 GCA_017589505.3 Metroxylon sagu
CAATTGCTCCTGTACTGCTTACTCATTTAGTAGTGGATGTTCTTTTGTGGTATGGGGATTTGATTAATGTCCAGGAGCAATACGGATGGATCGAATGGAGGAACCCTCTACCTTCGGCTAGCAGCCTTCGGAGTTTTCAGCCAGATTCCACCAGCAAGAAAGGGAACGGTTACTCTGGCTGTCGTCGGCGCCGTTGCGGGCTTTGTAGTTTCTGGTGTCGCCGTCGCCTGGGTGCTCATTTGGAGGCGCCGGAAGAGGCGGATGATTCGTGCTGCAAGGGCAGTAGGGAGAGCTCTGGTGCCGTTCAGATACAGTGATTTTGCAGTATTTCACGAAGAACTTCTCGGAGAAACTGGGAGGAGGCGGCTTCGGTTCGGTCTTTAAAGGTTTCTTGCCTGATTCAACCGCCATAGCTGTAAAGAAGCTCGAAGGCCTGAGCCAGGGAGAGAAGCAGTTCCGGACCGAGGTGAGCACGATTGGAACAATTCAGCATGTCAACCTCGTTCGTCTTCTCGGGTTTTGCTCTGAGGGCGCCCAGAAGGTTGCCGGTTTACGAGTTCATGCCAAAGGGTTCTCTGGATACTCTGCTGCTCCAGAACACTTCTATGGTCTTGGACTGGAACACCAGGTACCGAATTGCTCTCGGAACTGCTAGAGGATTAGCTTATCTCCACGAGAAGTGCAGAGACTGCATCATACATTGCGATATAAAGCCAGAGAACATACTATTGGATGCGTCATTTGGTTCCAAAAGTGTCGGATTTCGGTCTGGCAAAGCTTGTAGGCCGAGACTTCAGCCGAGTGTTGACCACCATGAGAGGAACAAGAGGCTATCTTGCTCCTGGAATGGATAACTGGTGTGGCTATCACTGCCAAAGCTGATGTGTACAGCTACGGGATGATGCTTTTCGGAAATTATATCCGGCAGGAGAAACTCAGAGCAGACAGAGGAAGGGAAAGCTGCAAATTTTTCCTACATTAGCTGCCAACAGACTTGTGCAAGGGGATGTCCAAAAGCTTGTTAGATCACGGATTGGAGGATGATGCGAATGTTGAAGAGCTCGAAAGGGCTTGTAAAGTTGCTTGCTGGTGCATTCAGGATGATGAAACTTGTAGGCCAGCGATGGGACAGGTTGTCTAAATTCTCGAGGGCTTTCTGGAAGTTAACGTGCCTCCTATTCCAAGATCTCTTCATACTATTGCAGAAGGCCCAGAGAACATAAATTTCTTCCCAGACTTGTCATCAAATCGAAGTTCCCAGAAGCAAGAGCACCACTTCTACTCAGTTCTCAGGTTAAAAGCTCATCGCAGGCGAGTCCTAATGCTTGAAGATGGCCGAGACTTCTCCAGCTCCCAAGTGTACCATTTTGAGTGAGTCCGCTAAATGCCATTTTCAGATGCATTGCAAAGTAATAGCTTCATGCCACCTTTACTGCTTGTCCAATAAAATGGAAGTGTTGAATGTATTTTGGCGGCCAATTACCATACTAATTATGGTCCAGGTGTGATATACCCATATATGAAATTCCTCACACTTCATGTCCTAGAATAATTTAATGAAGAATAACTTAAATCTTCATATTTTCCTGGTAATGTGAATCAGAGTATTGCCTATGCTTGTTTTAATATTTAAGTCTTGCACCGTAACTTGGATATATTCTCTTGTATTGATTGCTGCAGGCGCTACCACTGAGCATTAATCTTAGCTGATTTATAGAAAATGGAATTTGCAGAACGGCATGCGCAGGCTCCTAATAATTCATTTCAGTATTTTTATTCATTATCCCTTACGTTTCGTTCATTGAATAGTCACCCACCACCCCTTCCTTTTCCTTTGAAATTTACGAAGAAAAAGTTGACTTAATCAAGAATGAGACAACATGTACTCCATGTGTGTCTCGATCTAGAACCAAGACCAGATCGAGATTTTTTAGCTGGCACCTAGTTTCACTTAGGCTGACCATATGATAACAATAAATCCTCAGCATAGTTTCATCAGAGACATGAGGAGAAGGTCTCCGCCTCAATGCAAGCTGTAGATTATACCTTTATACGGATGTGCTAATGTCATTATAAATGATTACTAAAATTCATTCATGTAACAGTATATTCATATGATTGGCCAATATTTAACTCAACTCTAATACTCTATTCAAGCTTATTTTATTCGTATTATCTCATATCATGATAAATAATTAGCTAAATTTTACTTTATAATTTTATGACCATTATATAAACTCATATGAACTCATAAGTGCCTTCTACATTATAATGTGGCATGTGTACAATGGACCAGTATCTGGACACCTCATTTGATAGGGTTAGTACTAGGCTCATGTGGGTGCCACACGCATGATCTGCTCTGATTTAACTGCTAGTAGTCCTCTATCTAAGCTTTCAAGACATCTATTTAAGCCTTGGAGCCATATGTTCTTATCAATTTTAGATAGTTTTTATCTAACATACTATACTACAACCATTTTTGTGAGTATATATACATGCTTGTATGCTAGTAGCATCAAGGTTTTGAAGCTCTCCAGATAGTCAATAGGATTAGAGGTCCCATTGTATGGCTCTAACTATAGCATATCATGCTTTGAAAATAATAGCTAGTCATGATCTTCTTGGTAAATGGTGGCTCTTTGGAGAGTTTTAGCTCATTCATTAAGCTTGCCCTCTACCTTGGACTTGCTCTATAACTACTTTAATCTTTTAATTCACCTCTTTCAACTACCAATTTATTTAATCTTTTGGTCAGCTAGCCAGAGGGCTCATCCAACCATAATAACTGATTATGAGGCTCTTATATAGGTCAGTTGTCATAGCACTCACCTCTTGCTTGTTGATACAAGAGGATGTGAGTATTCTCATGAGGCAGTAGATAAGATTGATTGTTCCTCAAGCCATGATGAGCCCTGTACTTGGTCCATTGTGAACCTCTGTAACCTAACCTTAGATGATCAAGTTTTGAGCTAGATTCACTAGGGCTTCATCATGCTACAAAAGGACATTAAATAGATCCTAGGTGACCACAACTAGAAGGACTAGATAGGTCGGATCTCTTCCTAAGTTTTAAGAGCTAAGGAGCATTATTCATCCATTGATCTTCTTCTCTTGAGTAACATGACTAAAGGCTTATGCTTATTCCCATTAGCACGAATCTATTGACATCCAAAATTGACATCTAAATGTCAACCAATATGAAGACAAGAACTCACTTAGCAAAGCGCATGCCACCAACCTAAGATAAGCTTATTGCGGATAGACAAAGAGAGATTTGGATATATTCTCCAAGAGATTCTTTGGCATCCAAGTTAGCATAGAGACCAAAAAAACGAAAACGATAAACAAAATTAGAGATTTAGCCCTTCAAAGCATCTACTATCTCTAAGTGTAGAGGGCTTCTTATAAAGATGAGAAAAGTCTTCTTAATTTGATCTGTTTGATACTGAATGGCTGGATGTACTTAGGTCTCTGAGTGGGCAGCACACTTTTAACGGATTTCTTTTTCATAAGGAATTGCCATGTGTCACCTTCTAATCGACCATCACATAACTTCTAATCGATTATTACATATTATCTTGTGGTTGACTATCCAATTCATACCACATCAAGTAATGGCATAAACTCTAATAAACATGTGATAGGTATAATTTTGTACAAACATATAGACCATTATATAGAAAAACAATGTAAATACAAAAAATTAATAAAAAAACCAGTAGGTAGAAAGCTAGACATTTAAGTTCTAATAAAGACTCAAAATTATAACTTTTTCTAATACTTTTCATGTGCATTGCGCATGCTAAGCTACAAAATAGGAGCCCATGGTGGTGCCATTGGACTCCATCTTGTCTCCAAATATTATTGTATATGGTAAACTATATTTTTGAAATGTTTGAGAGCCCTTTTCGTTGTTCCAAGGAGACTCCAATGTGACTCTAGCCGCTTTCGCATATTTAACCAACCTAAAATGGGGCGCATCTTTGGTTATGCTCCCATGGTTAATTTAATTAATATAATATAATCATAATGATATGGATTCTTACGCAAAGTCCAATTAAACGATAATTTTCTTTTTTCCCAGTGAGGAATGAATGGCTGCGAAAGTTGACTTTCCAATTTGCTATTTTAATTTTATTAGTGAGATTCTTTATTTAAATCTATTATTTTTACATGAGTGCATGGATGGGAGCAAACCAGGTTTCGGACATGTAAGTGATTTTAGAGAAACTTTTAATGCTTATAATATCTTCGGTGGTGCTCGACGAAAATCAGACGCGTCGGGTACAAAAGGCTTAAAAAAGACTCTTTATATTCATACGTAGATAAGCATAACTCTGATTATTATTTCTATCATAAGGTCTATATGATCCTAAAAATAAATTAAAAAAAACATTCATTAGTCACTATAAAATGCTTTAAAAAAATAAAATATTGCTTTAAGTTTTAGTAGGATAAAATAGTTAAGGCTGCAAATAGATCGGATCAATCCATGATCCAACTTGATCCCAAACTGATTAAACCCAATCTAACACATATTTAAAAACCCATGGGTTGGATTGGTTTGAAAATTAGACTCAAACTATATTCGAAGTTAAGTTTGAATTTTGTATTTTTTGATCCAACCCAACTTGGATCTGATTCGGTTCGATCCATAAATATTAATTATATAAATCTTATTTTCTTTTACTTCAATTATTTTTATTAATTTATTAAATAAACTTTCATATAAACTAATTCTTCTTTCCATCTTAACAACTAAATCTTTTCTTATCTTTTTTTACTTAATTATATAAAAATTTATATTTTATTATTAATTTTTGATGAATTCTTATTTATAATATCTTTAAGTATATCAATGAATATTTTAAATATCATAGTTTATAAACTTAAAATTTTTGAATAAAAATTTAAGTTTAAATTGGATCTTTTAATTTTATTTATTTTTTTAATGCATCTAAATTTAATTATTAATAATTAAATTTAAAAATAAAATAATAGTTAGGGGTAAACATAATCCGATCCAATTCCATCTTAAACTTTAATGTTTTATGTTAGATTTGAATTGTATTAATCCTAAATAGACCTCAAAGACATGTTAGGTCTAAAAATTTTTTCATAGATCTGATCTAATCTGATGTAATCAATAAATAGGTTGGATTTGGGTTTAAAATCATGATTCGAATATAAAATCGAATCAGATGAGATTAAGCATGATTTAATCCAATTCAATCCATTTGTAATCCTTAAAGTATGGTGGAGGTATAATTTTGCTTGAGATAGGCTATTTTTAAACGATGAAAAAAACATCAATAGTTGAAAAAGGCAAATATCCAGCTAGCAATTCAGCCAGAATTGCGCCGACTTTTGGGTTGGGTCTGAAATTTAAATCCTAAATAATCAATAGTTGAAATTTAAACTCTTCAAAGGGTCGTATCTTTGCGAGGATTTGGCTTCGCAGGGCCTCCTTTCAGGCCGGGTTCTTTAAGCATTTGTTCACAATTTGCAACATAAAATCAATTTGCGACACAAAGTCCTCGTGTCATATCATAAATGCACAATTGACTGTGATAAATATATATTATTAATGAGCATCGCCGCACCTACCACCGGCCGACTCTACGGCTGCGTGCAGAAAATATCTTATAATAACCTCGCCTACTTTCTAATAAATACGAGCATCTTTCAAACCATAAATATCGATCTACCATTCTCATTACAGCTATGGGTTACTTGTCGCTCTGGGAGAAGGTGGTCCTGGGAGAACTTTTCTCCGGACTCATTGAAGTATGCTGTAGCCTAACCAGAATCACACGTTTGATTTTAAGACCAACTTTGATTGGAATGGTCCAAACTTTCGCTTCTTCGACCAGAGGGGAGGGTTCGATTCCACATAACATTGTTTTTTCGTTTTGATCCACGTCAAGTTAGTCTAGACTCCAGAAGCTGGCCTATGCAAGAAGAGGTGGGCGTATAATACCGGATAGATACAGAGCTCGGTTCTTTTTGGAAAAAAAAAATCATAGAAAAAACCAATTAGAAGCCAAGATAATGAAGTTCTTGAAAATTATAAGAAAAAGAAAAATTGAATACTTTATTAGACAATCAAAAATTTTAAATAATTTTCAGAAAATATTTTACGGCCCGGATTCTCCATCTTGACCGACGGTGACCAGATCCTCGTGACGTGCGGCTCACGTCTCACGCAACGGCGACCCCTGTCCGCACCAGAAATGCTAATCGTTGTCCGATCTGCGTCTAACGGTCATCGCCGGGCGGCTCCCACGTCGTGATCACAGTGGCAATGAGAGCCGTCCATTTCCTCTTAGTGCTAAGGCCTCGTGGCCTAGCAAAAGCGGCACTTTCAGCCGAATGTCAAGCAGCCCAAGAAAGATATGAACCAAGAGAACCAAGACTGGGTCTCATTTTCTAGTGGTGGGTTTCATTTTAAGTTTACGTTTCACTCTCCTACGCGAAGCTTTTACTTCACAAGACAACAAAATTACTAAAATATCATTATAATTAGTAGAAGAGTTTTATCTCACAGAATGTCGTGGACGCGGATCGCCCAAGAAAAAAAAGGTTTTATAGCATGCGAAAAGTTAAACGGAGGCAATCTTTTTCTTTTTCTTGAGAAAGTAGTTTATGGCGGCTAATGTGCTAATTAGTATCCATCTTTTTGTGGATGAAATTTTGGGTTCAATCAAAAATTAATTAATGTAAAAAATTAATATTTTTTAATATTAGAAGGAGTCGATTGTAAGCTGATTCTACTTAATTCTTATACGTTTTCATATTTCCTTTCAACACTACTAAAATATAAAAAATAAGTAAAAGATAAAATTTAGCCTAAAAAAGAATTATACAACTTGATTCACATGCAGAACCTTTCTAGATGCCTAAAAAATAATTAGTTTCCTTTCAAACGATAAATTTTAATCTAATAAAAATTAATTATACAGCCTCATTGAAAAGTGATTATTAAATAATTAAAAAAATTTATTTACATGTGCTAAGTTTTTTATGTTAAAGTATTTATAATTCATTGAATTTTGGATGGATATTCACAGTAGTTATTATTTTGATACCTTTCATAAAAAAATTTAACCATAATAATTTAATGCAATATTTATTAATATAATTTTTAATAATTAAATATAACATCATTATTATTTAAGATGTTTATTCCTACAAAAAATGCTTCAACAAGTAATTTACCGTATAAAACTACTTATTGAAAAAAATACAATGCTGCATTGCATTGCACACATATCATATCTTAAAATATATTTTTTAATTAATAATAAAATAGTGAATTTTATCTGAATAAAATTTAATTTCTGATCTTACACATTATGGATTTGAAATCATTAATATAAGTCCTAAGCCGATAAAAAATCATTGAAATCCTTTAAAACCAAGTCTTCTAGAGTTTAGGCCTGAACCCTTGCGCCAAACTACTTTGTGAACTTTTCTTAATTATTTATGTGAGAAAGAATTCACCTTATATATCTGTGGAAAAATTAAAAAGATTAAGTGCATCTTCGGTAATTTGGCACCACAATTCGGTCATATTCTAATGAGTCATGACCTCAGAATAGGCGGTTGTCAAAGAACATCATCGTTTTTCCAAGCACCTTCCGCATCCTCTCCTTCATTTATGCGTGTCCTCCGTCTCCAACCTTTGCAGCCATGGCTCTTCCCAAAGCTCCATCTCCCTTTCCACCCTCTTCCTTCTCTATCCTCCTCCTCCTCCTTTTCTTTGCTCTCCAAACCCCTCTCTCGTTCTCAGTTGACACCATCTCTGCCAACTCCTCCATCTCGGGGGACCAGCTGCTAACCTCCAAAGGGGACAACTTTCTGCTGGGCTTCTACCGTCCTGTTAATTCCACCAAATACTACATAGCCATCTGGTACAAAAAAGTCTCACAGCAAACCGCGGTCTGGGTAGCCAACAGAGAAACCCCTGTCTCAGACCACACCACATCTGAGCTCAAGCTCTCGCACGACGGAAACTTGGTACTCCTCAATGAGTCCAAAGCCCAAATCTGGTCAACGAACGCCACCATCTCCTCCAACTCCACCGTAGCTGTTCTCGAAGACAGCGGAAGCCTTGTGCTCAGGGATGGCTCCAACTCCTCCAAGGTCTTGTGGCAGAGCATTGACCACCCCACCGATACTTGGCTCCCCGGAGGCAAGCTTGGGCTGAACAAGGTGACTAAAGAGAACCAGCGCCTCATCGCCTGGAGAAGCTCAGCTGACCCAGCTCCTGGGATCTTCTCCCACGAGCTAGACCCCAGTGGAACCAGCCAGTACTTCATTCAATGGAATCAGTCTCACACATACTGGTCTAGTGGGCCGTGGAATGGAGAAATCTTTAGTTGGGTGCCGGAGATGACGGCAAATTATATCTACGACTTCAAATACATCAACAACAGCGAGGAGAGCTACTTTACTTATTCGGTTAGGAGTGATTCTATCATATCGAGGTTCATAATGGATTACTCGGGGCAGATTCAGCAGCAAACATGGGTGGAAGGATCCAATGAGTGGATACTGTTCTGGTCCCAACCGAGAGCGAAGTGCGAAGTGTTTTCTCTGTGCGGGCCGTTCGGGAGCTGCAACGAGAAAGTCCTGCCATTCTGCAACTGCGTGTACGGTTTTGTACCGCGGAACGAGACCGAGTGGGATTTGCAGGATCAAACAGGGGGTTGCGTGAGGAGGACCCAGTTGCAGTGCAGCAGCAATAACTCGGCGAATGTCCAAAACGATAAGTTTTATCAAATGGATAGCATGAGGTTGCCAGAGAATGGTCAGAATTTAGGTGTCGGAAGTGCTGAAGATTGTGCATCAGCTTGTTTGAACAATTGCTCCTGTAATGCTTACTCATTTAGCAGTGGATGTCAAGTGTGGTATGGGAATTTGACTAATCTACAGGAGCAATACAATGGATCGAATGGAGGAACCCTCTACCTTCGGCTAGCAGCCTCGGAGCTGCCAGATTCCACCAGCAAGAAGGGAAAGGTTACTGGGGCTGTCGTCGGTGCGGTTGCGGGCTTTGTAGTTTGTGTCGCCGTCGCCTGGGTGCTGATTTGGAGGCGCCGGAAGAGGCGCATGATTCGTGCTGCAAGGCCAGTAGGGAGAGCTCTGGTGCCATTCAGATACAGTGATTTGCAGTATTTCACGAAGAACTTCTCGGAGAAACTGGGAGGAGGCGGCTTCGGTTCGGTCTTTAAAGGTTTCTTGCCTGATTCAACCGCCATAGCTGTAAAGAAGCTCGAAGGCCTGAGCCAGGGAGAGAAGCAGTTCCGGACCGAGGTGAGCACGATTGGAACAATTCAGCATGTCAACCTCGTTCGTCTTCTTGGGTTTTGCTCTGAGGGCGCCAAAAGGTTGCTGGTTTACGAGTTCATGCCAAAGGGTTCTCTGGATACTATGCTGTTCCAGAACACTTCCATGGTCTTGGACTGGAACACAAGGTACCGAATTGCTCTCGGAACTGCCAGAGGATTAGCTTATCTCCACGACAAGTGCAGGGACTGCATCATACATTGTGATATAAAACCAGAGAACATACTATTGGATGCGTCCTTTGTCCCAAAAGTGGGAGACTTCGGTCTAGCAAAGCTGGTAGGCCGGGACTTCAGCCGAGTGTTGACTACCATGAGAGGAACAA
This sequence comes from Metroxylon sagu, assembly GCA_017589505.3. Taxonomy (NCBI): domain Eukaryota; kingdom Viridiplantae; phylum Streptophyta; class Magnoliopsida; order Arecales; family Arecaceae; genus Metroxylon; species Metroxylon sagu. The sequence continues at coordinate 224,117 of JACVBY030000377.1, forward strand.
TAGGCTATCTTGCTCCTGAATGGGTAAGGGGTGTAGCTATCACTGCCAAAGCTGATGTGTACAGCTATGGGATGATGTTTTTCGAAATTATATCTGGCAGGAGAAACACTGGGCAGACTGAGGACGAGAGAGCTACATTTTTTCCTATATTAGCTGCCAAAAGACTTGTTCAAGGGGATGTCCAAAGCTTGTTAGATCGTAGATTGGGGAACGGTGCGAATATTGAAGAGCTCGAAAGAGCTTGTAAAGTTGCTTGCTGGTGCATTCAGGATGATGGAAGTTGTAGGCCAACGATGGGAGAGGTGGTCCAAATTCTCGAAGGCTTTGTGGAAGTTAACACGCCTCCTGTTCCAAGAGCTCTCCAAATTATTGCAGAAAGCCCGGCGAGCATAAATGTCTTCTGAGACTTGCCATCGAATCAAAGTTCTCAGGTTAAAAGTTCATTATCAACGAGTCCCAGGGCTTATTTGATTTTCAGAAAGTAATTTTTAAATAAAATAAAATATTTAAAAATTAAATTTTTAGACATAAAATATATAATCTATCACGTTTGATTGATCATGAGAAATAAGCATCTTTCTGAAAAAGAATAAAGCTGTCACATTTGGTTAAACAGTTTCTTTCTCAGCAAAGTAGTGCAGAATATCAATTATATCATTTAGTTCTTAAATTTTTTTTTTCTTATCTAATTTTTTTAACTTCTATATGGGGTTATAAAAAATAGTCAAGAAATCAAGATACCAAAATTCTAAATCAAGACAAGTTTTATATCAAGATATAAGTTGACACTTTGTAGATCTGAAGCGTTTTTTTCTCTCCTCTCTCGTCCGTTGATTTGAAAAAAAAGATATACGATGGGAAAGAAGTATAATGCTTGTTTGGTTCACGGTAAGAGAGAGCGTGGAATTTTGTTTCTTGCGAATTAGAATGTTTGGTTCGTCCTTTCAGAATCCGTCCGTGGGAATACTCTATTCCTACGTGATTTGAATTCCTACAGGAAATAAAATCCCATTGGTACCATGGGATTTACTTTTTCACCGCAACGTACTTCCTTTTTCTTCCCAACATACCTTTCTTTTCCATCGCATACATTTTTTTTTCCAAATCAGCGAGCGAGAAGAGAGAAAAAAACGCTTCGCTTCAGATCTACGGGGTATCAACTTGATCTAAAACCTTTTATCTTGATTTAGAATTTTGATAACTTAATTTCTTAACCATTTTTTATAACTCATATAGAAGTTAAAAAAATTAGATGGCAAAAAAAAAAAAAATTAAGAACTAAAGGATATAATTGGTATTCTGAACTATTTTTTTAGGAAAGAAACTGTTCAACCAAATGTGACAGCTTCATTCTTTCTCAGAAAAAATGCCTATTTTCTATGATCAACCAAACGTGATAGTTCAGATATTTTATGTCTGGGAATCTAATTTCCAGATATCTTATTTCTATCTGTAAGTCACTTTCTGTGAACCAAACTAGAGGAAACGTGCTACGATGGGAAAGTAAATCTCACGGTACCAATGGGATTTTATTTTCCATAAAATGCAGAAATTCAAATTACGTGGGAATAGAGTATTCTCATGGACGGACCTTAAAAGCGCGAACTAAACATTTTAATTTATGAAAAATAAAATTCTACGATCTCTTTTATTATAAATCAAACAAACCCTTAATATATAAAGAAGATGGCCCAAACTTTTTACGCTCCCACATACCTTTGAGTAAGTCCGCTATGTATTTTGTCAGATGCATTGCAAAGTAATAGCTTCATGCCACGCCTATTTCTTCTCCAATAAAATTGAAGTGTTGAATGTTTTGTAGCTCGGCCAATTACCACACTAATGATGGTCAAGGTGTCATATACCTATATATGAAATTCCATCCATTTCGTGTCCTCATGTAATTTAGTGAAGAATAACTTAAATCCTCATATTTTCCAAGTGATGTGAATCAGAGTATTGTCCATACTTATTCCAATACGCAAGTTTTGTACCATATATATCTTGGGATATGTTCTCTGGTATCGATTGCTGTGGGCGCTCCGATTGAGCGTTAATCTTAGCTGATTTATAGATAATGGAATTTGCAGGACGGCATGCGCAAACCCTTAATAATTCATTTCAGTATTTTTATGCAGTATCTCTTACGTTTCGTTCATTGAATGGTCACCCACCACCCAAATTTACAACGGAATGCTACTGAATGTCGTTGAATACTAGGACCAAGAAAAACAAGCAAACTTAAATCCCAAGAATGAGTCATATGTACCCCAAGCGTGCCCTGATCCAAAACAAAGGCCGGATCGAGATTTTTAGCTGGTGCCCAGTTTCATTTAGGCTGACTATATTAAGAATGAATGCTAAGGATAATTTCATCGGAGACATGAGGAAAGTCTCTGAACCAATGCAAGCTGTAGAATCGTACCTTTCTGAGCGTTAGCAAATAGAGAGCTTTTGAATCGGTAACTTCAGATCCAGGGGCCTAGCACTAGAACATGGAAAGATATAAGAAGGTTAACTTTCTTTGGTTGGTTGAATCTAAATTTTCTCTAACTTATGCCACGTCCAAATTTAAATTTCTATTGACGAACCTCTTTCTTTGATTGATATTACTTTTAGCTGATAACTGCCAGCTCCTGGGTGTATATGGTCTTTTGCTTTTTACTGCATCTGAGATGGATATAACAAACCATGCATCATGTTCATATCCTGGAGTAAAATCTATTTGGCTGCCAAGCCGAGAGGAATGGAGCTTTTACAGTTGCCATTCTACTTAATATTATGCAACTGAAACCATTGATTTTGGAGCTTGTCTATAGACAGGTCCAGCATCCTTCTTGATGCCTAGAATTAAAAACAGTGAGTTTGAACTCACAAAATATTGTGAAGCATACAAATGCTCATTTGTTTCATTGCTCGAAAAGTTCATAGGTGAATTTCTCTCTTACCTAAAATAAGTGAGCTGAACTTTGCTTTTTTTTTAGCGGCATTAGATGTTTGCTTTCGTCAAATAAGAACATGAAAAGAAACATGTGCTGTAACTTCATTGATAAATATTTAAGTTTACCAAGTTCTTTCACTTGGAATAATTATTACTAAAATACATAATACTTAAATATACTCATCAAATATAGATACTAAAGATATCAGCATCTATTAGAGAAGAAAGACCTAAAAATTGCATTTGACATCATCTTCGGCAGATGGTTTGCTTTCATATTAAAAAAAAAAAAAAAAAGCATATGCCTTAATCAAAGTCCATAAAGTGTGATTCTTTCCTTCTATAAATGAACAGAAATTTTAATTAAAAAATATTATTTAGATTTCTTAGCATGCTTAAGCCTTATCACTCTTGCCTAGTTGAGAGTCTAAATCTAATTAAATTTAATTACTAATACCACATGATGCGGTTAATGTCAGTCCTATATAGCCCATGTTATCATACAAGCTGGCAGGCCCTCAAATAAAGTAACATTGCACATGGGCTCCAAACCTATGCACCTGTGCACGGGTCTTCCGTTTAACCACTGCATCGAGAGAGAAGATATCATAAGAAAAGGATTTTTTTTTTTTTGTAAGTTGATTTTCACGCCATGGGCTATTTAATAAATTTATAGTCATCTTGTTAGATATTTTTAAGCAGACTCTTCTTATTTCGTTACCTACTGCTTTGAAAACTAGAACCTCACATCTTAGAAGTGCTCTGCATCACACCGAGGCGGCCATCAAATGTATGTCACTTTGAAAGCAGTGATAGAGAAACTCCTACTCTACTGCCCAAATTGCTTATGACACAGCACCTCCCATTCTGCCGCCCAAATTGCAAAGAGAACCTCCATATTAATGAGCAGAGATGTCTGAATATTGAAATGCCTCGTATCATCTATACATGTTACCCTAAAACAATACAAAATCTAAGGGCCTATTTAATTGTGAGAAACAATTTTCTATTCTTCACCTTCAATTCCCATCTCTATCTACAATTTTTCTTATAGGTTCCCTATAAGAATTTAAAAAACACATATATTTGTTGAAAATAAAAAATTATTTTTTAATAAAAAATTAAAAAGATGGGTCATGAAGGAGGTTGGAGTTGGAGGCATGGTGACGGATGGTGAAGGAGATGGTGGTAGTAGTCGATGGTGCAGATATGATCGCGATCGTGATGGATCATACAGATATGGTAGCTGACAGTGAATGGTAGAGATAGTGCTGATAGTAATAGAGGATGGTGAAGGTATGATGTTGGTGATGGTGGTGCTGAACGACGGTAACGGTAAGTGATGAAAATATGATGATAGGAATGAAAGCATTGAAGATATAATGGTAATGGTGGAGTTATGATGGTGAATAATGGAAGAGATATGAGTAGTGAATGTATGATGGTAGTGAAGGATAGTGAGTAGCAGCAATGGTGATGGTGTGTGACAAAGAATGATAGGTAATTGATGGAGAAGATATAGTGATGGAAGGCATATAAAAAAAATTACTTTATTTTAAGGGAAAAACAATAGAAAACAAACAAAAAATAGTTTCAAAATTAATGTACTTTGAAAAAGCTAAAAACTATAACGTATGTTTGGTTTTTGAGAGAAGTCTTATTTTATATTCTCATTTTTATAAAAAAAAAAAGGCTGCAACAATGAGATTGATGAATGAAAATAAAAATAAATTTTTTAAAAAATATAATTTTAAAATAATAAAAAATCTAAAATAGTTTTAAAATATTATTATTAATTTTTATTAAAAAAAAAGAAAAGTAGAAATAAAGAACGCAGAACTTGAAAATAAGTATTCCAGCACCACTTATTTCAAGAGGAAAAGTTAATTGCAATGATAAGACTTTAAGATATGTCAAGCCTTTAGACATACCATGACTAAATATCAAAATGCCTTGTAGCATCTTCGTTTTCCTTAAGGTCCTCGGCATCTTATATTTCTGGAGGGAAAGCTGAGGGCAAGGCTAAAGAACACTACGACGAACAGATAAGCTCTAGGATATTTCTAGTACGGCAGTAGTGTCACAAAACTCGTTGGCCCAGTAAATCGAGCCCAGCCCAAGAAGGCTTGGATCAGCCAGCCCATTTCTAAAACTCATCTCTGTCCATCTTCTTTCTCTGAACCTCCCGTACCGCCGGCCACCACCCGCCGACACCTGCCACCGCGTGGCCGACCAGCGGCAGGGGTGGCAGGGAGGGAGGGAGGGGTGGGCCGGATTGGGGTTGGCGGAGAGGGCATAAGACCCCAGATCCTCCTCTTTGCCCCTCCCGCTCCCTCTTTCATTCTCTTCTCTTCCTTCCCCCATCTCTTCTCCCTGGGTAGAGCTTGCCGGAGCTGGTGGCCTTAGTGCGGGGCCTTGCGGGAGCTCCGAAGGGCCGCAGCGAAGAAGCCAAGCCGGGTACACAACCGCGATCGTTTTCCCCTGTTTCTGCTCGTCTCCTCTGTTTCTGGGTTCCATGCTTGGGTTCCCCGTGCTGGTCGTCGCCGTCGGCCGCCGGTGGGACTCCGGTAATCCTCTCTTCCTTCTTGCTCTGTTTCTGGGTTTTTCTTAGCCGTGAATAGGGATCATGTTGGCTTCCTTCCGGCAGCCCTCCGGCGATAAGGTGTCGCCGGAGTGGGGAGGTTCAAGGGAGGGTCGGCCCGGTCGCCGCCACTGCCGGGTGGCGGCTAGGTGAAGGCCGAATAAGCGGCCTTGTGGGGGTGTCTTTGGCCTCCGGTCGGCTGGGTTGCCGCCGGAGGAATCCCCGCCTTGCTGAGATCGTCACCGGGGAGGCAGGTCGGAGCCCCGGGGGGGTTCCGGGGGGGGGTCCGCCGTGGCCTTGCGGTGGTTGGCCATGGAGGCCAGCCATGGAGGGAGCTTGGGAGATACGTGAGGATGAGTCGGCTTGTGCTGCTTTGGGCTGGAGACCGCACCAAGTCCAGCAGATCTCCTGGACCTTGAGCCAAGTTTTCGGGTTTAGGTTCATCCTAGCCATCTCGAAGCTATCAGGTTAATTTCATGCTAACCAACACAGGTTAGGTTGGACCCCAATAGACGTGTGAGCCTGACCCAACTCAATCAGGTCCGAGTCTTGTTGTTTGGGTTCAGTTACTGAAATCAGTGTCGGTGGACTCTAACCGGTCTTAGGGCTGTTAATGCTTGTTTGCGGCTAGTGAAGCCCAAACAAGTTGGACAAATCCAAGCCCAGTTGTCTTAGTTGGGAACGAATTAGTCTGGGCTTGTTAGCTTCAAGCCATGACTCTTTTCTGGCCTAGGTGAGGTCTAATCCGATTGGATTATCTCCAAGCCCATCTGGTCGTAACCCAAAGGATTCAATTACAATGTAACTAGCTAGGCCTGATTGCTGTTAGCCTTTAGTCTTAGTAGGCCGAAATTGAGCTGAGTTAAGTTTTAAGCCTAACTGTTGGAGGATTGAGCCAATTTGCAATGGTTTGGTATAATAGGACCCTATTCAGTCAAGCTCAGCCTTAAGCAATTAGATAGACCTTACTCAAGTGATGTAATGATTTAGTTAACCAAATTATGTTAGTATATGGCCCATTAAGGCTAAGTTGATGGCCTAGGTCTAGGTTTAGGAAAATGAAGTGTAAGTGGTTGGATTTATTTAAAGCCTTATTTAGACCATTCAAGACCTAAATAATGTGTTAGGTGGGCTAAGGGGGTACTAATGTAATTTAGTAGTTTGATTAAAGGAACTGAGGATTAATTAATTAATTATGGCTATGATTGTAAATCATTAGTGATTGATTTGATTCTAAGCAGGTTTGGTAGCTCAGAATGGTGCCTTGAGATTTGTACTATAGATCTATTGCAGTATGGGAGTAGTGGGTTTTGGATTAGCATTTGAGGTACGAATCTTATATCTATTTTTATGAGATATGACATTTTTCTGCATACATTTCATAACATACATTGTACTTATTGGCTCATTAGTATATTTTTACTTCGCTCATATATGTTATGTTTCAATATGATTTAATGTTTTGTATTGACATATGATCTTGTAATATGATACATTATGCTATCATGGTTTTATTATGTGGTATGGTATGCTTTATATTATGCCTCATGAGTTTTATTTTATGAATGCGTCACTTGATATAAAATAATATGATGAGATGGTTGATATGGGCATGTGGACTAATCATTGTGGTGTTGCAAAAGTGGCATTAGGGGTAGCGTATGTAGCCGCGGAAGCTCGATGTAGAATCGGTTGGATTGACTTGGTTTATAACAATTAAGCATGAATAACTGATGATACATGGTATTAATTCGAGCAGACTTAGATCGAGTCTCACTTAGACATATAGCATCGAGGGTAGAGCATGTAGCCATGAAGGCTTGATGTAAAATCGGTTTGGACTGACCAAGTTTATGATATGTGACACTAATATAAAAATCAACCTAAATGTATGGAGGTTGCTAGGTTAGATTTATATACATGGAATACTAGTAAGGCTAAATCGTCAGTATGCATCTTCAGTGTGTCAATATATTGGTAAGGCTAAATTGCCGGTATCTATTTTTCAGTGTGTCAATATGTTGGTTAGGCTGAATCACCAGTACACATTGATCGACTTATATGGCATCATTAGTAAGGTCGAATACGTTGGTTGTACTGCCCTGGCTTAGAGGTGTTGGCATCTGTGATGTGGTTTAGTGTCGCATCAAGATGAGATGAGGTAAAATAAGATAAGGCAAGTTAAAATTTTAAAATATTCTATTATCTGACTCGGTATGGATTTATAATTAGTATGAATTTATAGCATGTGGTGTAGTATGATTTAATTCTTTTATATATATAGTTATTTTCATATTATATTTACTTTCAAGTTAATGTTGGTATGCATATCTATATATATAATATAAGAATTCTTAATAGGTTATATGTTCATTCCATCCGTAATTTTTCCAAAGCTTGAGAATTGTGGTGTGGAGTAGCATCAAGGGATAGAGTTGGAGAAAGAGATAGAATAGTAGCATTTTTCATTTTATGGTACTTTTGTATGCTTTGTTAGTCATTAAACTTTGTTGATAAAGATTTTTGGGTATGGATATTCATAATTTGTTGGATATTTATGGTTGGCGTTTTAACATAGTTTTAATGTTATGTTGTAAAGAGGACTTTTGTGGTATGATGGATATTTTTATATTTTGGGGATAAATCTCTTAGTATTTTTGTTATTATGTCTAAGTATCAGAAGTATAGTAAACCTTGCATGCTCTTAGGATTACACCTTAAGAGTATGTGGTCGTGCTGTATTTGCCCGAGCCGGGTATCGGTTTGGAGTCGTGACAAAGGACTTTATCTAAAAAAGTTAGTTGAAAGATATTATTTGAGCTTCTTAATCCCATATAAGTACTCAGGATTTTCTCAGTAAATAATCAATATGGAACTAAAAGCATGGGCTCTAAGCTAAAATGAGGAGAGTATGTCCATTAATCTATATGAACTATGAATTGGGTTTATTCTAATACCATTTGTCATAATCCAAGATTTTTTTCAAAAAGACTAATTGAAACATATTATTAAGCTCTTTAATTTTATATAAGTATAAAATTTTTTTTTAATATATAATTAATATATAACTAAATATTTTTTGGCATGAGCTCTCATATGCAAGGACCATCGTAACCTTCGAGCCTCGCATGCAAAATGAGACAACGCTTATTCCAAGAACTATGAACAGCATTAAACTAACTTACAAATGGGAGCTCAGCATGATGCCCATGATACCAGATTGTGGTCTCTCGTTGGTATCTGCTCCCATCCCATGACTTCTTCGTTCCAACCCACTCCCTCTGGCTGAGTTCGTCCGCCTGTGGATACCGTCAGGTACATGCGATGCATCCATGATTGCCCTCACGGGCCCTACCATCTTTGCTTTGCGCAGTGCCATCGGTGAAATTAGGCTTTGTGTGTTCATATGAGATGGATTGCGTTCTGTTCAAACTTAGTGTTCTCAGAACCATTATGGTCAAGCCTGCACCATCACTTCCTACCAGTTTCGTTTCTGCAACATTATTGATAGAAGAGAAAATAAAAGAAATAATCCGCAAAAGTGGTAGATTTGCAGTTTCACACGAAATCTAGACGTTTTCTGTGAATCACCAACTGGCACGTACCATGATCTAAGGCCAGCTTATGATATTTGTGTTGTCTAAATTATATATTTATGTGACTTATGCTCATGTTTCCTGCAATTGGGCACGTTTGTTATCTTTTCCTTGCCTTCTAGCAACCTAGCTCTTCCAACTTATCACACTCAAATCCATAACCTTATTCCTCTCATACATCAAATCTATTAAAAGACTACAAGCTAAGGCATGCCCTTTTTTTTTTTATCTTTTAAAAGATGTTTAATAAATGATAATTTATCTTAGTAATATAAGATTATCAGTATGAATTACTATGCTTAACAATTAAACATGATAATTTAAATGATAATATTTAATTTTTGATAATTTAAGATTACTATAAAATACGATAATCTGATTTACATATGAATGATGAGTATCTAAGTTTATCAAAGTTTGATAATACTAATTACGTTGTAACTTTTATATAAATATTTAGTTATATTTAAACTAATTATATATTTAATATATATTTAATTATATTTAAATATTTAATATTATATTTTTATTTAAAATTAATATATAATATAATATATTGTATTATATATAATATTAATATAATATTTATGACTTTTTGTATATTAAATTATTATATTAATTTATAAACTGGTTTCGCTTCTCCTTGATGACGTATAAACTTTTAATTGACTCGATGGTTTGCAACGTTAATGAGCTCCACATGAGATGATCCATAGCTGAACCACATCCCCGGTGTTATACTTGCACTAATAATTGAGATATAAGAAGAACCATAGGTACCATTGAAACTACTTTTGGAGACCGCAGTAAATTCCAATGCAATCCTTGCACGGCCATGAGAGTAGTATCTTATAAAAGCTTCACCTACTTCGCAATAAATACAAGCATCTTTCAAATCATAATGCGGAACCACCATTACCATAACAGCTATGGATCACATGTCGCTCTGAGAAAAATAGGCCTCGGTAAACCTTTTCTCTCGACTCATGGAAGTATGCTGTTGCCTGACCAAAATCACAGGTTTGATTTTAAGACCTCTAAACTTTGATTGGAATGGTCCAAACTTTCGCCTCTTGGACTAGAGGGGAGGGTTCGATTCCACAGCATTGCGTTCTCGTTTTGATTCACGTTAAGTTAGTCTAGACTCTAGAAGCTGGCCTACGCAAGAAGAGGTGGGCATATCATACCAGATGGATATAGAGCTCCGCTCTTTTTAAAAAAAAAAAAAAAAATCATAAAAAATCAATTAGAAGTAAAGATTTGGATTTTTTTTGGACACTTTATTAGATAATCAAGATTTTTTTAAAATAATTTTCAGAAAATATTATACTGCCCTAATTCTTCACCTTGACAAGCCGGTCACCAGACCTTCGTTGCGTGCGGCTAACGCCTCCCTGAACGTGGCCCCTGGTCCACACCGGAAATGCTAATCGTTGTCCGATCAGCATCCAACGGTCATCGCCTAGCGGTTCCCACGTCGCGATCACGTCAACAATGAGAGCCGTCCAATTTTCTTTAGTGCTCTCACGAAATAGACTGTAGATGCGGCATTTAAGACACGGCAACACCAGCGCTTCAGCCAAATGTGAAGCAGACCGTGGAAAGACATTGGCAGAGAGAACCAAAAGAGGGTCCCGGGTCCTGGCATTCGTTGTAGGTGCGGGCCTCATATTAGGTCTATATTTACTCATAGATTTTTAACCTTGGAGCAAATGAATTCCATGGTTTTGAAGAATTCATTTGTAAATTGATAATTTTTTATATTTAAAAAGATAATAAATTTAAAATTTAAAATTTTAATTACTAAATCATGAAATTACTTGCAAATGCTATTAATTTAAATAGGAATTGAAAATAAATTTCAAACAATGAAGTAAGCAAAATATTTAAATAAAATTGATAAAAAATAACATTATTTATGATATTATTATTATTATTATAAATTATCATTTTATTAATAATTATCATATTATTATAATATATTTATAATATTATACTAATTTAAAAAAATTAAGCGGAAGCAATCTTTTTCTTTTCCTAGGGCCGTAGTTTATAGCCATTGGATGTGCTGTAGTTGGTATATGGAAGTGGTTTCAGGTTAAATTATAAAAAAAAATAACTAATTTGAAAAAAAATATATTTTATAAAATTAGATTTTAGTTTTAATACTTTTGTATTATCTAAAGGATTCAGTTGTAAGCTAATTCTACTCGTCCATGCTTGGTGAGGTTCTCTAATCAAGCCTCTAGTTCATGCACATTTTTATATTTCCTTTTAATACTCTTAAAATATAAAAAAGGATTAATTCTATTTAGCTCTTTTTAACTATAAAGTATTTACACATTCCTTCCTAAAAACTAAAAAAATTTACAATCAATCCCTCAATTTTGATTTAAGTTGTAATTGACCCTTGCCATTTAAATTAGACGTAAAAAGAAACGAAAAAATAGTCACATGACTATCACGTGACCACTAAAGATGCTAAATTTTTATAATAAATAATACAGTAAAAAGCAACAATATCCATCCTTTAAAGAAAATAGTCTTGATATAGGTTACAACTATTGTTTTCTTTTTTAGACATACCAAATAATATTTGTAGTAACCACATGACAGTCACGTATCCATTTTTTCATTACTTTTACTCTCAGATTTAAACGACAAGAGTTAATTGTAATAGAAATCAAAATTGGAGGGTTGATTGTAAGTTTTTTAGTTTAAGAAGGGATGCGCAAATATTTCATAATTAAGAGGGATTAAGTAGAATTAACCCTATAAAAAAAAAGCAAAAAATAACTTAGGTAGATTGCATCATAAGTAGGAGCATTAAAAAAAATTATTGCCTATACTAGGCACAGAAAATTAGGAAATCAACTTGATTCAAATACCATTGTAGATGCCTAGAAAATAATTTGTTACTTTTCAAACAAATAGGATTTAATCTAATGAAAATCAATGATACAACCTCATTGTAAGTGAGTATTAAATAAGTAAAAAAATCATTTATATACATAATTTTATTAATAATTTTTTATGTTCAAGCATTTATACTTCATTAAACTTGGGATGGATATCTATAGCAACTACTATTTTGGCGTCTTTCATAAAAAATTTTACTCACAATAATTTAATGAAATATTTTTTAACATAGCTTTTTTAATGAAAAGCAACATCACTAATATTTTAGATGTTTATACTTTTAAAAGGAATGCTTTAACAAGCAATTCAACAAATAGAATTACTTATAAAAGAAAAACCAAGATGCAATGTTTGCATTGCATTGCACACATATCTCAAGAGGATTTTTTTTTTTATGTTAACAATAAAATGGTCTTCGCATATCAATGGATAAACTATCTCCACTCAAAGCATAAAGCACCTCTCATTCGTATTATCTATCTCTTGCGACAAAAAAAGAAAGCATAACAGAACTCAGAGCTTTTCTCTGAAGAAAACCTTTCAATACTTGAGTCAGTCGAAGTAGATTATAAAAAAAAAAAAAAAAAAATTCTCATAGCTCTTGAACGAGCTGCCTCGAATTTAATTGAGGAGAGAAAATTTATTTACTTGTGAGGTCTTGAATTGCTTTTATAAAAGTTTGAAGAAGTTATTATTGAAGTCAGACTTTTGTATTGGATAGTAATGAGGAATGTGATCCCAAGATGATGTAGCAACAATGGAGGAATGTTCTCTGAATATATCAATAGAGTCCTTTTAGGATTGGTCTTACACTTGGTGAGGATAGTGTTGATCAGATAGGGATAAGTCAATAATTTGTAAGGAGAAACCCTATGCTGATAAGCTAACTTTCCTTCATGAGGAAGCATATATAATGGTTAAGAATTCCATGAATGTTGACCTCCAATTGCGTTACATGTCGCCATTAATAGGCCAGCCAAATTGGATCACATTGCTTACCCCCCACTTTTAGAGGTTGAGTTTAAGTCCATGATTAAGTCATGAAAGTAACTTGAATTGAACTATGGTCAGCTTATTTTTGGTTTCTTTGTCTCTACTGAGGTGGTCTCTTTGCATCAAGTACGAGTCGGCTTAAATCGGGCTCAATGAATTATAGGCATTAGTTAGTCTTGAAGTTTTACTGATCTCAAAGTGATTGTTGATCTTGATTCGATGTAGGATGTTATGGTATATCTTAAATTGATTTAGGATGGCCCAAGAAGTAACTGAAGATCACTCCTCTTAGAAATGTTTTTGAGGTCAGCAATGTAGTTGACCGGCTGGATCTACTCATGTCGGCTCCATGATAGGTTGTGTCTTCTTCGATTCAAAGTTCTTCTGGTTGGAGGGTGAGACTTTGAATTGACTTTTCACCAATCTCAAGTTTACTAACTTTTAGGTCGATGTCTGGGTCATGAAGAGATCTTTCGCTAATATTAAATTAGCTTAGAAAGTTATCGAAGATAACTCCTTTCGATATCAAGCCTCTCAGATCGGTGCTTAGGACTTGATAAAGTGTTGTTGATCAATCTTGGCACCTATACATAAGGAGCTTTGTCGATCGAGGTTAGTGCTTGGACTTAAGGAAGCTTTTTTAATCAAAGTCCACTCCAAACTTAAGAAAGATCTACAGATCAAGGTTGGCACCCAAACCTAAAGAAGCTCTGTCATTTGAGATCAGCACTTAGACTTGAGGAAATTTGGCTGATCAAGGTTAGCACCTGAACTTGAGAAAGCTCTGCTGATCGAGATTGATGTTCAGAATTAAGGAAGCTCTGCCGATCAAAATTAACATTCAGACTTGAGAAAGTTCTGTTGATCAAGGTTGACATCTAGACTTGAAGAAACTCTACCGATTGAGATAAGCATTTAGACTTAAGGTCAGTTCTCAGATACGAGAAAGCTCTGCAAATTAAGGTCAAAAGCGATTGAAGATTGCTTCTGAAAGCAAGTCTCTTAGTTTGGTTGATTTAGATCATCAATTGTAAACTCTTTAAGATAGCTAATTTCAGACTGCCAACTAACTCTTCAAGTCTGTTAATTTAGATCATCAATAGTAGCTCTTTAGATTAGTCGATTTGCTCAAGTTGGCTTTGACTCTTCATGTTAGCTGATTTTGGTCATCAGTCTTTGCTTTTCATGTTAGTCTTAATTTTTTAAGTTGATTGATTTTGGTCAGGTTGGTCTTAATTCTTTAGGTCAACTGATTTTGGTTAGATTAACCTTAACTTATTTGGTTGGTTTTAACTCTTCAGGTATACTTATCTTGGTCATCAATCTTAGCTCTTTAGGTAGGCCTTGTTTCTTTAGGTTGAACTTGATTTTGGTCAAGGGATCCAATTTTAGTTAGGTCAGTCTTAACTCTTTAAATCGAGTTTGATTCTTCATGTCAATCTTTAACTCTTTAGGTCAAGCTTGATTCTTTAGGTCACCTTGACTCTTCATGTCAATCTTAATTCTTCATGCCATCCTTAACTCTTTAAGCCAACTTTGACTCTTTAAATTAGCCTTAATTCTTTAGGTCAGTCAATTTTAATCGATTCAACCTTAACTCTTCAACTCAGCCTTTATTGTAGCCAAATCGGTCTTGATTTTGGTTAGATTGACCTTGACTCTTCAGGTTGAGCTTGATCCTTTAAGTCAGTCTTGACTCTTTAGGTGGGCATTGATTTTGATCAAGTTAGCTTTAACTTTTCAGATCGGTCTCCATTATTCAAGTTGGCCTTAACTCTTTAGTTTCAGTCTTAATTTTGGTCAGATCAGCCTTAACTCTTTAGCTTAGCCCTGACTTTTCAGCTTGGGCTTGATTTTAGTCAGATCATCATTGACTTCCAAGTTGGCAATAATTTTAGTTAGGTCGGCCTTGATTATTAAAGACGGCTGCCTCTTTAGGTCGGCCTTGATTTTCTTTAAGTTAGCCTTCACTCTTCAGGTTAGCTTAGATCATTGGCTATAACTCTTCCGATCAGCTAATTTAGGCCATCAATCATAGCTCTTCAAATTGACTGATTTAGATTATCGATCGTAGCTCTTTAGGTCAACTAATTTATTTCATCGATCATATCTTTTTAGGTTGGCTAATTTAAATTATCGGCCATAACTCTTTAGATTGGTCGATTTAGGTTATTAGCTTATCTCCTCAAGTTGACTGATTTAGATCATCGGTCATAGCTCTTAAGGTTGGCCAATTTAGCTCATTAGTTATAACTTTTCAAGTCGATTGATTTAGACCATTGGCCAAATGGTACCAATCTGTTGATGACTAAAATTGGTCTTCATATATCAGTGAATTAACTATCTTTACTCGAATGACAAAGCATCTCCCAACAAAATTATCCATCTTTTGCAAAAGAAAAAGGGAGCATAAAGAGGTGCGAAGTTTTTCTTTGAGGAAAATTCTTCGAGCCTCAAAAATCAATCCAAGTGAATAAGAGAATAATTCTAGGGTTCTCAGATCAGCTTCCAACGATTTAAGCGATGGAAGAAAATCTATTTACCTATGAGGTCTTAGGCTATTTTTATAGATATATATGAGAGTTATTATTGCAGTCAGACTCTTATATTGGATAGTTTTAATGAGCATAATCTCCAAATGATATAGTAGGGAGGAATCTTCTTTGAATAGATCAATAGAGTTCTTGGATTGGTCTTATGCCTCGTAAAAAGAGTCTTGACTAGAGTGGCAAAGGTCGATGATTTTTAAGGAGGAAATCCTGTTCTAATAGAGTAACCTTCCTTCATGAGGACAAACAATGGTTATTCCTTGTCAGTCTCTAATTCTGCCATATACCGCTATCGAATGGTCAGCCATATCGGACTACATCAATTATCTATATTAGACACAGAGAAAATTAGGAGACCAACTTGATTTGCACCAAGTACCATCGCAAATGTCTAGAAAATATTTTGTTTCTTTTCAAACAATGATAAGGTGTAATCTAATGAAAATCAATCATACAACCTCATTGTGAAGTAAGTATTAAATAATTAAGATAAATTTGTTAATATATGTAATCTTATTTAATTTTTTATGTCCAAACATTTATAATCCATAAGACCTTGGATCGATATCAACGGCTACCACTAATTTGACATATTTCATAAAATAATTTACTCACAATAATTCAATACAGTATTTGTTAACATAGTTTTTACCAACGAAAAGTAGTCTAAAAGGAATGCTTCAACAAGTAATTCAGGATATAAAATTACTTATAAAAAAAGAAATCATGATGTAATCATTGCATTGCACACATATCTTAAGAGTAATCCTTTTATATTAACAATAAAATAATAAATTTTACCTAAATAAAATTCTAATTCTAACCTCACACATGATGGATTTGAAATCATAAGCGCAAGTCCCAATCTATTATAAAATTATTGAAATCCTTAAAAACCAGCTCCCATGGAGTATCAAGCTTGAACCCTTACACCAATTTAATTTATGAACATTTTTTTTATTATTTATTTGAGAAAGAATTCACCTTGTATATCTGTCACAGATACTCAAATCCTCCAAATACACCTCCAATTAATCAAGCTGTAATTCCAGTCAAAAAAAAAAAAAAAGGTAAAAACTTTAAATAACGAGGGATATCTTCAGTAATTTGGCTCGGGTCATGGTCTAATGAGTCGACCTCAATGAAATCATCTGTCAAATTGGAAGAGGGCAAAAAAAAAAGGGTTCAATTTTCCAAGTATTTCCGCTTCCTCCGCTTTATTTATGCCTGTCCTCCACCTCATAGCTTTGCAGCATGGCTCCTCCCAAAACTCCATCTCCCTTTCCTCCCCCTTCCTTCTCTCTCCTCCTGTTCGTCCTTTTCTTAGCTCTCCAAACCCCTCTCTCCTTCTCTGTTGACACCATATCTGCCAACTCCTCCATCTCGGGGGACCAGCAGATAACCTCCAAAGCAGGCAACTTTGTGCTGGGCTTCTACCGTCCCGTTAATTCGTCCAAATACTACATAGCCATCTGGTACAAAAAAGTTTCAGAGCAAACCGCGGTCTGGGCAGCGAACGGAGAAACCCCCGTCTCAGACCACACAACATCTGAGCTCAAGCTCTCCCACGACGGAAACCTGGTACTCCTCGATGAGTCCAAAGCCCAAATCTGGTCAACGAACGCCAACATCTCCTCCAACTCCACTGTAGCTGTTCTCGAAGACACCGGAAACCTTGCGCTCAGAGATGGCTCTAACACCTCCAAGGTGTTGTGGCAGAGCTTTGACCACCCCACCAATACTTGGCTCCCTGGAGGCAAGCTTGGGCTGAACAAGGTGACTAAAAAGAACCAGCGCCTCATCTCCTCGAGAAGCTCAGCTGACCCAGCTCCTGGGATCTTCTCCCTTGAGCTAGACCCCAATGGAACCAGCCAGTACTTCATTCAATGGAATAAGTCTCGCAATTACTGGACAAGTGGATTGTGGAATGGACAATTCTTTACTGGGGTGGTGGAAATGAATGTGAATTATCTCTACGACTTCAAATACATCAACAACAGCGAGGAGACCTACTTCACCTATTCGCTTAAGGATAATTCTATCATATCGAGGTTCGTAATGGACCTCTCGGGTCAGATCCAACAGCTATCATGGGTGGAAGCATCTCAACAGTGGACACTATTCTGGTCCCAGCCGAGAAGGCAGTGCGAAGTTTATTCTCTCTGCGGGCCGTTCGGGAGCTGCAACGAGAAAGTCTTTCCATTCTGCAACTGCATGAAGGGTTTTGTAGAGCGCAACCAGACCGAATGGGATTTGCAAGATCAAACAGGGGGTTGCGTGAGGAAGACGCCGCTTAAGTGCAGCAGCAATAGCTCAGCGAATGCCAAAAACGATAAATTTCACCAGATGGATAGCGTGAGGTTGCCAGAGAATGATCAGAATATAGATGTCAGAAGTGCTGAAGATTGTGCATCAGCTTGTTTGAACAATTGCTCCTGTACTGCTTACTCATTTAGTAGTGGATGTTCTTTGTGGTATGGGGATTTGATTAATGTCCAGGAGCAATACGATGGATCGAATGGAGGAACCCTCTACCTTCGGCTAGCAGCTTCGGAGCTGCCAGATTCCACCAGCAAGAAGGGAACGGTTACTCGGGCTGTCGTCGGCGCCGTTGCGGGCTTTGTAGTTTGTGTCGCCGTCGCCTGGGTGCTGATTTGGAGGCGCCGGAAGAGGCGGATGATTCGTGCTGCAAGGGCAGTAGGGAGAGCTCTGGTGCCGTTCAGATACAGTGATTTGCAGTATTTCACGAAGAACTTCTCGGAGAAACTGGGAGGAGGCGGCTTCGGTTCGGTCTTTAAAGGTTTCTTGCCTGATTCAACCGCCATAGCTGTAAAGAAGCTCGAAGGCCTGAGCCAGGGAGAGAAGCAGTTCCGGACCGAGGTGAGCACGATTGGAACAATTCAGCATGTCAACCTCGTTCGTCTTCTCGGTTTTTGCTCTGAGGGTGCCAGAAAGTTGCTGGTTTACGAGTTCATGCCAAAGGGTTCTCTGGATACTCTGCTGTTTCAGAACACTTCCATGGTCTTGGACTGGAACACCAGGTACCGAATTGCTCTCGGAACTGCTAGAGGATTAGCTTATCTCCACGAGAAGTGCAGAGACTGCATCATACATTGCGATATAAAGCCAGAGAACATACTATTGGATGCGTCATTTGTTCCAAAAGTGTCGGATTTCGGTCTGGCAAAGCTTGTAGGCCGAGACTTCAGCCGAGTGTTGACCACCATGAGAGGAACAAGAGGCTATCTTGCTCCTGAATGGATAACTGGTGTGGCTATCACTGCCAAAGCTGATGTGTACAGCTACGGGATGATGCTTTTCGAAATTATATCCGGCAGGAGAAACTCAGAGCAGACAGAGGAAGGGAAAGCTGCATTTTTTCCTACATTAGCTGCCAACAGACTTGTGCAAGGGGATGTCCAAAGCTTGTTAGATCACGGATTGGAGGATGATGCGAATGTTGAAGAGCTCGAAAGGGCTTGTAAAGTTGCTTGCTGGTGCATTCAGGATGATGAAACTTGTAGGCCAGCGATGGGACAGGTTGTTCAAATTCTCGAGGGCTTTCTGGAAGTTAACGTGCCTCCTATTCCAAGATCTCTTCATACTATTGCAGAAGGCCCAGAGAACATAAATTTCTTCTCAGACTTGTCATCAAATCGAAGTTCCCAGAAGCAGAGTACCACTTCTACCAGTTCTCAGGTTAAAAGCTCATCGCAGGCGAGTCCTAATGCTTGAAGATGGCCGAGACTTCTCCAGCTCCCGCGTACCATTTTGAGTGAGTCCGCTAAATGTAATTTTTCAGATGCATTGCAAAGTAATAGCTTCATGCCACCTTTACTGCTTGTCCAATAAAATGGAAGTGTTGAATGTATTTTAGCACGGCCAATTACCATACTAATTATGGTCCAGGTGTGATATACCCATATATGAAATTCCTCACACTTCATGTCCTAGAATAATTTAATGAAGAATAACTTAAATCTTCATATTTTCCTGGTAATGTGAATCAGAGTATTGCCTATGCTTGTTCCAATATTTAAGTCTTGCACCGTAACTTGGGATATATTCTCTTGTATTGATTGCTGCAGGCGCTACCACTGAGCATTAATCTTAGCTGATTTATAGAAAATGGAATTTGCAGAACGGCATGCGCAGGCTCCTAATAATTCATTTCAGTATTTTTATTCATTATCCCTTACGTTTCGTTCATTGAATAGTCACCCACCACCCCTTCCTTTTTCCTTTGAAATTTACGAAGAAAAAGTTGACTTAAATCCCAAGAATGAGACAACATGTACTCCATGTGTGTCTCGATCTAGAACCAAGACCAGATCGAGATTTTTAGCTGGCACCTAGTTTCAATTAGGCTGACCATATGATAACAATAAATCCTCAGCATAGTTTCATCAGAGACATGAGGAAAGTCTCCGCCTCAATGCAAGCTGTAGATTATACCTTTCCGAGCCTTAGCAAATAAAAGGGATTTTGAATCGGTAACTTCAGATCTGGGGGCCTAGAACTGGAACACGGAAAGATAAGGTTAACTTCGTTTGGTTGGATGAATCTAAATTTTATGTAACTTATGCCAGGTCCAAATTTAAATCTATTGACGAACTTCTTTCTTTGATTCAGCTAAAGATTAAATATTTCTTTTACTCGTAACGTCGACTCCTACGTTTGTGCGCTCTTTTGTTTTTTTTACTGCACCTGAGGTAACCAAACCAAGCATCATGCTCATATCCTGGAATAAAATCTGCTTTGCTGGCAAGTCGACAGAGGTGGAGTTTTTACGGCTGCGATTCTACTTAATATTATGCAATAGAAACCATTTGATTTTGGAGCTTGTCTGGAAACGGATCCAGTATCCTTCTTGATGCCTAAAATTAAAGATGGTGAGTTTGAACCCACAAAATATTCTGAAGGACTCGTTCCTTGATTGCTTGAAAGGTTCCTCTCTTACCTAAAACAAGGAGGTGAATCAGGCAAAAAAGGACATCTTGATCCAAGTTGAATCTTTCTTTTCTTCTGGTCACATTAGTAGAATATTGCTTTTGTCAAACAAGAACATAGAAAGAAATTAGAGTTCTTGGCTAATGGTATGAGGATGGAAACATTATTTTTCAATGTTCCGAAGCTTTGAACCAAGTGAAGGAGAAAAAAGTGTACGCTGACTCAAAAAGTATGGGACCAATTGATTATAACTTTTAAGTGGCATACATGAAGGATAAAAAATGCTAAAATTTTTTTGAAGAAGAAAATTCAAAACAACTCGATTCCTTACAAGATTTTGGAAAGTTTCATCATATAAGAACATCTTTGCTCCAAAAAATAAATCTAACTTTATTTAAAAACTTGCAGTATAATATCTAATGCCATTAATTTACTATCTATATAAACTTATTCTATATTAATAAAATTTAGCGTGGCAACTCTTTCCCTCACCTTTTCTCAACAAAACATTTAAAAAAAAAAAAAAAAACGAGAAAAGAAATTGTAACACCCTGTTTCTGGAATGGAGCTTCTCCACCGAAGCTCACCTTCTCTTCAAAACCCATCAACCTCCGCCCAGTTTCCGGCTCCTCTCACCGGCCTCCGGCCACACGGACAACGGCTTCAACAACCCGTGACAACCTGTAACCACCCAAGAGCCAAGAAACCCACCTCCGTCGCCTATAAATAAGACCAATCTTCTCCCTTTCGACCTCATCCAATCTCTCTCTTTCTCCCTTCTTTCTCTTCTCTCCTCTCTTCCCCTTCCTTCTCACCACCGCTGAGGGCGGAACTCTGGGTGAAGCTTTACTGCCGCGGAGTCCTGCCGAACCACCGCCGCTGGGGCAGACCTTGGCCGAAGCTTTGGCAGTGGAGCTTCTGAAGCTTTGAAGACCCTGGTGGACCCGGATCCATAACAATCCAGCCAATTCCCCACCAGTCGTCAGCTGCTGAGCGCCTCCTTGGTGTCGCTTTCCTCCCCGCCACGGCCGCCGCTGATCGACGCCGCCAAGAGTACAAGAGCCTCAAGACTTCGCTGTCCTGTTGTCCTGTTTTGTTTCCCTCCCCGTCTTACCGACCACCAGGCCATCGTCGCTGTCGCCACGACCCCGACCAGGCGTTGCCGGTGGCTAGGCTACCTCCAAGACCTCCGATCGGGCTGCGATCAAGAAGGAGCTCGGTCTCAGGTATTGAAACCTAGAATACTGGGGGATCGAGCCTTGCTTTGGGGAAGAAGACGATTTGAAACCTTAATTACTTAGATGCCAATTTGATTAAACCTAAATTGAGTTTCGAGGCGATTCTAACGAGGAGATCTAACTAAACTGAGGATTAATTGAATGATAAATGACTAATTTAAGATTACTCATTGTAGGTGATTCTTCATTTATGAGTGAGCAGGAGCTGCATCAATATTTGTGCAGAGCATTTTGGCGGGATCAATTTGTGGATTTGTGAGTGAAGGTAAAAACGTTACCCATAATTTAGTAGATGTGTAAGAGCTTACTTATGTCTTTATGAATGTGTAGGAATCTATATATATATTTATAAATGTGTAAGATCCTTGCCTATACTTTTGTGAGATGTAGATAGTTTTTTTTGCATATATTTTCGATAGCATGAATTATAATTTTATTCTTATCATTTTATCAACATATTTTGACTATGCTTAGATATAACTTATGTTTAAACCATTGATAGCATGATTTGGGTTATGTATGGATATGACTAACGTATATTATGATAATATGGTTTGATGATGTGAATTTGAAAATTATTTTTGATATCAAAATGTTAAAAGATGTGTTGAGATAGATTTGAGAAAAGGATATGTTGACTAATTATGTGGATGTGGTGACGTGGCACTAGTGATCGAGCATATTATGATGACTAAATGCTCACTAATAATCAAGCCTATGGTGATGATCATATGCTCACTAGTGACTAGGTCTATAATGATGACTAGATACTAATGTAGAGCTAGTCTTAGCTTAGGGTAATGGCCAAACTAAGTTTTTGAGATTTAGCATCGATCAGATGATGATATATGGCGCTAGTTCTTGCCTGCTTTAGTTTATGGTGATGGATTGGTCTAACTTAGACACATGACATTAGTGATCGGGCCTATTATGATGGTTAAATGCTTACAAGCGACGAGATCTATGGTGATAGCCAAAAGCTTACTAATGTAGAACGGGTTTTAGTAGCAAGTGGCAACCAAAGTAGGTTTATAATACATGGCATTAGTAAGAGAACTAACTTATGCATAAGGTAATGGCCAAGTTAGATTTATACATATGCAATACTGGTATAGTGACGCTAGCATATTATTAGAGTGTATTGGTATGATGATCCAAAGTGTGGCATCGAGATGATATAGTCCAATATCGTGAATGATAAAAGATGTTAATAACCTTTCTTATATTTATCATATGGTTTATAACATGGTGTTTTGCAATATAATTTATTTTATTATATGCATTATTTTAATATTATATAGATATTTTACTACATATTCATATCTATGTGTGCAAGGATTCTTATTGAGCTGTAAGCTCATATCGTATTTATTATATCTATTTACAAAGCATGAGAAATTGGCTACTAAGCAAGATTTGGATTGATTGAGAGAGAGATTATAGATATATTTTATTATATTTTGGTAATTGTGCAAATAAGTTCTTTATTTTATGATAATAAAATACATATAGATTTGGTATTATAAGTTGAGTTGTGTGTTGAGGATGCATAGGCCTCATATGCCTTTGGAGGTTCCACTCTAAGAGTATGTGGATATGTCATGACCTTGGATTAGGTAGCAGGTTTGGAGCATGATAAAAACATATATAGTAATTTCATTGATAAATATTTAATTCGCCTAGTCCTTTCACTTAGAATAATCATTAGTAAAATACAAAACACTTAACTATACTCATCAAATGTAATACTAAAGATATAGGCATCCATTGGAGAAGAAAGACTTAAAAATTACCTTTGATAGCAGCTTCAACAGATGATGGATAGCCTCTTTAATCTAAAAATATATCTGCAAGGATCTTAATGCATTCTAGAATTGTGCGCACTTCAATTTTAGTAACGAGAAAAGTATTATATTTTGGAAGAATAACTGAATAGCCTTCATTCCTCTCACCTACCTTTTTGAGAAACTCTATGATAGGTCTACTTGGAAGTACCTTTTATGTTCCGTGCATACAACATGGAGTAGCAATACAAAATAGCGAAGGATCCAACTATATCATCCCCTCTCTTCCACTGAATTCTCATAATTTCAATAGCTTTAAAGTCTCTTGTGATCCATGTAACCTTCTTCATCAATAGATATTTCGGTTTGGAAGCCTTATAGGTTAGGCATATAGAGTGTTAACTCATGTTACAAATTTATTAATAATAGATTAGTCAAATGCATTTTTTATAATCTAATCTGGAGAGTGTTTGTCCCTAAGAAAATGAAGATATATCCTCTTAAACAAATTACACATAGAAAGTGTTCTGAAAAGGAAAGGATGGCCAGTGAGCTTTGGATGCATGCTATGTGGGGTGAATCAAGAGTCAACGAATCATTTATTTATCCAATGCCCCTTCTTAAAAGGGATTTAAGAATCCTTTTCTTGCTATCTCAAGTCGAGTAGGCCATCTTCTAGTGTAAATTACTTATGGTCTATCTGGCGAAAGTAAAAAGTATGAGCAGATAGGAGGAAATGTTAGGACTAGCTGATGATGTCTTTCATATGCATATTTAGAATGAGAGACTCAAAAAATCTTTCATAATAAGATTTCTTTATCAATTTCAATCCATTTCAAGATTATTAATGGTTTTTCTCTGTGGGGCCAGCTGTCTTGAGAAATAGCCGGATACCCATAGAAATTTTTTCACTTCATGTTCTTCCTTTTTTTTATATCTCATTTGCAAATAACTCGGTTTGTTAATAAATTTATTAGTGGGGGAAAGCCTCATCCCCCAGAATTCTATCAAAACCAACCAAAAAAAATCTTGTTGCTGCCCTGCAACCTTCCACATGACCTTTCCTTCATTTTGGGTCGTTGTTGTTCTATGTGGAACACTTCAATATATTTTTCTCCAGCAACTTTTGTTCATGCTTTGGTTTTTGTATCTTTCTTCATTTACTTCATGAAGTAAAAGATAAGGTGAAGCAGTTGACATGGGCGGAATTATCCCAGGCCGTGGATACCTTCTGGTCCGAGCCGAGGGCGCAATTCACGGTGTATGCTCACTGTAGGTAGGCCGTTCGAGAGCCGCGATGAGATCACGTACGCTGCCATTCTGCGACAGCATGAAGAGTTTCAGAGTGCAGGATCAGAACAATTGGGATTTCAGGCGGTTGTCCGAGGAATATCTCATTGCAGTGTAGTAGCAATAGCTTTGGGAAGGCGGACAAAGATAAATTTTGTCAACGCAGGGCATTATAATATTTCCTTTATTTTAATCTTTCCCATTGAGAAATTCTTTAGCAGCAAGACCAAATCATCGCCAAGTTGATACAAAGGCTTTCTCAATGCTCACTGCTGAACACTAATTCAAATCTGTACGGAAACTATTTTGCTGGGGTTCAGAGGGTGCCTTCAGTCTAAAAGTCAACTCAGCAAAAGTTGTCTGTGGTTTCAATATCTCACTCTCAGAAGTAGATTCTCTAACCTCGGCTCTCAACTGTCAATCTTGTGCTCTCCCCTCCATGTATTTGAGCCTTCCTCTGCATGATCGCTCTCTCCCCAAGCATTACTTGTTGCTCCTTCTCGACAAATTCTATCCGCATCTAGCAACTTGGAAAGTTGGATTCTTATCTATTGGAGGGAGACTTGTGCTTTTAAATTTCATCCTTTTTGTTCTCTTCCTAATATAATGTCCATCTTCAGGCTTTCTAGATGAGTCTGTGACAAGATTGATAAAATTCATAAAGCTTTTCTTTGAAAGGGTTCAGGCAATATTAATAAATTTAATTATCTAGTTAGCTCGGCATCAGTATGCAAAGAACAATATAAGGAAGGACTTGGAGTTAAAGATTTAGAATCGTTTTTTCCTAGAATTTTATTTTTTTATCATTCTTAAGCTAAATTGATTTTATCCTAAGTAGAAGTACTTAAACTCATCATTGGCCAAAGCACTATTTCCTAAAATTTTTTGATTTTGTCTTTAAAAGGAAGAATTAGCTTTTTATCTCTAAAGAAATTAATTCTTTTGATATTTTTGTTGGATTCAAATGAAAAATATTTTCTTCTTTTTATGAAAAATCTTAAGTAAATACATATTTACTTATAATTTAAAATAAAAATAAGCTATTCAGCCTCTGGTTTAGTCGACCATTCAAGGTCTAGTTGACTGTTCAAACTAACATAAGCATGCTTAAAAGAGGCAAGCGACATATTTTTGATGGAAATTTTTCTCTCCTCTTCATTTCTTTCCAACTCTAGTTCCAAGCATTCCTAATCATTTTTCTCCATAAATCCCTTCATCTTTCTCCTTTTCCAATCTTTTTCTACCAATATTTTCCTTTCACATCTTAGATCTAAGCCCTTAATCATGTTATTTGCTAAATCTTTTCTAGATTGGGGGCTACCAAAGTAAAATTTTAAGAAGCTTTTACTTATTTTGTTGAATCCCTCCTATTTCAAGAAGGTTTTAGGATTTTTAATTTTTTATATTAGTTTTCAAGCTAGGCTTTGAGTTTAGCATTGCGGTTTTGTATGATAGCATGTAATCTTTGTTTCTACACTCTATTCATACTATAACCACTTCTTATATGTATAATTAATCCTTGTTCTAGATGCTTTAGGGGATCTAACATCTGGCTCCAGCTAAAATTCAAGCAGTTTGACATGATTTAGGTTTTTTTGGAGCTTTTGATGATTGACTGTGAATAGATAATAATATTTATAACATGAACGGTAAGTAAACAATAATCTTTATAGCATGAATTGTGACTAGGTAATAACCTTCATAATATGTTTAGCTGATTTACACAACAAATTCTTCATGAAGTAATATATATATATATACCCACATATGCACAAAACTAAGTTTATTTGTGAACACAAGAATTTGGGCATATACATGTAATTAACTTTAAATAAGGATCATGCGCATAGTTTGTTCTTTCACCTGTTCATGTTATGATATGACATATGAATTACATTTATGTTATATGACATAAATATCACACTAGAATATAGGGACAAGTGTGGATATATGGATAAATAAAATAAATTTTCTACAAGTATTATACAAGACTTTATACCTCATGAATCATTGGATTTTGAGTACGGCATATTGATTAGTGATATTATGTTCTCATAAATGATTGACCTTTATACGGATGTGCTAATGTCATTATAAATGATTGCCAAAATTCATCCATGTAACAGTATATTCATATGATTGGCCAATATTTAACTCAACTCTAATACTCTATTCAAGCTTATTTTATTCGTATTATCTCATATCATGATAAATAATTAGCTAAATTTTACTTTATAATTCTATGACCATGTGATCAGTGGATGATTACTTATACTTTGATGCATTATATAAACTCATATGAACTCATAAGTGCCTTCTACATTATAATGTGGCACGTGTACAATGGACCAGTATCTGGACACCTCATTTGATAGGGTTAGTACTAGGCTCATGTGGGTGCCACACGCATGATCTGCTCTGATTTAACTGCTAGTAGTCCTCTATCTGAGCTTTCAAGACATCTATTTAAGCCTTGGAGCCATATGTTCTTATCAATTTTAGATAGTTTTTATCTAACATACTATACTACAACCATTTTTGTGAGTATATATACATGCTTGTATGCTAGTAGCATCAAGGCTTTGAAGCTCTCCAGATAGTCAATAGGATTAGAGGTCCCATTGTATGGCTCTAACTATAGCATATCATGCTTTGAAAATAATAGCTAGTCATGATCTTCTTGGTAAATGATGGCTCTTTGGAGAGTTTTAGCTCATCCGTTAAGCTTGCCCTCTACCTTGGACTTGCTCTATAACTACTTTAATCTTTTAATTCATCTCTTTCAACTACCAATTTATTTAATCTTTTGGTCAGCTAGCCAGAGGGCTCATCCAACCATAATAACTGATTATGAGGCTCTTATATAGGTCAGTTGTTATAGCACTCACCTCTTGCTTGTTGATACAAGAGGATGTGAGTATTCTCATGAGGCAGTAGATAAGATTGATTGTTCCTCAAGCTACGATGAGCCTTGTACTTGGTCCATTGTGAACCTCTGTAACCTAACCTTAGATGATCAAGTTTTGAGCTAGATTCACTAGGGCTTCATCATGCTACAAAAGGACATTAAATAGATCCTAGGTGACCACAACTAGAAGGACTAGATAGGTCGGATCTCTTCCTAAGTTTTAAGAGCTAAGGAGCATTATTCATCCATTGATCTTCTTCTCTTGAGTAACATGACTAAAGGCTTATGCTCATTCCCATTAGCACGAATCTATTGACATCCAAAATTGACATCTAAATGTCAACCAATATGAAGACAAGAACTCACTTAGCAAAGCGCATGCCACCAACCTAAGATAAGCTTATTGCAGATAGACAAAAAGAGATTTGGATATATTCTCCAAGAGATTCTTTGGCATCCAAGTTAACATAGAGACCAAAAAAATGAAAACGATAAACAAAATTAGAGATTTAGCCCTTCAAAGCATCTACTATCTCTAAGTGTAGAGGGCTTCTTATAAAGATGAGAAAAGTCTTCTTAATTTGATCTGTTTGATACTGAATGGCTGGATGTACTTAGGTCTCTGAGTGGGCAGCACACTTTTAACGGATTTCTTTTTCATAAGGGATTGCCATGTGTCACCTTCTAATCGACCATCACATAACTTCTAATCGATTATTACATATTATCTTCTGGTTGACTATCCAATTCATACCACATCAAGTAATGGCATAAACTCTAATAAACATGTGATAGGTATAATTTTGTACAAACATATAGACCATTATATAGAAAAACAATGTAAATACAAAAAATTAATAAAAAAACCAGTAGGTAGAAAGCTAGACATTTAAGTTCTAATAAAGTCTCAAAATTATAACTTTTTCTAATACTTTTCATATGCATTGCGCATGCTAAGCTACAAAATAGGAGCCCATGGTGGTGCCATTGGACTCCATCTTGTCTCCAAATATTATTGTATATGGTAAACTATGTTTTTGAAATGTTTGAGAGCCCTTTTCGTTGTTCCAAGGAGACTCCAATGTGACTCTAGCCGCTTTCGCATATTTAACCAACCTAAAATGGGGCGCATCTTTGGTTATGCTCCCATGGTTAATTTAATTAATATAATATAATCATAATGATATGGATTCTTACGCGAAGTCCAGTTAAACGATAATTTTCTTTTTTCCCGGTGAGGAATGAATGGCTGCGAAAGTTGACTTTCCAATTTGCTATTTTAATTTTATTAGTGAGATTCTTTATTTAAATCTATTATTTTTACATGAGTGCATGGATGGGAGTAAACCAGGTTTCGGACATGTAAGTGATTTTAGAGAAACTTTTAATGCTTATAATATCTTCGGTGGTGCTCGACGAAAATCAGACGCGTGGGGTACAAAAGGCTTAAAAAAGACTCTTTATATTCATACGTAGATAAGCATAACTCTGATTATTATTTCTATCATAAGGTCTATATGAACCTAAAAATAAATTAAAAAAAACATTCATTAGTCACTATAAAATGCTTTAAAAAAATAAAATATTGCTTTAAGTTTTAGTGGGATAAAATAGTTAAGGCTGCAAATAGATCGGATCGATCCATGATCCAACTTGATCCCAAACTGATTAAACCCAATCTAACACATATTTAAAAACCCATGGGTTGGATTGGTTTGAAAATTAGACTCAAACTATATTCGAAGTTAAGTTTGAATTTTGTATTTTTTGATCCAACCCAACTTGGATCTGATTCGGTTCGATCCATAAATATTAATTATATAAATCTTATTTTCTTTTACTTCAATTATTTTTATTAATTTATTAAATAAACTTTCATATAAACTAATTCTTCTTTCCATCTTAACAACTAAATCTTTTCTTATCTTTTTTTACTTAATTATATAAAAATTTATATTTTATTATTAATTTTTGATGAATTCTTATTTATAATATCTTTAAGTATATCAATGAATATTTTAAATATCATAGTTTATAAACTTAAAATTTTTGAATAAAAATTTAAGTTTAAATTGGATCTTTTAATTTTATTTATTTTTTTAATGCATCTAAATTTAATATTAATAATTAAATTTAAATATAAAATAATAGTTAGGGGTAAATATAATCCGATCCAATTCCATCTTAAACCTTAATGTTTTATGTTAGATTTGAATTGTATTAATCCTAAATAGACCTCAAAGACATGTTAGGTCTAAAAATTTTTTCATAGACCTGATCTAATCCGATGTAATCACTAAATAGGTTGGATTTGAGTTTAAAATCATGATTCGAATATAAAATCGAATCAGATCGGGATTAAGCATGATTTAATCCAATTCAATCCATTTGTAATCCTAAAAGTATGGTGGAGGTATAATTTTGCTTGAGATAGGCTATTTTTAAACGATGAAAAAAACATCAATAGTTGAAAAAGGCAAATATCCAGCTAGCAATTCAGCCAGAATTGCGCCGACTTTTGGGTTGGGTCTGAAATTTAAATCCTAAATAATCAATAGTTGAAATTTAAACACTTCAAAGGGTCGTATCTTTGCGAGGATTTGGCTTCGCATGGCCTCCTTTCAGGCCGGGTTCTTTAAGCATTTGTTCACAATATGCAACATAAAATCAATTTGCGACACAAAGTCCTCGTGTCATATCATAAATGCACAATTGATAGCTTCGTAAGGTCAAGGGTCCACACTTCGTCACCATACAGTCTTGACTGTGATAAATATATATTATTAATGAGCATCGCTGCACCTACCACCGGCTGACTCTACGGCTGCGTGCAGAAAATATCTTATAATAACCTCGCCTACTTTTTAATAAATACGAGCATCTTTCAAACCATAAATATCGATCTACCATTCTCATTACAGCTATGGTTTACTTGTCGCTCTGGGAGAAGGTGGTCCTGGGAGAACTTTTCTCCGGACTCATTGAAGTATGCTGTAGCCTAACCAGAATCACACGTTTGATTTTAAGACCAACTTTGATTGGAATGGTCCAAACTTTCGCTTCTTCGACCAGAGGGGAGGGTTCGATTCCACATAACATCGTTTTTCTCGTTTTGATCCACGTCAAGTTAGTCTAGACTCCAGAAGCTGGCCTATGCGAGAAGAGGTGGGCGTATAATACCGGATAGATACAGAGCTCGGTTCTTTTTGGAAAAAAAAAATCATAAAAAAAACCAATTAGAAGCGAAGATAATGAAGTTCTTGAAAATTATAAGAAAAAGAAAAATTGAATACTTTATTAGACAATCAAGAATTTTAAATAATTTTCAGAAAATATTTTACAGCCCTAATTCTCCATCTTGACCGACGGTGACCAGATCCTCGTGACGTGCGGCTCACGTCTCACGCAACGGCAACCCCCGTCCACACCAGAAATGCTAATCGTCGTCCGATCTGCGTCCAACGGTCATCGCCGGGCGGATCCCACGTCGTGATCATGTTGGCTATGACAGCCGTCCATGTCCTCTAGTGCTAAGGCCTCGTGGCCTAGAAATGCGGCACTTAAGACAAAGCAGCCCCAGCATTTCAGCCAAATGTCAAGCAGACCCAAGAAAGATATGAACCTAGAGAACCAAGACTGGGTCTCATTTTGTGGTCGTGGGTTTCATTTTACGTTTACGTTACACTCTCCTACGCGAAGCTTTTACTTCACACGACAACAAAATTACTAAAATGTCCTTATAATTAGTAGAAGAGTTTTAATCTCACAGAATGTCGTGGACGCGGATCGCCCAAGAAAAAAAAAAAAAAATGGTTTTATAGCATGCGAAAAGTTAAGCGGAGATAATCTTTTTCTTTTTCTTGGGAAAGTAGTTTATGGCCGCTAATGTGCTAATTGGTATCCATCTCTTTGTCGATGAAATTTCGGGTTCAATAAAAAAATAATTAATATAAAAAGATAATATTTTTTTAATACTTGATGTGGTATTAGAAGGAGTTGATTGTAAGCTGATTCTACTTAATTCTTATACGTTTTCATATTTCCTTTCAACACTACTAAAATATAAAAAATAAGTAAAAGATAAAATTTAGCCTAAAAAGAAATTATACAACTTGATTCGCATGCAGCACCTTTCTATATGCCTAAAAAATAATTAGTTTCCTTTCAAATGATAAATTTTAATCTAATAAAAATTAATTATACAACCTCATTGAAAAGTAATTATTAAATAATTAAAAAAATTTATTTATATGTGCTATCTTGTTAGTAAGTTTTTTATGTTAAAATATTTATAATTCATTGAATTTTGGATGGATATTCACAGTAGTTATTATTTTAATACCTTTCATAAAAAAATTTAACCATAATAATTTAATGTAATATTTATTAATATAATTTTTAATAATTAAATATAACATCATTATTATTTAAGATGTTTATTCCTACAAGAAATGCTTAATTTCCGATATAAAACTACTTATTGAAAAAAATACAATGCTATACCTGCATTGCATTGCATTGCACACATGCCATATTTTAAAATATATTTTTTAATTAATAATAAAATAATAAATTTTATCTGAATAAAATTTAATTTCTGATCCTACACATTATGGATTTGAAATCATTAATATAAGTCCTAAGCCGATAAAAAATCATTGAAATCCTTAAAAACCAAGTCTTCTGGAGTTTAGGCCTGAACCTTTGCGCCAAACTACTTTGTGAACTTTTCTTAATTATTTATGTGAGAAAGAATTCACCTTATATATCTGTGGAAAAAATTAAAAAGATGAAGTGCATCTTCGGTAATTTGGCACCACAATTCGGTCATATTCTAATGAGTCATGACCTCAGAATAGGCGGTTGTCAAAGAACATCATCGTTTTTCCAAGCACCTTCCGCATCCTCTCCTTCATTTATGCGTGTCCTCCGTCTCCAACCTTTGCAGCCATGGCTCTTCCCAAAGCTCCATCTCCCTTTCCACCCTCTTCCTTCTCTATCCTCCTCCTCCTCCTCCTTTTCTTTGCTCTCCAAACCCCTATCTCGTTCTCAGTTGACACCATCTCTGCCAACTCCTCCATCTCGGGGGACCAGCTGCTAACCTCCAAAGGGGACAACTTTGTGCTGGGCTTCTACCGTCCTGTTAATTCCACCAAATACTACATAGCCATCTGGTACAAAAAAGTCTCACAGAAAACCGCGGTCTGGGTAGCCAACAGAGAAACCCCTGTCTCAGACCACACCACATCTGAGTTCAAGCTCTCGCACGACGGAAACTTGGTACTCCTCAATGAGTCCAAAGCCCAAATCTGGTCAACGAACGCCACCATCTCCTCCAACTCCACCGTAGCTGTTCTCGAAGACAGCGGAAGCCTTGTGCTCAGGGATGGCTCCAAATCCTCCAAGGTCTTGTGGCAGAGCATTGACCACCCCACCCATACTTGGCTCCCCGGAGGCAAGCTTGGGCTGAACAAGGTGACTAAAGAGAACCAGCGCCTCATCGCCTGGAGAAGCTCAGCTGACCCAGCTCCTGGGATCTTCTCCCTCGAGCTAGACCCCAGTGGAACCAGCCAGTACTTCATTCAATGGAATCAGTCTCACACGTACTGGTCTAGTGGGCCGTGGAATGGAGAAATCTTTAGTTGGGTGCCGGAGATGACGGCAAATTATATCTACGACTTCAAATACATCAACAACAGCGAGGAGAGCTACTTTACTTATTCGGTTAAGAGTGATTCTATCATATCGAGGTTCATAATGGATTACTCGGGGCAGATCCAGCAGCAAACATGGGTGGAAGGATCCAATGAGTGGATACTGTTCTGGTCCCAACCGAGAGCGAAGTGCGAAGTGTTTTCTCTGTGCGGGCCGTTCGGGAGCTGCAACGAGAAAGTCCTGCCATTCTGCAACTGCGTGTACGGTTTTGTACCGTGGAACAAGACCGAGTGGGATTTACAGGATCAAACAGGGGGTTGCGTGAGGAGGACCCAGTTGCAGTGCAGCAGCAATAGCTCGGCGAATGTCCAAAACGATAAGTTTTATCAAATGGATAGCATGAGGTTGCCAGAGAATGGTCAGAATTTAGGTGTCGGAAGTGCTGAAGATTGTGCATCAGCTTGTTTGAACAATTGCTCCTGTAATGCTTACTCATTTAGCAGTGGATGTCAAGTGTGGTATGGGAATTTGACTAATCTACAGGAGCAATACAATGGATCGAATGGAGGAACCCTCTACCTTCGGCTAGCAGCTTCGGAGCTGCCAGATTCCACCAGCAAGAAGGGAAAGGTTACCGGGGCTGTCGTCGGTGCGGTTGCGGGCTTTGTAGTTTGTGTCGCCGTCGCCTGGCTGCTGATTTGGAGGCGCCGGAAGAGGCGGATGATTCGTGCTGCAAGGGCAGTAGGGAGAGCTCTGGTGCCGTTCAGATACAGTGACTTGCAGTATTTCACGAAGAACTTCTCGGAGAAACTGGGAGGAGGCGGCTTCGGTTCGGTCTTTAAAGGTTTGTTGCCTGATTTAACCGCCATAGCTGTAAAGAAGCTCGAAGGCCTGCGCCAGGGAGAGAAGCAGTTCCGGACCGAGGTGAGCACGATAGGAACAATTCAGCATGTCAACCTCGTTCGTCTTCTCGGGTTTTGCTCTGAGGGCGCCAGAAGGTTGCTGGTTTACGAGTTCATGCCAAAGGGCTCTCTGGATACTCTGCTGTTCCAGAACACTTCCATGGTCTTGGACTGGAACACCAGGTACCGAATTGCTCTCGGAACTGCTAGAGGATTAGCTTATCTCCACGAGAAGTGCAGAGACTGCATCATACATTGTGATATAAAGCCAGAGAACATACTATTGGATGCGTCGTTTGTTCCAAAAGTGTCGGATTTCGGTCTGGCAAAGCTTGTAGGCCGAGACTTCAGCCGAGTGTTGACCACCATGAGAGGAACAAGAGGCTATCTTGCCCCTGAATGGATAACTGGTGTGGCTATCACTGCCAAAGCTGATGTGTACAGCTACGGGATGATGCTTTTCGAAATTATATCCGGCAGGAGAAACTCAGAGAAGACAGAGGAAGGGAAAGCTGCATTTTTTCCTACATTAGCTGCCAACAGACTTGTGGAAGGGGATGTCCAAAGCTTGATAGATCACAGATTGGAGGATGGTGCGAATTTTGAAGAGCTCGAAAGGGCCTGTAAAGTTGCTTGCTGGTGCATTCAGGATGATGAAAGTTTTAGGCCAACGATGGGACAGGTGGTTCAAATTCTCGAGGGCATTCTGGAAGTTAACATACCTCCTATTCCAAGATCTCTTCAGATTATTGCAGAAAGCCCGGAGAACATAAATTTCTTCTCAGAATTGTCATCAAATCAAAGTTCCCAGATACGGAGCACCGCCTCTACCGGTTCTCAGGTTAAAAGTTCATCATCAACTGGTCCTAATGCATGAAGAAGGCCGAGACTTTTCAAGCTCCCGCATCCCATTTGAGTGAATCCGCTTTGTATCTATTCAGTTGCATTGCAAAGTAATAACTCATGCCCTGTCTATTGCTTCTCCAATATACGTTAATTGTTGAATGTTTTTTAGCACGGCCAATTACTATACTAATGATGGTCAAGGTCTCATACACCCACATATGAGATTCCACACACTTATGTCCTGATGTAATTGCGTGAAGGATAACTTAAATCCTCATATTTTCCTCGTAATATGAATCAGAGTATTGCCCATGCTTATTCCATTATTTAAGTTTTGTACCACCATACCTTGCCATATGTTCTATGGTATTGATTGCTGTAGGCGCTGCCATGGGCATTAATCTTAGCTGATTTATAGAAAATGGAACTTGCAGGATGGCATGCATGTAACTCTCTCTCAACAATTCATTTTTGTATTTTTTTGCAGTATCTCTTACATCTCATTCATTGAATAGTCACCCACCACCATTTCCTTTTTCCTTGCAGATTTACAAAAGAATGCGACTGAATGTAGTTGAATACTGTGACCAAGAAAAACAAGTTAAATCTCAAGAACGTGTCATCATGTACTCCAAGCGTGTATTGATTGAAAACAAGGGCCGGTTCGAGATTTTTAGCTCATGTCTAGTTTCAATTAGGATGACTCTATAATAAGAATGCATGATCAGCATAATTTCATCAGAGACATGAGGAAAGTCTCTGATTCAATGCAAGCTGTAGAATTATACTTTTCCAAGCCTTAGCAAATATAAATAGCTTTTGAATCAGTAACTTCAGATCAAGGGGCCTAGAACTAGAATATGGAATGAAGACTTTGTTTGGTTAGTTGAGTCTAAACTTTCTGTGACATATGCCAGGTCCAAATTTATAGTTTCTATTGGCAACCTCTTTCTTTGATTATACTACATGTTAAATACTTCTTCTAGCTAATAAGTGTCAACTCCTGGATGTGTATGTTCCTTTAGTTTTTTCTAATGCACCGAGATAACCAAACCATGCGTCATGTTCATTTCCTGGAATAAAATCTACTTTGCCGGCAAGACGAGAGGGATGGAGCCTTTACGGTAGCCATTCTACTAAATATTATGCAATTGAAACCATTTGATTTTGGAGCTTGTCTAGCATCCTTCTTGATGCCTATAATTAAAGAGGGTAAACTTGAACTCACGAAATACCGTCAAAGTACAAATGCTCAATTGTTTGATTGCTTGGAAAGCTAATAGGTGAATTCCTCTCTTACCTAAGATAGGGGAGGTGAATCACGCGAAATAGGACAACTTGATCCAAGTTGAAGCTTTCTTTTCTTTTAGTGACGTAACTAGAAGATTGATTTTGTCAAATAGGAACATGAAAAGAAAAATATACAGTAATTTCATTGATAAATATTTAAGTTCACCTAGTTCTTTTACGTAGAATAATTATTAGTAAAATACATATACTTGGATATACTCATCAAATGTAGATACTAAAGATATCAACATCTTTTAGAGAAGAAAGACTTAAAAATGGCATTTGACATTAGCTTCAGCGGATGGTTTGCTTTCATATCAACAAAGGTACATGCATTCATCAAGGTGCTTATAATTTTTTTTCTTTCTATAAATAAATAAAGAATTTTGTTAGAAAGTATTATTTAAATTTTTTAATATATATATAAATCTAAGCATTCTTATCAAATTAAGAATTCACATGCAACCAAATCCAATTTCAAATATTATGATCGGCCTGTTACAGGGTCTAGCATGGGCCCTCACGGTATGTAGTATGGCCCATGGGCTCCAAACTCATGCAACTGTGCGCAGTCTTTCCTTTTACGACTGCAGCAACGGAGGAGATACCATGAGAAAAAGAATTTTTCTTAATGTTTATTTTCATATTATAGGCTATTTGATAAATTTATACTCATCTTGTTATTTAGATATTTTTAAGTAGACCCTTCTTATTTCGTTACTAACTGTTTTGAAAACTAGAACCTCATGCACTGCATCACACCGAGACAGGCATCAAATGCAAGTCATTTTTGAAGCAGAGGGTAGAGAAATGTTTCTGGTAAATCATGCACATGACCAGAACCAACCGCTCCTATTGTATTGCCCTAATTGCACATAATACACATTATAAGCTCATAGGCCAATTTTTTCTTGGTAATACCTCTCCGGTGTGTAATTTGTTTAGAAGGGCTATCCAAAGAAATTTTTTTTTCATGAATAAAAGCTTTCTACGTGGAGTCATAAAAGAGGTACTTAATATCTCTATTTTTAAAGAATCTAACGAAGTCAACACTACAACTACCATATTTGCAAGGCTTTCAAACTGGTATGTCAATAGTAGATAATGGATGAATAAGAGAAAGGAGATGCTAAACCTCTTACAACTACTATAATTTTGCGAATGAAAGCAAGCCATATAGACAGACGGACTTTTCGTTCCTACACCCTATCACTCCATGCTGAGGCAACTGATAAGTGCTTCACAGTAATTCGATCATAGAGCTCCTCCCAGGGGTAAAGGTTATGCAACTATCCTTCAAAAATCTGATGCTCACTTCGTTGACAAGATCAAATGACTTATAGTTTTAGAAAGTGTCTGTATCACTACAATTACCCTTTCAAATTGGAGAGGCTTTACTCAATCTACTCTTCCCCTGCAATACAAAGTGACGCCTTAAATTGTAAGTTTTAGAGATACGTTTTTTCTAAAAATTATTTACATCTATATATCTATGCAAGAACTTCCATGCTCACTTGGTCATGACTAAATAATGAAATTCACTAATCAATTCTTTTCTTATTTAGAAGAAAGATTTCTTCAACTAATTAATCATACTGCTCATCCATTTTGGCAACCTGAGAACTAATATGCAAGAGTACAAGAATGTTGTAAGGACTAAATTGATGAGGTATAATCTGCCCCTTATAGTGTAGCCTGCCCTTTTAAGAAGCAAGGCTCTGTTCAATTAATCTTTCGTATCAAAGATCGGCAATACCATTTGAGAATCCTTCAGTCGCATAATAGAATCCTTAGGTACCTGAATGGAAGGCTTTTTCTCTCGCCATAGACCAGAGAGTTGAAGAATGTTAAGGCGAACAAATAAGCTCTAGGATGTTTCTAGCATGGCAGCAGTGTTCACTGAAGCCTTGGAGTCTGGCATGAATATGAGACTGCTTATTCCAAGAGCTACAAAGAGCATTATGCTAATTTGCAAATGGGTTCCCAGCATGATGCCGATGATACCATTTTGTGGCCTCTTACTAGTATAGAAGTAGGCTTGGGCCGGCCAAAGCCCATTGGATTGGACTAACTTCAGACTGAGCTATGGATCACATCTGAACTAATTTGAGCCAGGTTTGGATTTGAATTAGAGCTCAAAAAAATTTCAACTTGGACCATTACTTAGCCCAACATAAACTCAGCCCGAACATCAGTCCAAAGAAGACTCGAAGCATTGACCCTTAGTTAAGCTCGAATCTAACCTAAATATAATTTCAAAACCTTAAAATATGGTAAGCCTCTTAAATTTTTGATCAATTATGTGAGACTAGTTTTCCATATCATAGCAAATTTTTTGAAGTATTTAGATATAATTATTTTAAAAATTACTTATTTTCAGATAAACATTTAAAAAACTAAAAATTAACTCTATCAGTTTAATTTTTGACTCAAATGAATTGCTGTAAGTCAACCCTATTGAGTTTCGAACTGGATCTAGCTTGAGCTCAAATTAGGCTCGGGCCTAATTTCTAAAAGAAATTGGAGTCCAAACCTAGCTTGAAACCCAAAAAAATGGTTTTGGGCCAGACTCGAGCTAAGGTATGGTTTGGCTCAATCCGGCCCACTTCCAACTACCATCCCATGCCTTCTTCGTTCCAACCCACTCCCTCCCATGATAGTAATGTGCAAATGGGCGCCCAACAAAATGCCCGTGATCCAATGTTGTGGCCTCTCACTGGTATCTGCCACCATCCATCCCATGACTTCTTCGTTTCAAACCACTCCCTCAGGCTGAAGCTCGAATGCCTGTGGATACAATCAGATACATGCATCTACAATTGCCCTCAAGAGCCCTGCAATCTTTGCTTTTCTGCATTGCTATCGGTGAAAATTAGACTTTCTGTGTTCCTATGAGATGGATTGAATTCTGTTGAAAATTCTGCTCTCGGAATCGTAATAGCCAAACCTTCCCTCTACCGGTTGTGTTTCCGTAACATCACTGGAACAAGAGAAAATAAGTGAAGAATTTGGGCTATCCGAAGAGAGTGCAGCAGAATTTTTATTCAAAGCTTTGGCATACTCATCAAACTATGAATTCATATTCAAATTCATATCCAAATTCAATCAAATCGCATCACAAATATATAAAGTCCCTTTATAGTATTTTTTAATCTACATAGGCAATGAACTAGATCTTCTTTGATACTATTTATCATAAACCAAATTCTTACCTAAAAAAATTACGTAAAAAATTATTATTTAAGTCCTTTAATCTTATATAAGTACTTAAAATCTTCTCAATATATAATCGATATAAAACTAAACGTTCATCTTTTACTATTACCATCATCATATCCCCTTTGGACAGATAGATCTTCTAAGCTAGTGCACCCTTTAACACAATGCTCTACGTTCATCCCCTAAAATTACAATACACAATAACTCTCTTTAAACAGGCAATTGTATGATGTAACACAAGATCTCATAGCACATGAAGCAAACCATGAGAATATCTCAATTAGAATCTAACTCTAGCCTTGAGCAAACCATGAGAATATCCCAAATAAAGTCACTCAAGCCTTTGGCCCAAAAGAGCGGTTGACCAAGATAGGTCCAAATTCAAACATGGCGCAAAAATAAACCATAGCATGGGTCCACGAGAGGTGCAAAACATCACTTGAAGTCTAAACCAGGCCTATAAATTAGGCCCAGGAGTGGTTTGGAATCAAAACATGGCTCAGCTGTCTACGGACAAGCATGAGACACAGGCTGAAACAACAAAAAAGAGAGACATCCAAAACAAGGGTTGTAGCCCAAATCAGGCTGCGGTCCAAATAGGCCTTGGCCCATTTTCCCTTGGCCCATAACGAGCCTATGACTCAAGACAGGATCCCAATTAAGTCTTAGCCAAATAAAATCCAAAGACAGTTCATGACCCATATTTTCCTGACCCAAGAGTAGCCTGTACACCCAACAAGAATCCAAGTTAAATCCAACAGTGGGCCTTGCACAGATGAATGAGCATGTCCCAAACGCGGGTGCGTTACATGAATGCGGTCAAGCCATAAGGTTTCCGCATTGAGTTGGAAGTAGGCATATATTACTGGATCTACGAGTTGATAAGGAATGGGTCTGGCAATATTCTCCTATTTCTTTGGGGCCGATATTACGACTTTTATCATTGTGGATCAATCCTCAAAATATGAAGAGAGGCTTAACATAAAGCAACCAGTCTGGGACGCAGAATAGTGCCCGCTTTTTCCAGAAAAGGTATTATCAAGTTTTTTTAATACATATTTTACCATCATATAATGGGTATGGGTTTTTTAGTCGTAAGACTTGTACAACAGTTATCTCGATGCCTGCAACCAACGCATCGGCCCGTCCTTTTGAAAACCCATATACTCCTACCAATCGATAATACTAGCTGTTAATTGTAGGAATGATGCTGTTATGTAACAAAAGGCCCATCTCTTCGGGTTAACTTTACGGCATAGGGATTTTTTTTTTTTTTTTTTTTTCCCTCCCACTGGTTCTATTGCACCGGCGGTGGTTGGCCGGAGGAGAAAGAACGGCAGGGATCGTTCCCTTTATTTTCTATTTTTTTTATAAATATAAATATATCCGTTAAATCTAATCCAGGGATTTGAAAAGAAAACATCTCATCCTAACTTACTTAGGATTAAGAAGCAAATACGAAGAGATAGGTTCTTATATTCATATACATGATTATTCAACCCCAAAGATAAACAAGAT
Organism: Metroxylon sagu; assembly: GCA_017589505.3. Taxonomy (NCBI): domain Eukaryota; kingdom Viridiplantae; phylum Streptophyta; class Magnoliopsida; order Arecales; family Arecaceae; genus Metroxylon; species Metroxylon sagu. The sequence continues at coordinate 265,296 of JACVBY030000377.1, forward strand.
CAAGAATGATTAAATTAAACTTTTAAACTTACATCTAAATATATTGTTGAAGCTTGTTAAACAAGATAACTATTTGTTTGTAAATAAAATCGAGGGCAAACAATTAAAAAAACCCTAACTTATTACAATCTAAAATCTTGGCAAAAAGTATAAATCTCAATGAGGCAACAAGAAAAAGATTTATAAATCCCCGTATACCTGTTCTAATATCATATGTAGAAATTTTTAATGATTGTATATATGAGATTTTAAAATATTAAATAGTAATAAAATAAAATTTTATTGTCATATTTTTATGCACTATAATTTATGTCAGGTTAGGATTTTCTCTTCTTGGTTTTTTTTTTTTTTTTCTTAGATCTTGATAGCAAAAACCAATTGCAACATATAAAAATAAAAAAATTTAGCATCTTTATAAAAAAAATCTTAATAGGTTTTCTTATTATCAATCAACAAAGATCCACTCAAATCTAAATCAAATAGAGCATAATTTTAATCAACAGCAGGTTCATCGATCTGGTTTTAGCGGACACAAACACACTAATTAATGGAAACCACATATCGAAAATTTCCAAAAACGATGGCTGTAGCTTCCGTTCTCTCTCAATGTTTCCATGGCCGAGCAACGGTCGAAGAAGCTCCGAGCTCACATCTTTGTGGTGGGACGTATCTCAGCTCCGAGCTCTACCCGGGTCTTTCGTTCTTTTTCCCTCGACAATATATATCAGACTTTATCAATGGTGATTGTAAGTACTACAATCTCTGCCGTATTCCTCTCCGAAAGCCATTGCTTCAGCCGTTGCTACCATATCCATTCGTCCCAAGGAGAAACGGACATAAAAACAGGGGCTTCGGGATTGTCTCCTGCCACGGCAAGATCAAGATGACTGTTGATCCAATCCAGGAGATCTCACCCAGGGCAAAGAGCCTCGATCTCTTATCGTTGTCGTCCGCAAGCCCGGCTCTGACCTGAACTCTCCCAGAGATCTTTGGGTCCACAACATCCAAGGCCGAACCCAAGCTCTGCCCTCGACGACCTTCTCTTCACCGAAACCATGCTCTGCCCTCTTCGACAAGACGGAGGTCATCGCCAACGTTCGCCCGAAAAGCCATGGGCCAGGTCGTCCGCGAGCTCGGCTGGCGCCGCTCCGACCACATCCCTCAAGTACCCCGCCCCTCCGATGATCAGGATCTTGCTCTTCTGGCCCGCCATCTGTACCGTCGGATGATTGAAAGAAAAAGGTATGACATTGCTCCGCCGGAACAAGCGGGACGAGGAAAGGCTTCGAGGGTGTCGCGATCGGTGGTGTCGGGATCGCCCCGGTTTTATAGGTGCCGAGTCGGTGTCCGGTCATCGTCAGGTCAACATTGCACTGTCTGCTCCGCTTGCTTTTATAGTTTTTCTCTTCGAAGGTGAAAGATTTCACTCAGTTGCTCTGCTCGGATAAGTTGGCTCACCTACAGCCATACGCTTCGAACAGCAGTTGGGGTGCCCCTTGGGGGATTCAGCGGATCAAGTTGAAGATGGAACGCCATAGCGAATCATATTTTGACGTATAGCTGCTGTTTCTTTGTGCATGATAGCGGAAAAAGTGCGACTTCGCAGTTTCTAGCTTGTTATGCTAATATGTTCGGTGTCATGGCACGTGCCGGATATGGAGATAAGGCTGTTATATGCTGGATTATTTCACCTTCTTAGATGATGTTACTTCCGCTGCATTCAAGACCTCATGCAGTCTCATCTCCGGCAGTGAGGAGCCATCTGCCAACCTTCCAGCCCTTTCATGGAGGACGTCTTGAGTTCTGCATTGGGGCTGCAAGGGAACTGCATTACCTCCACACTGGTACAGCTCAGAGCATCCACCGTGATGTGAAGACCACCAACATTCTCTTGGATGAAAATTTTGTTGCTAAGGTTGCAGATTTTTGGTCTTTCAAAGGCTGATCCAGCTTTTGATAAGACATGTGAGTAGTGCAATCCAAGATAGCTTTGATACGTTGACCCTCGGTACCTTGGGAGGCAGTGTGTTTTAATCCATGCATGAATAGCCCCCATCCCGGTAAGAAATGAAGAATTTAAAAAATTATAACTTAGGTTCCTTTGTTATCAATTAATTTAAAATTTTAAGACCATACCAACTTGGTTCCCAATGGGTTGATTCTTTAGGTAGGAAGTAAGAACAGGGTATATTATTTATTATAATTAATAGCTTCACTTGTTGATTATTTTACAGTTTTTAAAAAAAAATAAAATTTAAAAAATGCTCATGAGCGCAAGCGAGCATTCTGCTCACGGACGCTCATGAGCGTTCCATTTGCGAATTCTCTCGTGTTTGCTACAAGCATGAGTAATGCTTATGAACGTTTATGCATTTTGCTGGCGAACTCTGGCATGTTCGCTGCAAGCATAAGTGCATTCGCTATGAGCATTGGTTCAAAAATGCTCCTAATAATTTTGTCTTTTACTGTTATCTTACATGGGATAACAGCCATTAGGTCCTTTTAAGGCCAAAAGGACTAAGCCATTGAGGATTACTTTAACTGAGCTTATAAATAGGCTTAAAGAGTCAGTTATATGCAATCGAAACTTGAATCTAATTTTTTGTTTTACTGAGACTTTGAACTTTTTGAGATCGTGTTGAGAAGTCAGTGTTATACGCAATCGAAACTTGAATCTATTTTTTTGTTTTACTGAGACCCCGAACTTTTTGAGATCGTGTTGAAAAGAAAGCATGTGTCTTAGAAGCTCTGCTAAAAAAAGTTCTCACATTTTTTTCTATTATTATTATTTTATTATTTTGTTATTTCTAGCTTTATCTTTAGGTATGTGAAGGACTTGTTGGGTTGCACTTCCATGTGATTATGCTTGTGATGGAAGGTTCGAAGTAACCCAGATAGTTGTACCTTCAAGATAAATCATCTACAACTTGGACAAAGGGATAAAAACTAATTGTTAGAATTGTATCTAACACTTCTTAGTTCAGGCATGATTCTTAAATTCTTTGTTTTAAATTTTTGTATTTAAATTTTAGTCTATTATTATTTGAATTTCTAACAATTTCTAAGCAACTTAATTCTAACAAGGACTAAAATCCTTCATTAGAAATTGCTAGAAATATTTTTAAATATTTTTAGTTATTATTGTAAATTAATTGATAGAGAGAAGAAAAAGATTTTTTTTGCTTTGAAAAAAGAATTAACAAGTTTCCGTTTTCTTTAAAATAATAATAATAATAATAATAATGATTTAAATATTTAAAAAATTCTATTTTCAAAGGAAAAAAATAAAAAGGTTTTTTCACTGCTTTGAAATCCATGCAAAACTTGTTAATTTAGAAAAAACTAGCTTTGAATTTATTACAAAAAATTGGTTTACAAATTTGTTTAAAAAGGGAGAGACTTTTACTGCTTTGAAATCTATGCAGAAGTCTTAGAAAATATTTTTTTGAAAAAAGAAAAAAAGAAAAAAAAAGCTTTTAGTATTATAAAAAATTAAAATAATATATTTCTAAAAATTTAAAAATTTGGTGCTATGAAAACTATGCAGAAAATTGTGTTTTCTTTGAAATTTAAACTTTTTGCTGCTTTAAAATTTATACAAACTCTTAAAATCAAAACTTTAAGCTAAAAATTATTTTTCCAAGCTTTGATTTTTGTGTTGTTATTAGAAATCAAGCAAAAATAAAAAGAATTTATTCATAGCTTTAATATCCATAGAAAGTTAAATTTCAAATTCAAATTTTAAAAATCTAGAAAATTTTGAATTTTGAAAATGCAATATTTTAAAATTCAAATTTAAATTAGTTGAGTTAATTTTGGTTAGTGGTACTTTATTTATTGCAAGTAGCTTCTAGATTTAAATTATTGAATTTAAATTTTTATAATTTAATTTTTAAATTAAAAATCTAGAAATTATTTAAAAACTACTAACTTAAAAACTTAAACTATAAGGCTAAATTTTTAAATTTGTATCGTGGAGAACCAGTTAAGCAATCAACACTCTCATAAAATGGGTTCAGATAACCTTAATATAATCAAACCTTAAAAATTTAACGGATCATTCTTTAGGAGATGACAAAGCCAAGTGAAATATTGGCTTACCACTTTAGGATATTTTCTGCCATATAATTTTCAAATTCATGAATTCAGTTCTCAATCAAGTTCCTTTAATCCGATTGAGACTTCTTCCTCCTCAACATTGAAAACCTCCAAGAGATAAATTATCATTGTAGATATAGAATTTTAAGTGCCCTTTCAGATAACCTTTATAATATTTACCTTCCTACCAAAACTACTAAGGAACTATATGATGCCCTTGAGGCTGAGTATGGGATGGATGATGCCGATCTAAACCAATTTACCATCTCAAAATTTTGGAAGTATGTAATGGTGGATTTCAAACCTAATAGTATTCAAATTCATGAATTCCAAGATCTTCTTATAAAGACTAAGTTGATCGACTATAGATTTTCTGAAAGATATAAGGTCTAAGTATTAGATGATACCCTTTTATATTCTTAGTCAACCTTTCCGTGAGAATTAAGTCACAAGCAAGGTGACTTAACCCTAACAGAAGTGATTAACTCTGTTAAGATTAAGGAAGAATATCATGTTAAGTTCAAGTAAAAGTTTGATTTTGGACCCAAGATCCACCTGATCGAGTTAAGTTCAACCCCAAATCAATTCAAACCTAGGGAAAAGAATTTTAAGAAGAAGAATTTTCAATATAGACCTAACCAATTATTCAAACCTCCTCAGAACTGACCAGATCAGAAGACGAAGAATAATAAAGAGACATTCTACTTCGTATGCGAAAGGACTAATCATATGGCAAAAAACTGCTACCATAGGATGATTGAAATGGTTGAAAGTGGTGCTGAGACTTCTTTCATATTAGTAAATCCAAACTCTTAGTTAAAGTAACCCAATTTTCTTATGATTGGTGATTTGATTCAGGAGCTAATGTTCATGTCTTTTCTGATCGCTTCTAGTTCTCCACCTTTCAAGAATCAAATGGAGGATGTGTAACACTTGAGAATGACTCTTTATCACATGTGCTTGGAAGAGGATGAGTAGACCTGAGGATGACCTTTGGAAAGACCCTGATCTTTTACGAAGTGTTGTTTATCCCCAGTGCTAGAAAAAATTTGATTAGCGCATCCCTTCTTGTATTTAGAGGATATAAAATTATTTTAGAATCAAATAAAGTTGCAATCACTCGTAATAATGAGTTTGTTAGAAAAGGCTTTATTTCTGAAGATCTTTTCAAACTGAATGTAATTTTTAAGTTATCTAATAAAGTCCTTTTGTTTTCAATGTTGAATCTTCAAATGTTTGGCATGATAGACTTGGTCATGTGAATTTTAATCATATTCATCACATGAAAAATCTTAATATAATCCCTAAAACCTATATTGATAGAGAGATCAAGTGTGAGATTTGTATTCAAGTCAAAAGCTTTTAAAAACCTTTTAAATCAGTAAATAGAAGCTCAGCCCTTCTTGATTTATTCCATAATGATGTGTGTGACTCTACCAAGTTACCTACTCAGAAAGAAAGTCATTACTTTATAATGTTCATTGATGACTTCTTCTGCTATTATCATACATATTTGATTAAATTTAAGGATGAAGTCTTAGATAAGTTTAAAATCTATAAGGTAGAAGCTGAAACCCAAACTGCGAAAAACCTTAAGAGATTTTGGTCAAAGCGAAGTAGAGAATATACCTCAAATAAAGTGACCCTATTTGTCAAGAACATGGAGTTATTCATGAGGTTACACCATCATATTCTCCTTAGCCCAACAGTATAACTGAATAAAAAAACTGTACCTTAATGGATGTGATTAACTCAATGTTAATCAATTTAGGCGCACCCAAGAACTTGTGGAAGAAAACCCTTTTAGCTGCTTGCTATATCCTTAATAAGATATTCTTTAAGGATAACCTTAAAATACCTTTTGAGCTTTGAAAATGTAGAACACTTAAGCCAGATTACCTTAAAATAAGTGGCATCTCAAATAGTACTCTTATCGAATCAAGAGATGCCACTTATTTTGAAAATATATTCCCCTTTAAAAACTAAGTTTCAAATCAAGTATCTTCTAATCCTCTCCCAATTCTTGATTCTTTTGAATCTGGATCCTCTAATGAGTCAAAGTAAAGAAAAAGACCTAACTCTGAAAGTGGACTTTCTGAACATAGAATAAGTTTAAAGATAAGAAAGGAAAAAGAACTTAGTGAAGGTTTCTTTACTTTCCTAGTTAATGGCAAACCTTCCTCTTTTCTAGAGGCAATGTCTTCACCTAATATCTCTTTCTGGAAAGAAGTTATTCTTTCTGAATTTAATTCAATCCTACAAAATCAAACCTGGATCTTATTTGATCGAGCCTTGGTAGCAAACCTTTAGGATATAAGTAGGTATTTAAGAAGAAACTTAGACTTAATAGCTTAATAGAAAAATATAAACTAAATTAGTAGCCAAAGGATATAACCAAAAAAAAGGATTAGATTTTTTTGATACCTATTTTTTTGTAGCTAGAATAATAATCCTTAAATCTCTTCTTACCATTACTTCCATCCATAAATTGATCATTCATCAAATAGATATGAAGACTGCATTCTTAATGAAGATCTCAAGGAGTCTATATGAACAGCCTGAAGGTTTTCTTGTAAAAGGACAAGAAAATAAGGTTTGTAAACTTGTCAAGTCCCTATATGATTTTAAACAAGATCCAAAATAATAGCATGAGAAATTTGATCATATCATCATATCCTTTGAATTCAAGATCAATAATCATGATAAGTGTATTTATTGTAAGATCATTAATGATTATTGTGTAATCCTTTGTTTATATGCCGATGATATCCTAATCTTTGGAATATCTCTTTAAATTATTTAAAAAATTAAATCTTTTATTTCATCTAAGTTTGATATCAAAGATTTAAGTGAAGCATATGTGATTCTAGAGATGAAGCTTATCAATCCTATGAAGGGATAAAACTCTCTCTTTCTTATTTTATAAAAAAATGATCAAGAAATTTGGTTATTCTAATCTTAAATCGGTATTTATTTCATATGATCCTAGCTTTCATCTAAAGAAAAATCTAGATGATCTACTTGATCAGTTAAAATATTCTTAAATCATAAGATCTTTCTTTATTGGGTAAATAGAATAAGACCTGATATTGCCTATGCTGTAAGGAAACTTAAAGAATATAATTAAAATCCTAATCAATCTTATTGGACAGCTTTAGAAAGAGTGTTCCGATATCTAAAGGGACACTTAATATCTCCTTAATGTCCACTGAATACCCTTAGATGGTTGAGGGTTACAATGATGCTAATTGGGTCACCAATTCTCTTAATCTTAAATCAACCATCGGATATCTCTTTCTTTTTGGTGGTGTTGCTATTACCTAGGAATCATTTAGACAAACTATCATCTCTAGAAGCACTATAAAGGTCGAGTTGATAGCTCTAGATACCACCTATAATAAGGCAGAGTGGATTACCTTTGTTACCTAAACTAGTTCCGGCCATATCAATCCAATGTGATAATAAAGTCGTAATTGAACTAACTAATTAGAAGAGTATCAATAAAAAGATGAATCGGCATATATGACTTCATATAAGTCTATATGACAACATAAGAAAAATAATGTTATCTTCTTGAAATTTATCAAGTCCGAAAAGAATTTGGTAGATTAATTAACCAAGGGACTATTTAGGAGTGAAGTCCTAGAATTATCAAGGAGGATGGGGCTTAAGCCCATTATTTGGTCACCAACCATGGATATCTAACCTTTATAATTAGAGATCCCATGAAAGGGTTCAATGTGATAGAAACAAAGTTGATTGAATAATCGTGTTAGAGTACAAACTTTAGAAAAATTTCTCCTTCATCCCTATGATGAATGCTCTTATAGAGTGACAAAATAAAATTATGTAAGGTTGAGTTATACTCTTAATGGATCCAAGGTAGATTATCTGCAGGGTATTAGTCACAAAGACCCTTGGAGGATTTATCTATGCGAGAATTATCATATTAGGTCGTAACTAAGAGTTTGGACTAATTCTAAGCATATCATATTAGGCCGTAACTAAGAGTTTGGACTAATTCTAAGCATAAGACCTGTAATATGCATTGACCGCTTAAATCCAATTGATCCATACTGTGTGTGTGATTAGTAAAAGTCTGAGTCAAGGACCTATTTGAATGTCTAATCTACTATGTTTCTTTCAAATGTATACATTTAGCAATAAGTAGAATTCAAGTCCACTGAATATTTTACCTATTGTACAGTATAAGATATCCTAAAATTTATGTTATATTAATTTTATTATTTTTTAAATTTTAAAATTTTTGTGGAGGATTGTTGGCATTTTATAGTTTTTTTAAAAAGATAAATTTCAAAAAAAATGCTCGCCAAAGCTCATATGTTCACTGCAAATGTGAGTAATGCTCATGAACGTTCGCAAATGCTTATACATTTGCTACGAGCATTCATTCAAAAATGATCCAAATAATTTTATTTTTTGCCATTTTCTTGCATAACTTGGGATAACAACTATTGGGCCTTTAAGGTTATAAAGGGTTGGGCCGTTGGAGGTTACTTGAACCGAGCTTATAAATGGGCTTAAAGATTTAGAATTGTAGGCAATTAAAGTCTAAATCTATTTTTTTGTCTTGCTAAGGTCTCAGACTTTTTGAGACCGTGTTGAGAAGAAAACCTGTGTCTTAAAAGCCCTGCTAAGAAAAAGGGCTTCCTTATCTTTTTTTTTTATTATTATTATTTTATTTCTAATTTTATCTTTGAGCATCTGAAAGCTTCGTTGAGTTACACCTTCACGTGATAGGAGGTTCAATTCGAGCTAAATCATTATATTTTAGAGGTAAATCATTTACAATCTGTATGAAGGAACAAAAATTAATCTTTAAAGTAATGTTTAACATGTCTCAATTCAAATACGATCCTTAACTTTTTTTTATCTTAAATTTTTATATCGAACTTTCAATCTATTATAGTTTAAATTTTTAATAATTTCTAGATAACTTGATTCGAACGGCACTTGCTTCCTATCTTTCAAATCATAATCGTGGATCAATCATTATCACAACAGCTATACGAGTCATCGTCTTGGGGAAAGTTGGTCCCGTAAAACTTTTCCTTGACACACGGAAGTATGCTTTTCCCTTACCAAAATCACAGGTTTGATTTTAAGACCGCCAAACTTTGATTGGAATTGTCCGCACTCTACGTCATTTTCTCATTGGAGCTCCTCTTTATTTTTTTTTGGAAGAAAAAAAATCAATTAGAAGCAAAGATTTGGTGTTCATGAAAATATAAAAAAGTTTTAAAAAAATGAATACTTTATTAGATAATCAACATTTTTAAATAATTTTCAGAGAATATTATACTGGCCTGATTCTTGGTCTTGACCCGACGGTGGGCGGATCCTCGTGACCTGCGGCTAACGTCTTACATAACGTGGCCGCTGGTCCACCCCGAAAATGTCTGATCGGCATCCAACGGTAATCACCGGATAAGGCTTCCGAATGGCAGTTCCCGCGTATTCACGTCAACGATGAGAGCCGTCCAATTTTCTCCGGTGTTCGCACCTGGTGGTCTACAAACATGGCATTTAAGACACGGCAACACCGGCACATGAACCGAATACGAAACAGGCTTACGAAAGAAATAAAATGAGAGAACCAAGAGAGGGACCCGGATGCTGGTGTTCACTGTAGCAGTAGTTTCATTGTTGGTTTATGTTTCCGGGTCGTTGGAGCGATCTTTTAAATTTATTTGTAGCTCTTTTAACATAGGGTGAGGTCGTGGTCTTTGTCAGCACCGATATTTCCATTTCAAAATACCACGTCTTCTTCCCAAAGCCTTTTCTTGATGCCATATTTTCGACCTTCGTATAAGGCCTTCAATCAGATAAGATTTTTTTTTTTTTTTTTTTTTCTTTTTCAATCCAGTGGCTAAACCGTAAGTAGTGATGGATGGCCAAACGCAAAGACCAAAGATGCATGATCGTATGCTTGGCACCAAAAAGGCTACCATGATGTCATGATGCATTTAATACACTAAATGCATTGCATGTTTCATCAACATAGTACATGAAAGAATATTTTTTAAAAAATATATATTAAAATATATCAAATCGCTGACTTGCTATATACTAAAATTTATGACTTGTTAAATTCAACAATAATGATTGTTTATTATGTTAATGTTGGCATCGTATTTCAGCCTTTTGATTAATAAATTGGAATAAGCTGACTACTAGATCGAAAGGTTATATATTTTTAGGTTAGTAAAACTATGTTACATATTTTCAAGCCAGCAAAACTATGTAGGATTATTGATCCTTAGTAAACTAAACCAAAAAAGCAGGAGAAAGATTCAAGATCTTTAGTATATAGTCATTAAAGTTACAAGCAGATGAAAATTTTTGATAATTTTTAAAATTAAACAAGTAGTTGTTAGAGGTTTTTAGTAGTTACCAACTGCGATTATGATTAGCACATTCTAAATACAAAGACCCAACCAAGATCCCATCTAGACATTTCTTTGAACCTAAGAGTAGCCAATAACCTTTTGTATTTAGTAATCCATAGGAGTAACTTGTAGCTTGAAAATTAGCTTTTATATCTCACTTTTATATCAAGTAGGAGTAGGAATTGATTTAGTCCAATTGTTGAATTATACTTGATTGTACTTAAATTATTTTGCATGTAATAAATCTTTGGTATGCCCATTTATTCTTAAAACTAAAAACTTTATGATACATTCATATATTCTTGCAACAAATATTGATAAAGGCTTAATCTCACAAAATGTCCTAAGTGCAATTGGCCTACCAACGATCTTCTCTTTCAAAAGAGTGAAAATTTTATTTTATATGAAAAATTAAGACGAAGCAATATTTATTCGTTTTTTGAAGTCAATGGTTTGTAGCTGTTAGATTTATAAATTAGTATATCTCTGCATGAAAGAGATTTCAAGTTCAATCCTGAAAGAAAATAATTAGCGTAAAAGAGAAGGATTTTATCTCCTATAAAATTAGATTTTTTTTTTTTTTATTTGATTGAAGGGGAGCTTTAGAAGCAGTAAGGATAAGACACTCTTCTAGCACTTGCAGACAATATAGAATGAAGCTCCGCTTTTTAATACGCACTAAGGATTCAGTTGCAAACTGATTCAGCCCATCTCTACTTATTGAGACTCTAACCAATTCTCTAATTCTTTTACTTTATATATTTACTTTCAATACTATAAATTATAGAAAAATAAGTAAAAATAAAATTCAAAAGACTGCAACATTAGTAGGAGCCTTAAAAAAATTACTATCCATGCTTGATGCACCGAAAATTAGGTGATCAACTTGATTTGCATTGAAAACCATCAGAGATGCCTTGAAAATAATGTTTCTTTTCGAGCCAAGATAAGCTTCAGCCTAATGAAAATCATTTATGCAAACTCATGGTTAAGTGAACATTAAATAATTTAAAAAATATTTACATATGTAATCTTGTTAATAACTTTTTTATATTTAATCATTTACAATTTATTGAACTTTGGATGGATATCTATGGCAACTACTTTTTTTTTGATGTTTTTTAGAAAAAATTTTACCTACAATAATTTCATGCAATATATATTAACATTTTATTTAGTAACAAAAAGCAACATCATTAATATTTTGGATGTTCACTTCTAAAAGAAATATTTCAACAAACATTCTAATATATAAAATTACTTAATAAAGAAATTAAGATATTTGCATTGCACAAATATCTCAAGCGGTGTTTTTAATGTCAACAACAGAATAGTAAATTTCATCTAAATATAAGTTCTAATTTGATATGAAATTATTGCAATCCTAAAAAGCCAACTCTCATGGAGTACAAGGCTTGAACTCTTGCACCAATTCACTTTGTGAACCGTTTCTTATTATTTTATTTGAGAAATAATTCACCTGTACATCTGTCAGAGATGCTCTCATCCTCCAAATACCCTCAAATTTAATCAAGTGGTCATTCCAGTACAAAAAAATAAACACTTCAAAAAACAACAAGGGACACTTCGGTAATTTGGCACCATAACTCGGCCAAATGCAATATCATTTTCCGAGTATTTCCGCTTTCTCCACCTTGCACGCCGGCGTTCTGCCTCATCGCTTTGCAGCCATGGCTCTCTCCAATACTCCATCTCCCTTTCCTCCCCCTTCCTTCTCTCTCGTCCTGTTCCTCCTCTTCTTAGCTTTCCAAACCCCTCTCTCCTTCTCAGCTGACACCATCTCTGCCAACTCCTCCATCTCTGGGGGACAACAGTTAACCTCAAAAGGGGCCAAATTTGTGCTGGGTTTCTACAGTCCTGTTAATTCCTCCAAGTACTACATAGCCATCTGGTACAAAAAAATCTCACAGCCAACCCCAGTCTGGGAAGCCAACAGAGAGACCCCTGTCTCAGATCACACCACATCTGAGTTCAAGCTCTCTGACAACGGAAACTTGGTGCTTCTCAATGAGTCCAAAGCCCAAATCTGGTCAACTAACGCCACCATCTCCTCCAAGTCCACTGTAGCTGTTCTCGAGGACACCGGAAACCTTGTGCTCAGAGATGTCTCCAACTCCTCCAAGATCTTGTGGCAGAGCATTGACCACCCTACCAATACTTGGCTCCCCGGAGGTAAGCTTGGGCTGAACAAGGTGACTAAAGAGAACCAGCGCCTCATCGCCTGGAGAAGCTCAGCAGACCCAGCTCCTGGGATCTTCTCCCTTGAGCTAGACCCCAATGAAACCAGTCAGTACTTCATTCAATGGAATCAGTCTCACAACTACTGGTCTAGTGGGCAGTGGAATGGAGAAATATTTAGTAGGGTGCCGGAGATGACGGCAAGCTATAACTACGACTTCAATTTCACTGACAACGGCGAAGAGAGCTACTTCACTTATTCGGTTAAGAATAATTATGTCATATCGAGGTTCATAATGGATTACTCGGGGCAGATCAAGCAGCTTACATGGATGGAAGAATCCAATGAGTGGATACTGTTCTGGTCCCAGCCGAGAGCGCAGTGCGAAGTGTTTTCTCTCTGCGGGTCGTTCGGGAGCTGCAACGAGAAAGTCCTGCCATTCTGCAACTGCGTGTACGGTTTTGTACCGAGGAACAAGACCGAGTGGGATTTGCAGGATCAAACAGGGGGTTGCGTGAGGAGGACCCCGTTGCAGTGCAGCAGCAATAACTCGGCGAATGTCAAAAACGACAAGTTTTATCAGATGGATAGCATGAGGTTGCCAGAGAATGATCAGAATATAGATGTCAGAAGTGCTGAAGATTGTGCATCAGCTTGTTTGAACAATTGCTCCTGTACTGCTTACTCATTTAGTAGTGGATGTTCTTTGTGGTATGGGGATTTGATTAATGTCCAGGAGCAATACGATGGATCGAATGGAGGAACCCTCTACCTTCGGCTATCAGCTTCGGAGCTGCCAGATTCCACCAGCAAGAAGGGAACGGTTACTCGGGCTGTCGTCGGCGCCGTTGCGGGCTTTGTAGTTTGTGTCGCCGTCGCCTGGGTGCTGATTTGGAGGCGCCGGAAGAGGCGGATGATTCGTGCTGCAAGGGCAGTAGGGAGAGCTCTGGTGCCGTTCAGATACAGTGATTTGCAGTATTTCACGAAGAACTTCTCGGAGAAACTGGGAGGAGGCGGCTTCGGTTCGGTCTATAAAGGTTTCTTGCCTGATTCAACCGCCATAGCTGTAAAGAAGCTCGAAGGCCTGAGCCAGGGAGAGAAGCAGTTCCGGACCGAGGTGAGCACGATTGGAACAATTCAGCATGTCAACCTCGTTCGTCTTCTCGGTTTTTGCTCTGAGGGTGCCAGAAAGTTGCTGGTTTACGAGTTCATGCCAAAGGGTTCTCTGGATACTCTGCTGTTTCAGAACACTTCCATGGTCTTGGACTGGAACACCAGGTACCGAATTGCTCTCGGAACTGCTAGAGGATTAGCTTATCTCCACGAGAAGTGCAGAGACTGCATCATACATTGCGATATAAAGCCAGAGAACATACTATTGGATGCGTCATTTGTTCCAAAAGTGTCGGATTTCGGTCTGGCAAAGCTTGTAGGCCGAGACTTCAGCCGAGTGTTGACCACCATGAGAGGAACAAGAGGCTATCTTGCTCCTGAATGGATAACTGGTGTGGCTATCACTGCCAAAGCTGATGTGTACAGCTACGGGATGATGCTTTTCGAAATTATATCCGGCAGGAGAAACTCAGAGCAGACAGAGGAAGGGAAAGCTGCATTTTTTCCTACATTAGCTGCCAACAGACTCGTGCAAGGGGATGTCCAAAGCTTGATAGATCACAGATTGGAGGATGGTGCGAATTTTGAAGAGCTCGAAAGGGCCTGTAAAGTTGCTTGCTGGTGCATTCAGGATGATGAAAGTTTTAGGCCAACGATGGGACAGGTTGTTCAAATTCTCGAGGGCATTCTGGAAGTTAACATGCCTCCTATTCCAAGGTCTCTTCAAATTATTGCAAAAAGCCCGGAGAACATAAATTTCTTCTCAGACTTGTCATCAAATCAAAGTTCCCAGGCACGGAGTACCACATCTACCGGTTCTCAGGTTAAAAGTTCATCACCAACTAATCCTAACGTATGAAGATGGCCGACTCTTCAAGCTTTCGCATCCTATTTGAGTGAGTCCGCTATGTATCTGTTCAGTTGCATTGCAAAGTAATTACTTCATGCCCTATCTGTTGCTTCTCCAATATACATTAAGTGTTGAATGTCTTATAGCATGGCCAATTACCATACTAGTGATGGTCAAGGTATCATATACCCAGATGTGAAATTCCACACACTTCATGTCCTGATGTAATTGCGTGAAGGATAACTTAAATCCTCATATTTTCCTCGCAATGTGAATCAGAGTATTGCCCATGCTTATTCCGTTATTTAAGTTTCCCACGCTTGTTCCATTATTTAAGTTTTGCACCATAACTTGGCATATGTTCTATGTTATTGATTGCTGTAGGCGCTACTATGGGCATTATCTTAGCTGATTTATAGAAAATGGAATTTGCAGGATGGCATGCATGAACTCTCTTAATAATTCATTTCAATATTTTTATGCAGTATATCTTAGATTTCATTCATTGAATAGTCACCCACCACCATTTCCTTGTTCCTGGCAAATTTACAGAAGAATGCTACCGACTGTAGTTGAATACTATGACCAAGAGAAAACAAGTTGACTTAAATCCCAAGAACGAGTCCTCATGTACTCCAAGTGTGTCTTGATCCAAAACATAGGCCAGATCAAGATTTTTAGCTGGTGCCTTGTTTCAATTTGGCTGACTAGATGATAAGAACGAATGGTCAGCACACTTTCAGTAGAGATATGATAAAAGTCTCCGATGGACTAAATTGAAAAAATATTCATTGCAACCTTATCCTAATTAGACTATTTTTAAATTTATTTATAACTCCATAAAAAAAAATTTAAAGTTTTGTAAAATATTTTATATGCTTATTTACATGAAATTTGGATTAAATAAGTTTATGTAGTATTTGCATATTTGAAAAGCTATATGTTTGGATTTGCTATACCTACTAAATTATGTTTAAAATTTATTTGAAAGTGCATGTCATTTAATTTGAAATATATGTTTGGATTAGCATACGGGTTGGCACGCGAGCTGACATGTGTGGGTTGGCACGTGTGGGTTGACACAACCTACTTCGGGCTGGACCTGTGGGCCGTGCTGGACCTGTGGGCCGTGCTGGGCCGACACCCCCGGTGTGGCAAGCCGTGCCCTGCTAGCATGGCATGCCAGCCCACTGGCCAATTCCTGTAGCAGGCTGAGCCGAGCTAAGCCAACCCGTTTGACACCTCTAGAGCTAATTGCTTTGAGCCCAAGCTTTAATCTTTGCATCAACTAATAAGAATGCAGCTTATTGCCTTAATTTGTGTAGCCAACATGGTAATATAACCAAAGTAAAAATAAGAAATGAATAGATTATTTGATTAAGAACCTTTTAAAATTTTAGAAAATTATTTCAATAGTGATGAATTAATTCGTTGAATAATATTAAGTTTTAGAGTGACAGTTTAAAAGAAATTGAACTGAATTACAAAATTTATTCATTGTAGGTAAATAATCTTAATTAGAGTATTTTTAAATTTATTTATAACTTCATAAAAGGATTTTAAAATTTTATAAAATATTGTATATGCTTATTTATATGAAATTATGATTAAATAAGTTTATTTAAATGTTGGCATATTTGAAAAGTTATATGTTTGGATTTGCTATATCTCCTAACTTATGTCTAAAATTTATTTAAAATTTTATAATTTGAAAGTGGATGACATTTAATTTGAAATATGTATATGGCTGTTAAATATATTGAATAAAGAATTTGTTTGTATATTTGGTTTATTTGAAAATTTTGGATCAAGTAAGTTGTTTACACTTATATTATAATGTGTCCTTGTTAAATTTTTAACATACACATTCATAGATTTTTGACATAATTATTGAATTATTAGTATATAAAAAAAGATATGCTATATATATATATATGTTCTATGAGCTACAATCAAACAATGTATCATTATATTCAATTTATCAAGGTTTGTATGAAGGCTAATGTTTATTCTAAAACCTCTTATCATTCCATAGGGGTTAAATATGATAAACTGTTTACTAGGTTCTATCACAGGTATTATATGTAGTTATAGTCCTATAGGTTGTTGAGTTATTATCACAAAGTTTGAAATGTAAGTTAAAATTTAATCAATACAAAATGATTTATGACTGGATGTAAGTGTATTAATCATAATGTAAAAGAAAACTAATGCTACTCTTTTAAATTTTACACCTATTTATTACTGTACATATTTGATGAGTTTATACAAGTGAAACTTATTTAAGAAAATTTGATTGAAATATTCTATTGTTTTACTGAATTACAAATTACAAATGTGAGTGTTTGGTATCCATGTGTAATATAAAATTTTTATTTATTATGCTTACTTAATTTCTTTAATTTTAATTATAGTTACTTACGGAGTATTAGCTCACAAATGCTATTAAATCTTTATATTTCAGGGACTAGTCATAGAAGGGATTTAGGTAAAAGTTAACTCACGAATTCTACTCAAAGATATGTTAAAGAGCTAATTTAGTTCTACTTCATAAATTATTTAGTTGTGTTATTAGTTTTTTTTTTTTTTTTAAGATTATTTTATAATAGTGGACTGACATTATTTTAGGTTGTGAAACAGGTTATTAGTTACATTATAGTATTTATTAAGTTTATTGTGAACATGACGCCATACCGTGGAATTTAATTCTTATGCGGCGGATTTTTATGATCCATCGGCGGCTTGAGGGGCGTAACAGCAGGACTGGTACAGAAAATGCTAGGTTTCATAAATGCGATGCTTTTTCCTTCTCTATAAAGAACCATCGAATTCATGAATCTTACTCTTTTGAATACGATATGTTTTTCCTTCTCTAAAACTTCTCTGATGAATCTCATCCCCTCAACTACTTTCTTTCCTGTCTCTCCAGCTCGCCTCTCCCCTTGCCTCCAGTTTTTATCTTATTTGGTACACGAATGAATACATTGCAGGTGCAAAATACTAGTATCTCTATCAAGTAAACTTGTGCAAAAGACGCTCAAAATAAGTTCATTAGCTAAACATGGCATGTCTACCTCTAAAATCTCGTTAATTCCTTCTAGGATTTGGTCAAACTTGAACGACCGAGCTCATCGTTGATTGGTGCATCCATCCTAGATGCAACAAGCAACAAACATACAAGCTCCCGTTCAATCGTAATAAGCTATTCATAATTGCCCAGTCTTATGTGGATCCCTGCACTATATACAAGATTCGACTCTACCATTTATAATGAAAATGAAAACCCGGCTACACAATACATTAATAAAGAAGATGCTGATAAATTTATCAGATAATCAAAAGTACCAGATTTAATCAACAGGACGGTCATATATGTCACAGTTTTCTTGATCCACTTATCAATCATGAAAACCACGTGTTGATTAATCACAATTACCTTAGAAGCAAGAGTAACAGTCAATTTTTTCCAAGAAGTATGCTTTAGCAGTACAATAAGTATTTTCCCTAACAAGCACCAAAATAAACTGTCAAAATAAAAATGTCACCTAGGAGAAAGCCATTAAGAAGCATATTACAATAATGATCAGAGTACTTTAGACAAATCATCTCCATACTTACACAAAAGACAGTAGGACTAGCATGACTGGCTGGTGATGGTACCTACAGCAGCATACAGTTGTATTTACAGTTCTATTCTACTCTACAAATAATCACTGAAACTGGTTTGTATCAAACTCAGCATGGGTTTCATCTACCATTCACAGTCTCCCGTTTTCTGTGTGTGTGTTCGCCACCTTGACGTCCCTTGTTTATGCTTCTCACTGTAGGAGAAACCAATACTGAGTTTGAGAGGAAGGTTGAAGGTGCTTCGAAATAGGATGTCAAGAACAGCTACCATCATTGTTTTCGAGAAAGAAAGAACTCATAATCAGGCTGCCTATTAGGGGTTATCTGATCTTTGTGAACATGTCCCCTTGCAAAGAGAGCAGAAATTTCCTCCAGAGTTCTTAATCTTTCTTTCAGTATCTCAGAACTGTCAAAAAATATTTCATCTATCGAAACAGATCCTGCTGACTTCTTAGGACGGAACCAGCACTCACCCTACAAAAAGTGAAAACGAAGAGATGAATAGAAAAAGGAATTTTTCTATTTTACTTCTCTTCTATTTTACAAAATTTAACATTTTTCTAATTTTACAAAAAGAATAAATTTAACATCAGAAATTACAAGCATATATTGTAATATTTTTCTAGTCCATGAAGCTGTCGCATTATTGCCATTCATCATAATCAAAAACCCAGCAAGCTACATCTAATCTGAGAGCCAGCTCTATGGATCATAACATACTCCATCAAAGTCAAAGCTTCCATGACCAGATCTTATCCTGACATCAGCTTGCTACACTGATACTGAATTTTAGGCCATGAAAACTTTGGGAAAGAGAAGGATGAAACCTTTGGGAAAGAGAGGGAGTGAAGCTTGTCATGATACTTAAAAGGTTTCCAATCATGCAGTTTGAGGTTGTGAACCCAGGGAGCATGTTACCATACTATTCATCCATGAATGCAAAATTGTGGTTTCAGATCCAACACATGAGAGGCTAATATCTCTAACATGAACGTGTGCACACTCTTTTCAACCCTTTTTCACATAGTGAAGGGTTAATTCCATACATACCACAACATAGGACCTTTTTAACAAGAATAAACATAGGTGAACAGCAGAAAAGCCTGCTCAGAACAATCATAACACATTTTATCTAGCAAAAACAACCATAATCAAAACCAACCTTATCCCAAATATCAGGGGTTAGTATTTTATTTAAAAGATACCATAACCATAATCATCAAGTCTTATCTCTAAAATTTGTGGTCTGCTTTTTGATAGCAGAATGTGGATCCTTATGAAATTTATAAATCATTTAAAGTCTATTCTACACTCTAAATTCAGATAATAACAACAATAAGAATAACAACAATAAGAACAACAACAAAGCTTAAATTTCAAATTAGTTGGGGTCGGCTACATCGATCGTTTCCCTCCATTCTATTCGATTTAGCCATATTTTCTATATAACATAAAGATATTAAAATCATTCTTTATTACTTTCTTTTATGTAATTTTTAGTCTACATCGATCTATTTTTTCTTTCTACATGTAACAAATCACTACTTCTCACCTATACATCCCTACATCTATATTGCAAATAGTCAAACTATCTAAGCCGTCCTCTTAATTTATCCTTAATTAATGTCATCTCCATCTTTTTATGAATGCTTTTATTTTTTATTTTATCTTTTCTTATATTATCACATATCCATCTCAACATACTCATTTCAGTCACATTCATCTTACGTACATATAAGTTTCTAACTGTCTAACATTCTATATTATACAGCATAGCCAATCTTATGGCCATTTTATAAATTTTTTGCTTCAATATGTTAGTTATTTTATGATCACATAAACAGCATCATCTTTAATCTCTTCTTTTTTATAAATAAACGATCATAAATATTAAAAATGATCACTTTTAATAACTTTATGATTCTTAATTTTTGCTTTATATTCATCTTTACTTTTAATTGTACTGAAATTATATTCCATGTATTTCTAATTGCACTCTAAATCCAGAATCATCAGAAAAATAGGACTTCTTCTAAAACAAGGAAGATTCAAAGTATCACTCATACCAGCATGTTTGCTATAGAACCTCATGTTTAAATTATTTATCTGAATGAAGTTTCTACAAAAATTTAACCTTGAATGCAACCGAAGGAGTTCTGAGCATAGTAAGGAACAAAAATCAGTCATGTTCACATTTTGCAGACAATCATGTAATTTCTTTAGAGGGCTGGGAATTGACAAAATGTGTTAGGTCACATGCTAATTATGCAGGCAAGTTATCAGCATACACATGGGTTCATGCAGACACAGCATAGCTGTAACATAATTCTCACAATCTCACTTATCATTAGAGCTCTAGATCTAATATTGTCGGTTTTGGGATGGAATTCACAGACCAAGAATCAATAGTCTTGTGCTACCAATCAACACATAACAACCTCAATCCTGTAAATAATCAAGGAGTTTTTGGTAATTATCATATAAATAAAATCTTTACTGGTGCCACTAGTGTCACAGTCATTTCAATGGCATATGAATAGCAATTTGGCACCTGGTGGATATATGCAGGTCATTTTAGTTTCCATTTTTCACTTTTGATAATTGAAAGAATTTTTGAACAGTTTTACATTTAATTCACAGGCACCATATTTACCTGCGCATTGTAGCTCTGCATTCCAAGAACAGGAGAGACAGCACAAAAGGCAGTATTCTCCAGAGAATCTGATTTGATGCGTCTCAATACCAAATGGCCTAAAGAATGATAAGTCAAAAATGATGCACGGAGACTACCTTCTGGAATTCGATATATAGGATACCAAGCAACTGAGAACCTGAAAAATATACAAAAGTTTGATATGTTCACATTATTCATTATCCTAATACATATCAAGACTTCTAGCTTTGAGTGGTTATAGCACTGAAATGTAATACCGCAAGATACTGGCCATAGAACAAGGTGCTTGTTACTAACCAAGACGCAGGGTGGAGATCTTGCAGATTCATGTTCCCTAGCTTGGAGGGATCACCAAATAGCCAAGGATTGGAAGAATCAGTCTCCATTAGTTCCTTTACCCTGAGTTGACAAGAAAATAAATGGTTTAGAAAAATTGCCACATTTGAAACTATCAATGGCAACTTTTTTCATAAGGAGTTAATGACAACTTCAAGTAAATGACAATAAGAACCATGTTGCAATTAAAACTAAACAAAGATAAACCCCATTTCTCACTTTGCATAGAAAGGCTTGCGCTGTTGTGGTGGTTCATGTTCAAAGTATTCAAATGCCACTTCTGAATCATCCGAGAAGGGCATGTAAAGAGAATTGTAGGAGTCATCTCTATTGAATGTTACTGAGTGAAATGGCTTCATGTGCCTCTCTCCTGAACTGAAATGATCTGAAACAAATGTTTGCTCTGCTAATTCAGGGCATAACAAATTTTGAGACAAGGAAGATAATGAGCATGGCTCAGTTTCTCCCTTCTGAGGCACACCAGAGCTTTTGTTTCCAAGGCTGCTACCAATTGAAGAATGCTGGGAGCGGACAAATAGTTGAACTGCTGAGAGATATGGAACAAAATAAGCACGAAATGATACATTAGTTTCCAAACCTTTGGAGTTTTGATACTCTTCTGCTTTTACTTGCAAGCCATAATTTCCAGGTCTCTCATACCATCTCCAAACATCTTGTAATAAAACATCTATATTCTGAAATTTGTTAAAAGAATTTAAAACGGGATGCTCTCTAATGCTATCTTCATAGCACTGCTGAACAGATGAAATAATGACTGGAGAAGCAGAATAGAGCAATTTTTCAAACTCAGCAATGGGGCTACCTGTTGCCAGCTGAACACATTCAGAAGCTATCTGAAATCTGTAAGCAGCATCTAGAGATTGTGTTGTCATCACTGAACCAATGTATATCGGCAAATTTTTTGAGTTAGCACCAGATGCATTATCATCACTTTTGCCTTCCCATGGGGACCTCTCTCGTTGGCCACTAATAAGATCACCAGTCATGTCTTCGCCAACATCCATGACACTAGCTTCATCACAAACAGCAACAATATCTGATTTCTGATGGAATTTTATTTTCTTGTTACTATTAGCATCAGAAACTATACTCGATTTGAGCATAAAGGAATCTTTCTTACCAATAGGAATCCACTTCTGTGATCTAACTCTGGAAGGGATACACTCCTTAGAATTATTGTCACAACAAAGTTCAGATCCAAGGCATGCAGATGACTTATTTTCATTATCCAAAAAAGCATGATGATATTCACCTAATACGTCTTCAGATATTGGAACCTTTGTTGCAGCATGTGGCTGGATTTCATGCAAAAGTTTTTGATGACTTGATATCCTTGTCCATGGTCCATGCCGCTGCCCACCAGATGAACAAGCTGGAAAAGAGGGCACACAGTCGAAATCATGTGTTTCTGAAAAATCAAATTTATGATGATGATTGACATGGCTGCTTCCTTGCCCAGCTATATTGCTCCTATGAAGGAAAATTGTCCTTGAAATTTCTGAAGCCTCTCTACAGGCAATATTTGAATTGGTCTGAGGCTTACATAAATAGGCTTTGTCGACCCCAAATCCCCTTCTGACATTCTCTTGCTTAAAAGGCTGGTTCAATTTATCATTCAACTTTTCCCAAGTCATGCTCCCTATGGAGCCATCTTCTCCTGGTATGGACACATTTTGACCACATCCAGCATTCAAACTTTGTGAAAAAACCAACTCTGGTGTCTCAGCTAGCACTTGTCCATGAGCTCTGCGCCTTTCTTGTTCATTGATCCCCAATATTTTTGCTCTTTGTTTAAAACCATCCCTATCAGCATAAGAAGATTGTGGACGAGGTAACAACCCGTCTCCAGCCAAGGAATTGTGCTTTGATAGAGAAATTGAGCCTGCTGTATCAGTAACCATGCACATCTGATGGTAATTAGATCTTTTCCTGCCATGAGTGTGTGTACTTCCAATATTTTTCCCGGTCTTTTGCCAAACAAAGTAAGCATTCTCCTTCCCAATACGCTTATGGTTATTCATCTGGCTTGGCAGCTGTGATGCATCAGTCAGAGTGTGAGCTTGCCCCTCATAACTTTCAATATCTTGATTTGTTACAATTGCAGGATCTTCACTTACCTTAAAATACTGGTTGCTGGAGTTTTTCTCCTCAATACTACCTTCTTTGCCAAACTCTTGCACATCCACTGACATTTTTATGCTGCTGATACAATGCGTCAAATGGCTTGCTGACTGGGATCTCATGTGGAGTGATGTGGTGTTCCACTCATTCCTGATACCACCAGAGTCCGCAATAACTCTATGTTGACTTGTATTTGATCTTTTCGTTCTGAAAGTTGTTGCATCTGACCTACTTTCACAAGCCTCCATGTTTTTGCATCCAATATCCTCAGTCATTTTTTGGCTTCCCATGACACCACAGGTATCTTGGCAATGTGCATGACTGGATGACTTTGCTTCACAGTTGCTTGCATCCTTCAAACATGAGCTTGTAGCACATATAACTTCAGAGCCTGGAAAAGTTGCATCTTTATCATGCTTCCTTACTAACTCTGTGCTATTGACATCGTCAACTTTACGGAAGTCCGAGGTAAAATCCTGCAAAACAACAATCTCTGAGGTTTCGCTATTGCTTCTAGATAAACATTCAATATCATCAGTGTTTGAAATATGTAGTAATCCTTCTGGGTCAAGAGAAGACTGGGAACATGCATCATCACATTTGGAAGGAACTTCGTTGCGCACATAGCAATCCATTACCTCTTTAGATGACTGATAACATACCCCTGCATTGTGTTGGTCCCATTCAGTTGATCCAGTCACAGAAGAACTCTCTTTGGGACCAATTTGAGTGGTGGTAGAAATCATATTGGCCGAATCAGTTTTTGAGGCACCATTATTTTGAAATTGCTTTTTGTTCAACTTCCCCTTCTTTTTCTTCTTTTTCTTGGATGTTCTTCTTATTGGCTCATCTATATTTGTTGAATTTGATGCTAAGCCAGCTGTTTTATTCCCATCAGAGGACTGTCTAGAGGGTTCAAGATCATCCGAACAATGCTTGTTGGAGCCAATGTCCGTCAAACTCTCTTGGTATTTGACAGCTTGTGAAGCTTCCTTTATTGCATTTCCCAAAGGTCTGGATACATCACCAACAGAATAACATTTAGTCCTCAATTCATTGCAGTTAAGAGATTGCTGCTGCTCATTTTGTTGAAGAAGTGAAGCTGGAAGCACCAACCCCAGGATATTAATTTTGTAAATGGCTCCTAGTAGTTAGAGCTATGATCCAAGCACCAGATACTTAAGTAGAAAAACAGGAGGACACAAAACTATCCCATGCATAACAGATCGCAAGGTACCAATGTGAAAATTACACCTGAAATAATGATAGGAAAAATAAATAAACAGAGAGCAGCACAAATATTATAGACAAAGATGTAAGACATGACGAGGACACAATGGAATCCCAATACCCTCCACTAGGATAATATCGTATTGCAATATCCTAATGAAGGGATAATATTGTATTGCCTGAAGCTGACAAGATTAAATTCCAATATTCTCCTCTAGGAGGATGAGACACCCTGAGTATGGCAAGTACAAAGGTTTGCAGCCACAAGACCTAACAAAAAATTTCGACATTTTCTTTTAATACTCTTCACATTTATAGGTTACAGAAATTGTGAGAATCAGTCTCCCAGTTTTCCTTATGGGAGAGCCCTAATTTCTATAGTAGATGCACACCTTCTGGGGATGGTGATCAGCATGCAAACTCCATGATTATGCGCACATAAACGGAAAAGAATGACCTGAAGGACATGATATGTGAATGTATATGTGAGGTTGCTAGAAAGATTATCACTATTCAGCAGTTGACAGATGCACACCTTCTAGGGATGGTGACTAGCATGCAACCTCCCCTATCATACACACACAAGCAGAAAAGAATGACATGAAGGACATGATATGTGAATGTATATGTGAGGTTGGTCGAAAGACCATCACTAGTCAGCAGTCAAAAATCGAAGAGTTGTTGAAGGATGTACAAGGATGATTTTCAGGTTTAATCAGCTTTTGATCAAAATAAAACTTTTGCGATGAGAGAGGATCAAATTCTTGAGCTCTAGACAACTGAGAAGCTATGGGATCTACACAATACCTAACTGCACCAACAGAACCACCACTAGTTCTGCATGGTGCCTTTCATCATTTTAGCCATCTGTACAAATCAAACAGATTTTGTGATATAGGCATACAATGACATCAATTTATCCATCAAATGAAGTTATTTTCCATTTGTGAACTTGAGATCCATTGAACAGTTATATCTGAAATAGATGCAGTGCATTATTTTCGCAGAAAAATATCACAATGGAACTTTTGTAAGTAGAAGTTGCTAACATTCATGAATCATCGATTTTTCATGCCACATAATTGCTTGGTTAAATCTCTTGCAATTGGCCAAGGCATTTTAAATCTGTTACAGTACAAATTGTTAAGCTACATATATAATACTAAAGATTTAATTAAACTTTCTGATATATATATGTATATATATTTTAACCCAAAAAAAGTCTTTAAGATGAGCGATCAATATTCGGAACCCTTCTACCCCAAATCAATGATTTACAAGCTAGGAAAAAAAGAAGAGTCAAGGAAAGAAAACATAGCTCTTCCTCGGTTGTCGCATGCAATGTCAAAGTGACAAACCCTTAGGAAGAACGAGTGACATTCGTATGCACTATCACAGAAATATTCAGATATTTCATTTTTAGCATCAAGAAAAGGACATTGCGATGGAAACTTGACTTCCAATTCTCCAATGAAGTTCTAGATGTTTGCCACACGGTTTGCAATAAAACATTGCATTTGCACTGCCGTCCCTCAAACTCAATCTCATGATCTCAAGTGGAAGGCAAAGAAAGCACAATTCCCCCTGCTCTTACTGCAAGAACAAAGAATCTTTTCATCACTTATAATCCAATAAATCTAGCTGTGCCCCCTATACCAAGGCAAAACGCTACAATTTGTATTCCTGCGCCAAATGCAATTCCGAGACAAGAAACCTCAACCCCTCCAAGCAAACCAATGAAAAATTCTTCTGCCTGAAAGAACCTTATCCTCCCCAAAATCTCGTCATGATACAAACCACTAATGATCAAAACTTCAAGTAAGCCCCATGTGATGCCAAGAACCCTCAAAGGTCAAACTTTAGCCCTCATCAAGTTCCTACTGATCTCTTAGCCAATGCAACTGTTTCAAATCCTAAACAGGAATATCTAAGAACCGTTCACCATTTCAATTGAAACCCTAGCCACGTTATCTCAAACAAGAAGGTCTAGATAAAGGCCTCGAATTCTTCAAGAAAAACAAAATTCCGAGCCCAGAATCCATCCCATCGTAGAGACATCTGATCAAGAAACTCTAAACCAAGTTTTGCCATCATTCAACGCAACGCCAAGCAGCATTTCAAGAAATTTCGATAAGAATTCGTCAAAACTGGAGGATAAACTAATCATAAAACACGAAACATTTGACAAAAAAGAAATGCAGGATGCAATTAAAACAAAAATTAAATTAAGTACCCGTCTCGGTTCTCCATATACCAGAGAAGAATCCAATAAAGAGAGAGAGAGAGAGAGAGAGAGAGAGAGAGAGAGAGAGAGAGCGGGGGGGTGGCGAGGGCGGGGAAATGGGGACGTAGGGGATGGGATCGGAGTTTAAATACCCACCGGTGATTTTTCCTATTTCTTTTTTCTTATTTATGCTCAGTTTCTTTTTTAATCTATTTTCTTTGCCTTTCCGGGTAACGGCTTTCTTGCAGGCCCGTAGAAGAATTAGAAAACCCATAGAAATACTTCGCACGTGCGAAGCCGCACCCTTCCTCTGTGCCTCGCAAAATGCGGGTCCGATCGGATGATCCGGATCGTTCAATTGGTGATCCCTCTGATGTCACCAGTTAAGGTCTCAACGCGGAACGCGAAGATGGGTTGTCGAGAAGAAGACGTTTATAGAAAAAGATGCTAATGGAGTCCTGCGGGTTGCTTTCTGCTTCGATTCACATCCACCTAGAAGAGTTCATACTCAAGTCGAGCTTGTTATTATATCAAGCAAGCAAGGTAGCGACCAGAGAGACATTTGACATGATTCTTTTCTATCAAGAAATGCAGGGCAAGAGACCAGAGAGGCGATATTTGCTGCGAGTATAGATCTTTATTTAGAATTGGAAGTCGTTTTCAATGTGATCCACGTGTGGATGCGTTCACGTGCATGCAAGAGTGATTGATGCGTGACATGGAGCCGATTAGAATTGATCTGGATTTAATAATTTGGCTACGCTTATCATCCATCTTATTAAATTTCATATTCTAATTTTCTAATAATTATCTGTAATTTTCATGAAAGTGACAAGTGCGCGCGCGCGCGCGCGATGGAAAATGCCATTAGGCCAATACCCTCCATGCCTCGTGGTATGCTAGCAATGCAGAGAGGAGAGAAGGACATAGCAATACGCGTGAATGATGGAGATTATTTAAGGTTTTTAATAATTCTATGGTTTCAATATGAATGTCTCCATTAACATGCATAATCACATAAAAATCTTTGCGGGCATGATTCTTATCATACAAAGATTGAACATGTTTCCCATTGCCCACGTTTAGTGTTATTTAATATCGATCTTGCATGGTGACAAAAGTCAGGAATTTCTTTTGAAGAAGCCTAGTTATATTATAGTGTTTTTTTTTAGGAGCTAAAAATTGATTCTATCATATTCTTTGATTTAAACTATGTTTCCGTTTACAAGTTATTAAGATATTATATAAGTAAAAAGTAATTAATTGTAAAATATTATATTAAATCAAATAATAAATTTATATAGTATATAAATTTTGATCGGATATAAAGTTACTTTTTTCTTATAACTAATATAAGCCCAACTTCATATTATTTTTGTTATACATTATAGCACATGAATTTTTTTTTGAGAGAAGGAGGTAGCTTTAAGGAAATATAAAGATTTTTTTTATAACTAGTATAAGCCTAATTTCATCATATTATTTCTTAGAGGACTTATAAAATATTGAAAGGGCTAAGGTCAAGGCCTCCCCACCAATCTACAAGCCTCTCTACCCTTGATCTTACATTAAAATTATAAAATTTATTATAAGATTTATTTTTCAGAAATATTGATCTAAAACCAAAAAAATATAGAAAAAAATACATAAAAAGAAAAGATTGTGTAGATAAAGATTTGTTTAATTATAGTCGTAATATCAAGTTATTTCTATTGTCATGGAGAGTATCTTCAATGTACAACTATAAATTATCAAAACTTCAGAGTAATAAGCCATCTACAACATGGACTATGACGATAGCATGCACCAGGTAGCATTAGTAGTGGTTTATTTGATGCAGAAGATGGAAAATTTAATTGAGTTTGAGCATTTGTAAAGTAAGCAGTGAAAATGATGTAGATCCCATACTTTGGGGTTCAAATTTTAAATTAAAGGTGATAGTAAAAGATGTTTGTGATAGTATTATTGGGATGGATATGGAGAGTCAAATGTACAATGTAAAGAATATTTGGAAGGTTAATATTCATTACAGCTCTTGAAAGCTCAAAATGGAGCAGCTAACTACCATAAAAGTTGTCTATAGGAGCATCAAATTAGTATAAGAGATGTATTTTGGAGGAGTTGAAGGATCATTTACTTTTTGGATGTCCATTTTCAAGAAAGGTATGAGAAAAGTTGTCTTCCATAGACTACATTGATTAATTTAATGGTTGGAGCACTAAACATTCTATTGCAAAGGCCACATTCAATCTAGGTGTATCATCTCCAAGTTGAACCCATTTACTCTTTATGGTTGCCATGGAAAGGATAGACTGAAGAGGTATGTGGAGGAATGAGTATGAAATTAACTTAAATGGCTAAAAGAATTAAAGTTCGATCTTAAGAATTTACTTGTATGAAAAAAAGGAATAAATTAATGACTTTCGAAATCTAGAATGGTGTTCCACATTTGAATGCAAGAATTGGTAGGCAAATTTATGTTCAATAGCTACTCCCACAACAAAGAGGCATCAAAACAAATTTTGATGATTCAATAAACCAAGATGCGGCATGAGCGAGTTGTGATAAGAAATCATTAAAGGCATCCAATTATATCATCTATAATGCCACCTAGTAAACGCTCTATTCTTGAAGCTAAGGTGGCGACGACTTGGTTTGGGCTCAAAATTACTTTTTATCAAGTATAAAAAACATAATATTATTTTAAAAGATGACTCAATAACGATAATCTTATGGATTAATAAGGAGAGTTCATGTATTTCGGGATGGCAATCAGGTCAGGTCAGGTTTAATCATAAATGGATCAAATCTAATATAAATTAATTATAAAAATCATCAACTTGAACTCAACCTATTTATTAAATAAGTTAACATTTCAAACTGGAACCTAACATATTTAATAAACAAATAATCTGACCCAACTTGCTTAATCTATTTATTAAATAGGTCATATAGGTCAAGTTGATACCGATCTACTTAACCTATTAACCAATAATAAAAAGGTGAGATATCAACCTATTTAATCGGTTTAACCTATTAACCAGTAATATAAATTGGTTCAATAAACAAGCAATCTAATATGACCTGACTTGACTAGTTAGGTAAATGGGTTAAATAAGTTAAGGACATGAAATCTAAACCCAATCCACTTAATATATGAGTTAAGATAAATTAACCTATCTATGACCTGAGCTTGTTTAACTCAAATCTAAACTCATTTATTGAAGGTCGAATACAGGTTAGATAAATGGGTCGAGTCTAATATTGTTACCCCGACATGCATGCATCCTTATCTAAGAAGAAAAGTTTATCAAAGGAAGTTATAAAATTCAAATGTTAACACATTCAAAGAGATAAACTAAGTAGCCGACTATTTGGCAAAGATGGTAGCTTCGAGAGTTTAGTAAAATTTTGATGAACAAAAATATCCTACCCATGTGGCATTTTTTCTATACAATGATGCATGAGAAAACTCCTATATGAGAACTTAGTTTCTTCTTTTATAATTAATATATATATATATATGCTTTAAGTCTTGTCAAATTAAAAAACTTGGCATGATTTATTTATATTAATTGATAGCAATTAGATGATATTGCAAATTTATTTTTTTTATTCAACAAATCATGTTAACACCAAACGTTCTTCAATACTTTCATTAACAAATGTCTTTGATCTTTAGTATGACTTAATATTTGTGGGTTGCAATGCTAAAATAGAATGTAATATTTGTTTGGTTAATGCATTATACCTCGAGAATAAATAGTCAAATTTCTATTTATCTTTATTTATAGGTGGTTTGGAATTAAAATTCTTTGATCTAATTATTTTTTAAATTATTTATGTAGATTTAAAACTATATCTTATTAAAAAGAGAAAAAGTATGTATGAGATTAGGGCTAATTGAATGTTGGGATGGAGTTGGTCAAGGCTGTAAATAGATGGATAGGCTTGATGCTTTGCCGCAACATGATCTAACCTTGGCCACCTTTGAGGCTTGAACTTTTTTTTTTTTTTTGCCCCTTACTTAAAATCTAATTATAATTTTGTTTAGTGTTCAAGCCTCTAAAATTACAGGCTGAACTAAATAGACCACTTGATTGTGATGGGTCCTAATATATAAACGTATATTCTTAGACTGGATTAGATTAGATTAGGTTAAACTATTTTTTATTTTTTAATTCGATCCTATTTTTATTTTTATTTGTTTTTTGAATTTTTGGGTTCGTAAGCGCTCAAAATTTGGGATTGGACCGGACGCACCTCCTGGCATGATCGCTCCAGATGAGGTACGACGAGAATAACGTCGTGAGTTTAGATTTGACAATGAAACAGATAGATCTACTAATTCTTTTACTGCCTACAATATATTCTGGACATTATTAATTCTAGTTATCCATATAATTGGGCTAACCAAACGCATCGATTGTTTCGAGTTCGTAAAGAGACATCTTACTCCCTATTAGAAAGAAAAATATACAACAAGAGGAGCTCGAAGAGAAAAATTGAGGTTAGGTGCGGACTCAAGAAGGAATGGGGAAAGGTTGGGGTGTCATCGGTGTTGTATTAGCCTAGTGTAAAGCTGGCGAGTAATTGAAGGAGGGTGAGGGAGTCCGTTCCCGCTTTGAAGCTCCTCTCTCCTCCCCTCCCCTCCCCCCATCTCCTCTACGGTTTTCTCTTCCTTCTCTTGTCTCTTGCACGAGGAACCCATAAAGACTTCTCAACGCCGGCCAGAACGAGCCTGCCGGAGCGGTGGTGGAAGAGGTGCAGAGCCGAGTGGAGACCTGACGTGGCGCAGACGGATCAGGGCCAATGGCAGCATGGAGCAGGGAGAGGACGGCGTGCCCAAGTGGCCTAGCGTGGCAATGGTTCTTGGCTTCTTATCTTCGGTTTGGGTCGAGTCAGGAATGGGCCAGCGTTAAAATGCGGTTGGGCTCTTTTGACCGGTTTGAACGGTTCGGCTTTTGCGTTGGTTGGGAATACGCGTTCTCTATATATATTCTTTTCTTTCCTTTCTTTTTCTCTGTCGCTTCCGTTTTTATTTTCTTTTTTTTCCGCTTTTATTCCACTCTTGCCTGCAGCCATTTCATTTCTAATGAAAATATGTGATGTTCTTTTTGCCACAGTTTTACCAAAGAGAAGTTTAAATCATGGAGATGGTCTTGACCAGGATCCTCCATCTCTTTTTGCTCGCTTTATGAACTTGAGAGGCTGTCATTACTGCTGCTTTAAGGGTGTAACTCTTTCTTTTTCTTCCTTTTTATTTTTATTTTAATTTTAAAGCGAACATGCTTTTTATTTTGTTGGCAAAAATGCATTTTTGATTCTCAACATTTTACATAAAATTTATTTTGATTTTTATACATTCAATTTTTATAATTTAATCTTTTATATTTTGAAAATATTGTATCATAATATTTCATTATATAAAGTAATTAAAATTTATAAAATAATTAGCGTACTATTAAAAATGATCATTTTGATAATTTTAATTAGCCTATAAAACATAATATCAGAAATAAAATATATTAAAAATGTGAAGAATTAACAGTATGTCAGAAATTTTAATTGGTCGAATGCATCATTTATAAAATATAAAAAATTAAATTATAGTTATTAAAAACCTAAGAATTAAAATTAATTTTGGATGAAAAATTATGGATCAAGAATATATTTTATTCGTGTGATTAAGTAGTTGTATGTTTTTGCTGAGTGCTGTCACCACTCAATCCATCTCGTGAGATAATTTGGTTGCTTTGATTTCCATGGAAATTAGCAAAACATCTAGAGACTGACACGTACCTCAAGGTTGGAGTTGGTTGAACAGCATTTGCGGCTAATGAGTGATTGCTCTCTCGTGAACCACAAAACAGCATGGTACCATTGCCGGGCTAGCGTCCAGGTTGTTGCAAGTTGGTGATTTTTCTGTCAAGTGGCCTAAAGTTGGTTCACAAATTCCAAAGGCACCGACCCTAGATTGATGGCATAACAATAACAAAAACGTCCCTTCAACGTCGGATTAGGAGGCCAACCGGATAAGACATATTCGCAAGATGATTAGCTCAACCACCGTATAAATGCAGGATGACGTTTCTTCCTCTCGGGCTTTACAGTATTCACGTTGCCTACGGTGCCATACTTCTCTGGCACATGGCATGACAGATAGATCGACGCACCCCTACGCCAACGAAAACAATACCGCTACGTTTGGTTGAGAAGGGAAACAAAAATTATGTGAAGAATCTAGGTACTTTTTTTTTTTATAAAAAAAAATAAATTATGCTTCCATTTTTTATTAATAAATAAATTATATATTTTATTTCCTTTTTATTTTTTCTCATTTTTCCTCTCAATTCAATTATCTATTTTATTTAAAATAAATTATTTATTTTATTTTTTTATGTGATTATATATAAGCAATGAAAATAAGTCAATAAAATAGCATAAAAAAAATCTCAAATGATCTATTCAATTTTTTTATAAAAAATTAAAAATAATTATGAAATCTTTATTTTAAGAGTATTATAGTTAAATTAACATTTTTTTCTTATAAATTTTGGTGAGCTAAACATAAAAAAATTTTCAAAGCCATTTTTATATAAATTTTTTATCAACCAAATATGATAAAATCTATTTTCTTTTATAAATTTTTTTTAAAAAATAAATCTCAAAAACTTTTTTTTAAAAAAATATTTCTTAGAAAATACTACATAGCCACTTAGATGTAGTTTTTTATATGTTTATTATGTGATTTTCTGCTTAATAAGTGATATATATATATATAATTATTTCATTTAAAAAAATAGCATACGTTCTTTAAATTTTGTTAGAAAGTAATGATAAATATATATTGCTTTTTTAGAAAGAATGATAATGCAGGCATAACTTGTTAAGTGAAGAATTACGTAATGATATTTAATGTACTAAATTTAAATTTTACCCTACAATAAAATGAAAAAAAAATTCATATCGCATATGCTTTTCATGCATTTTCATGATTACCGACGCGTTCGGTGGAAAGCAGTTCATTATGATGAGATCCGTTAGCCACATAGATTAGTAATGAGTTTTAATAAATATGATATCTAAATATGAATGAAATTTAGAAGCATTTTGTTAGGTGTCGCTCGTAGGTGCTCCTCTTAACACGTAACGTGCTTGGAATCATTCTATCAGAAAGAAATCCGTAGCTATTGCTTTTTTTTAATAAATTTGAAAATTTAATAAAATATATAATTATATATATAATTTATTAAGTGAAGTATTTGATGGCAAATATGCGATGGCCTGCGGTATTTCGACCGGTTGTGGTCCATAGAGTCGCCCTACTCCACCACGGGAGGCGGGAATTCGTTGGTTGCGTGTTTGGATAATGAGAACGGCGCGTCACGGATAGAGATTGTCTGCGTATGCTGACAAAGCGATCCCTAATCCCTATCATCGGCGGCACGCTATATCCTCCTCCCGCTACCCATCTAATGATATCCCATTAAATTTACAATCTCGTCCCCATCCCCGCTGGACAATACCATCTTTGATAACGTACGTGATACACTAACTATAGCCGTTGAAACCAGCAAAAGAACCAAATTCTTTATTATTGTTAAAGAAGAACACGCTTATAGAAATCTTACGCCAGTGTGCGATCTGCCGTCCGGTTCGGCCGTATGAAATTATCCCGTCCGCTCGACTACGACGCACTCGCGTGACGCAAAAACGGACGGTAGCATCATAATCCGGATGTGGATGTTTATACGGACGCCTTGAAGAGCCGCGTCGACGGCCAGTGAGGAGAACGGAAGGCTAACGCCGCGGGCCGCCAAGCCAGTTATAAATGTTTACCGATAGACACGTGGCAGGACTCCAGCCGACCGAATAAGACCAACGGTCAAAAAGTAGTTGCGGCAGTGGGAGCCACGTGCAATTAGTGCGCCGGCCAAGCACCTTCTCTCTCCCTCCTCGCCTCTCGCTCGGAGGAATCTGTTTCTTATCTCAAACACCTTTTTCTAAACTAATAGTTATAGTTAAGTTAATAAATCTCGCGAGGGTTTTTAAGGGTTCGAAGGGAAGCGGGTTGGAAGTTGGAATTAGAGTTATCGACGAGGAAAAGCGATGACGGATTAGGGTTTCTTTCGAGGAATGCGGTTCGGGGGAGGAGGAAGGCAGCGAGGGATTCCAAGGAGAAAGGGAACGAGAGGGAGAGGCGAAGCCTAACCCTAGTCCCCAGTTTTTTTTTATTCGAAGGGCTGGTTGGGTCATGGCGGAGGCGGAGGAGAATGGGGCGGCTGAGGGAAAGGAGGTGGTGGTGGAAGGGGTAGCAGTGCTGGATTTCGACATGCTCTGCGCCACCGTGGCGCTGCAGACGCAGGGGTTCTCGGTGGAGAAGATGAAGGGGTTGGCGGAGGAGGAGGGAGCAGAGGGAGGGGAGTCTGGTGGGGTGCAGCGGATGTGGGAGGGACATGTCCTTGATTGTTTCGAGGATCAGCGGATCGCTATCGAATCGGCGTGGTGAGTCCCGCTTCTGGCAATTACCATCTTTCGTTGTCTTTTTTTTTTTCTTTTTTTTCGTTCTTACAGTGCTAAAGCTATCATTTTGGATAAAATGAGTTGAGGGCTTTAAAATTTGTGGATTTGAGACAAGGATATTTAGAAAGCTGTTTCCTTTTTCCTTTTCAAACCCTTGTATTTGTGATTTTACTTTGTTTTTATTCGAAATAATCATGTTTTATCCTAAATATTTTTCCCCTCTTAATATCACCTGTTTTTCCTGGTTCTTTTCTCCTTTGTGATTTACCTTTGTTGTTGTTACATGTGACACTCCAATGGACAGCATACAGATTCGAAAAAACATATTTTATGCGGAATTTTGTTGTGGAATAGAGGTGGATTATTTGATGGTGGAATTTTGGCTTTTGCAGTTGCCCGTGCTATAGATTTGGGAAAAACATGCGCAGAGCCAACCTTGGGCCTTGTTTTCTTCAGGTGAGACTTAAGTTTGATGGAGTCCACTGCTTCCTGCCCTCAGATATATTTTTAATGATTTTTTATGTGATTTTGATCAATGATTTTTACGCATCTTGCGATGGAGGCATGAGATTATTCATCTGTTAGGAGTTAATCACGCATGCTTTTTGATCATAACAAAGTAGACGTGATTATAATTTGAATTAACGATTAAAGGATCTAGCCTATTGCTAACATATAGAGTGCTGAGTATTGCTTTCTGGCATCTCTGCAGTTTCAAGAAGGTTAGAGATAGGCAACGCCACTTTACCCTGGAAATATCTAAAGTTTTATGCTACACTGGCTTGGACCTAGTTGCCTTAAAATCTGTTTGGTAGTCTAATCTTTAGAAATTCCTTCTCTGTTAGTGGTCTGTAAAGTTTCACATTTTCTGCCCTTTACACATCAGGAATTTTAATCCTTCATATGAGCATTGAGCCATTGCTGGTTCTTGCTATATATTGCCCTCGATGAGAAGGTTTAAGCTTGTGAGAACCTCTTTTTCTCTTAACTTTGTCGTGTTGGTGTTACCTTCAAATGGCTGACCATACACCCTTTTTGTTCACAGAACCACGTCTGACCCCTTGTCTTCGGGGGAAAAAATTTGTATACAAATTCTCTTAGGACAATCCATGAGTGTATAATTTAACGTTTCTAATAAATTGATATCAAACTATTTTCGTGAATTTATTAAGAAAACTTACCTAACCAAAAATTGAAAGCTATTATCTATCATATATAATGAAAGTTCCAGTGGTTAAGGGTGAAGCTGGACTCTGTTTTTTTAAGAATGGGACTTGTGTCTAGAGAGAGTGTGCATAGATAGAGAAGTGAGAGTATGTCAATCTTCTCTCCTCATTACGTGCACAACTCCAACTCCTATAATTTTTATCATTAAAATGTGAGATTTCTTTTTTTACAGAAGGTCATTCTCTCAGAAAAAATCTTTCTATGAATGGACTCTCAAATGGAACACCTTTTATTTATGGTAAACCTAGAATCTCAACATCATTGGAATCATAAAAAATAAAATAAAATAATTGATCTCTTGGAATGCTGACCTTTCTAAGACTGTTGAGAAAAGATATCTCAATTCTCAACCATCCTCTTTCTCCTCTGTAAAAGGTCTGATCTATCTATTCTTGTCACACGTGCAAATCACATGTCAAGATCTAGCAACTATTAAATTCAACTTATTACTGCATTTTGCTTGATGATAAACTAAAACACAACCCTGATGTTTATCTATCTTTTGACACAAGCATTTCTATTTTTCTCCAGGGAATTGTCTATTTTGTTCTAGCACTTCTTGTACTGTTCAACCTCATTGCTTTTGGTACAACGAAGCGGCATAGTTTTCTATTTATCGGAGTTGCTTCTGCCATCACTTTTGGAGTATATCTCAGTTATTTTCGGACAAGGATGAGAAGGCAGTTTAACATAAGGGTAAGCATCTCCCTGATGCTATCACAGTTAACAGATTTGTCCTTGCTGACTTGTTAGTTAATCGTGTCAAGGAGTTTTACGTTTTCAGTCTCCAACTTTTCCTCATTATTTAAGTTCACTTTTCTTGAACAGCATGTGTGGCATGTTTACCACTGTGGATGTTTTGTGGTCATGCTCCTTTCTTGATTGAATATGTTGTGAATGTAAATGTCCTCCTAGTTGATCATTGTCAAATGATTATGGAAGTAGGTAATGTTCTAGTCTGAACTAGTAGCTGGAATCTTCTACCTAGAGTGACGCATCTGCTTTGAAATCTCCCTGGAACCTCATATCTGCACCCACCTTTTAAATGCTGCCTTTATAAATTATCTCTTTCTGCAACCCCACGCGCGGCCACACCTGTGCTCAATTATGTGCTCAATTATGTCAAATAAGTCTGATGGCATTATATAAGACGTTTGAATATATATTTGGGCCTTGGTCTCTCAGGATCTGCATTAGACATGATCCAATTCTTTCCTGTCTCATCTGCTAATATGATTGGCATCCAATGCCCGCCTACACATTATATCAGTCATTTTATATGCATAAACTATTAATGCATGTATTCTCATGCTGTGTGCAGGGCAGCAACAGTTATTTAGATGACTGTGTTAACCATCTCATCTGCCCCTGCTGTACATTATGCCAGGTAATCATCAACTTTCCAAAACACTTAATGATCAATATTGCTGTGTTGAAGCATCTGTAAATTTATCCGAACAAACATGATTGGGGTGGATCGTGCAGGAATCCAGAACGCTGGAGATGAACAATGTCCAAGATGGTGTGTGGCACGGCCGGGGTGACACCATATGCTTAGGCAGTGGTGGTGAAGGAAGCAAGGTGTTTATTGCTCTCCAGAAACCTCCTTTGATGCCAACCAGGTCCCCAGAGGTCTGTTGCATGGAAAGAACATCCGATGATGGTGAGCACTCATGGAATACGGCTGGTAGGCAATCAGAACCTCTGCTACCATCAGCCAAAGTGGAACAGCACTGATGAAATGCAAGCTAGCTAACCATGCAGCATGGTCAGTTGTGCTCACTATGCCAGCCGGAAGAGCAATCTATTATTATAAAATTATGAGTGCTATCGATTACCAACCGATGGGTTGCAGGCTTTTCCCAATGACTACTACCAGTCTAGGCTTTGTTGTCTGGATATCAAGAAGATTCTAACCAGCATCGTGTGAAACAGCCAATCATCGTCCGCAGCATTTTGAGCCTGCACTTGGTAGCAGTGGGCTTTGGCGGTGTACTTGGGGAGGGGCGCAACAAGCCCTCGGTATATGTAATTGTAGTGAGCCGTAGCTTCAAGGCGTTACTGGATTGTAAGGACTCTCTATTGGAACACGATGCCGTCCAATGGCCACTGGAAATTCTTACATCACTTTTCGTACCTTTTAGAAATCCATTACCTACTAACAAGCCCATGATGTTTTGTAAAGACAAGCCCATGATGTTTTCGAAAGACGCTGCTATTTGGAACATGATCCACTATGCATTCATCACGCAGTTTATCATAAGCTACCATAACATCTTTTTTCATTGGTCATATAAATTATCTAGAAATTTATACTTGTCTAAATAATAGACATAAACACTACATCATGTCACTGTATGACAATCATTGTAAGAGCCGTTTAGTGTGCATAATATAATTGCCCACACATGTGCATGCAGACGCATGGAATAACATGACAATCCGGGGCAATCTTGTGACTGCTAAATTAAAATAATATCATAAAGCTAAATTTCTTTAAGCTACTCTAACATGTTATCTCTTAGCCATGGACTATATCAATGCCCTTATATCAACTCCAGATGCCTTCTGGGACTTGGTATGAGACTACCGGTGATATAGACTGGTTCCCACTCTCACTGATGTTTTAGAATAGGTATCACAAGATTTAATTGCCCGAACTTTTATGAGGTCCCATCCCATGGTACTCAAGCCAGCTTGTTTACATTGGATGCTTATTTGTGAAAGGTTTTGAATTAGTTATTTTTGAAAAACAAGGATTATGGCTGATTCAGAAGTTTGGCAAGATAATAATTAATTGGTTTATATACATAGGGACGGCAGTTTTTTTTTTTTTATTTTTGGCAAAAGTAAGATATCGGTTTTTTTTTATAATGAATTTATGCGACCTTTTTTTACATAGCTAATTAATTTTTCATGTGTAAATTTTGTGTTTGTTGATGTGGACGTGCCGGAGTGGTTATCGGGCATGACTAGAAATCATGTGGGCTCTGCCCGCGTAGGTTCGAATCCTACCGTCCACGCTTTTCTTTTCTTTATTATTTTTCTTCTTGATTAGCTGATAAAAAAAAACCTTCAATTTTTATTTTTCTTCTTTAGGTCCATACTTTTTATTTATCATTTAAAGAAAAGCTTCTCAAGCCTTCAACTTTTATTTTTCCTTTTGTTAGCTGATAAAGACAAGTCTTCAACTTTTGAGCCTGCAGAAATCATCTTGGTTAGCAACCTTCTTTAGAGTAATTCCAAGCTCACAATCTAAGATCAGCCTAATTTGGACTGGGTTTGAGGTCTGGCCATCACGAGCTAGTCTGATAACCACAACAACTTTTTATAAAAGAAAAGCTTCTCTTTTATCATTTTTCTTCTTGGTTAGCTGATAAAGAAAAACCTTCAACTTTTATTTTTCTTCTTGTTAGCTGAAGCTTTTATCATTTTTCTTCTTGGTTAGCTAATAAAGAAAAGCCTTATTTTTATTTTTCTTTTTGTTAGCTGATAAAGAAAAGCCTTCAACTTTTGAGCCTGCAGAAATTGTCTTGGTTAGCAACTAACTTTCTTTAGAGTAATTCCAAGCTCACAATCTAAAACCAGCCTAATTCGGACTGGGTTGAGGTCTGGCCATCACGAGCTAGCCTGTTAACCACAACAACTTTTTATAAAAGAAAAGCTTCTCTTTTATCATTTTTCTTTTTGGTTAGCTGATAAAGAAAAGCTTTTAACTTTTATTTTTCTTCTTGTTAGCTAAAGCTTTTATCATTTTTCTTCTTGGTTAGCTGATAAAAAAAAACCTTCAACTTTTATTTTTCTTCTTGTTAGCTGATAAAGAAAAGCCTTCAACTTTTGAGCCTGCAGAAATCGTCTTGGTTAGCAACCAACTTTCTTTAGAGTAATTCCAAACTCACAAACTAGGACTAGCCTAATTCGGACTCGGTTGAGGTCTAGCCATCACGAGCTAGCGACAACAACTTTTTATAAAAGTTATGAAAGTCCAGCCTGCTAACCACTGTAACACATTTAAGCAATTATGATGATTTTTTGAAATATATTACCTACTAATGAGCCTATAATGTTTTAGAAAGATGGTTTTAATTTAAATAGACCCACTGTACCTTCATCAGAAGCAACCATAACATTGACCAGTGCTCACAAAAACCCATCTTAAAATATAGCATGCTAACACAAGATTCCCGTTCATCTAAAATGGCTACTCCATGCCAAAATGAATTGAAGCGGTACTATGAATCCATAATCTACATCTGTATAAAACCTTTGTCCACCTCCGCTTTGGGATCGTACTATGAATTGAAGTGGGATAGTACTATGAATTGAAATGGGCTAGTACCTTGGGATAGTACCATTGAAGTGGTACTATGAATTAAACTGGGAGTGTCTTTGTCCACCTCCACAATGAACCGCAAAGTGTTAACATATGCTTAAAGAGCTTGAGTTATATCTCGAAAGCTTGAACTATTCTTCCTTAAATTTACTTTAAAGAAAGCCGAATTAATTTGAATTGCTCAATGCTCAATGGTCTAGCGATCATCTGCGAACGTTCCTGACTTGGTGATAAATATGTGTAGGGAGAGGCCATTCTTTAGATTTCAACGTTTGGTAGTTCCTCCACGTTCTAAGACTCTCTCCCCTTCCACTTCCTCATACCTTACACACCTCTTGATTGCATTCAGAATAATATGAATATATTAAGGAATGGAACTTAGAAGCAATGCATTATCTACGTATTCTTAATTTTTTTTTTTTTTTTTAATTCAGCGCCACAAGGGTAAAGAAAAAGAAGAGAGATTCGCCAGTAATGCAACTTACGGCACCAAAGTCCCTTGAGTTCGTATGACATTCCCCGTTACAAAGCAAACTCGTCGGAACCCCACATTTGCCGTACATCATGCACCTTCTTTTCGGTCGTGGTAAGTACATGTAGCTGGAGTCAGATTGTAATATCCTAACCATCTGATCTAAATTTAAGGAAAGAACAAAGAGGCATCCTCTCAAACTCATTAAAAAATTGGAGACAGACTCGTCACCGGTAAAAGGAAAAAAAAAAAAAAAAAACACACACGCACTTGCAGTCACACTCGGGGGGAGAGAGAGAGAGAGAGACGGGGGACAGGTGTCTGGACCCTGTACTGCTCTAATCCATCTTTCATCCATGTAGCTTCCGATCCCCTCCGTACCCCCTGAATTTCACACGTACCTACTCTCTCTCTCTCTCTCTCTCTCTCTCTCTCGGTCCCAACCCTTTCTGCATCCACCTATTTCATACATTCATAACCTTTTTGCTGTACCTCTCACGCTTTAAAAGAGGCAAACTCAGAGGAGAATGCTTCCCCCGTTTCCCAGTTGCATCTAAGTATTCAAGCATCAAAGATTTTGGAAACCTCCTCTGAATGCTCAGAATCCATTAGAACAGCACAGCACGTATCAATGACCCACTCTAAAGAAGATCGAAGCATTATGGAAAGAATAGCCTCTCCCTAAAAGAAGCCTCACCTGTGCCCTCTTCACCAAAACCCTCAGCCATTTTCTTTCACACAAACAACGGGTGCCATTTTATCAGCCTCCGGTTGGGCAGTTTTTGAATCCTTAACAACACCGCGAGTGTGAATGGTACCAACCATATCGTTTTAGGGTGCCTCGTTCACTGAACCTGACAGTTAATTAAAGAGGAACCTCAAGTGATCTCCGGCTAGTTTTATTGCCGTTCGTTATTAGTACCGTTACATGCTGTTAACTGGGACTCGAATTGGATTCAATCCATGCGTACTTAATCACGAATAAGTTGTCCCGATGTCTCCATTCACTTCTTTCTTCTCCCGTACGTCTCTCCTCCTAAATTTTCCGTTTCTCTGCCAAACCTAATTAATCATTTCATTAACATCATTAATTACCAAATGGAAATCAAAAGCCAGTAGCATTAATAACATAGAACGAAGAACAACAGAGGAGAGGACTAAGAAAACAGCAGAACAGCAGCACGAAAAAAGCTTTTTTTAGATGGAGAGCTTAAGAGAGAGGTCGACAAAACTGGAAGAAGCCGCGCCGGAGGAACAGGAGGAGGAGGCATCTCCGGCCGTCCGATTCCCGAGCTCGGAATATCCCAAGGATGCGCTCCGGCTCTGGGGGAAGAAGTCGAACTCCTTGACCACCTCGCTGCTCTTCGTCATCGATTTCCCCCTTCTCTGCCCGCATCCATGCAAGCTTTGCGATTCCTAATTCCAACAATGAAGGGGAAAAAATTAAGGAACAAAACGAGTAAAAGGAGGAATGCATTAATCGAACAGTAGACTGGAAGTGTGTTTTTCGATCACTTGATCAACGGCTATGGCGGCGGCCAGATCCATCTCGAAGTAATCCGCGCCGTTGTTTTCGCTGAGCCGTGGATTCTCGCCGAACAGACGCTTCTTCTGAGGGTTTATACCACCATCGCAAGACGTCAAGAAAGGTAGAGAAAGATCGAAAACCTAAGTTGAGAACAAGGAAGAGAGCTCACCCGGGCGCAGAACTCGCATTGATCGGAGAAGCACTGCATCTTTTGGTTTGAAGGGGGCTCCGGAAAAGGACTCCCGACCTGGAACCGACCCTCCCAGCCCCCCATCCCCATCCGGCACCGATCTAACGAGTACTGTTCGCAGAGAACCGATCGGACGGCGACGGCGCCGCCGTACCCCGCCAGCCCCGGGCTCGCCGGCCGGCACCGCTGGACGTAGCACATCCCCGATGCCTGCGACCACCCGCCGCCGTAGGAGGCGACGGCGGGAGGCGCCGGAGGGGGGGCGGGGGCGCCGTAGCCGGTGAGAGGGGCGACGGCGGCGGGGTAATTGTAGACGGGGAGCTGGCCCGGGAAGGGCTGGATCTCGTGGGCGGGGTCGACCTCGGTTATCTTCTTCCAGCGTTCCTGGAGGCGGAGGCGCTCGAGCTGGGCGACGCCGAGGCCTCGCTGAGGGGGGCGTTTGGGGCCCGCCGCCTTGGAGGCCTTCATCGGCTTCGGCCTCGCTGGGGAGGAGTCCTTGGGCGCCGGATCCGGCAGGGGCTGGAGGCGGTTCTCGGTGGAGGCGCCGTCGTTTCTGTTCTCCTGGGAGGAGGACCAGAGGAGGAATGCGGGAGTCGCCATTGGAGGAGAAAACAAAGAGGAGAGAGAGGATTGTGGGGTAGGGGGAGTATGTATGGGAAAGCGGGGTATGAGAGGCAGCAGGGGTTCGGATTTCTTAAATGGGTTCGGACGCCTTGGACGTCGCTCCTCGGTGGAGAGAGAGAGAAGGGGCGGTATAGAGATAAATTTCCGGAAGGCGGAAGGTGGTGGTCCCCCGATGGACACTGACACGTTTCCGGCAGCAGGGAAGGCTGACTGTACGCGGTCTGCGGGTGGCGGGAGTCGGGCGTGTCGGAAGGTGTTGTTGGGGGGTGGGGGGGAGCGGTTTGTGGTTGGTGTTTGGGGCTCAACTCAAGTTCCGGCTTCCGCCGTTTCTATCACAACCGGTGTAACAGCATTTTATATATATATATATATATAATAAATTAAATTATATTTATAAATTATAAAATAAAATAAAAATAAAAATAATTTTTAAAATTATATAAATTTAAAAATAAAAAATAATTAAATTAAAATTTAATTATATTTGAATGTAGTTAAATTTATTTTTTATTATTTTTTAATTAATATAGTAAAAAATGAAAAGATTAAAGATAAATACTAAAGAAAGTCTGAAAGGTAGGTATTAAAAAAAAATTTAGCATATGAACCTATATATATATATATATATATATATATATATATATATATATATATATAT
This sequence comes from Metroxylon sagu, assembly GCA_017589505.3. Classification (NCBI taxonomy): domain Eukaryota; kingdom Viridiplantae; phylum Streptophyta; class Magnoliopsida; order Arecales; family Arecaceae; genus Metroxylon; species Metroxylon sagu. The sequence goes on from JACVBY030000377.1 coordinate 309,758, forward strand.
ATATATATAGACACACACACAATGATTTATGATGACCATTCTTAGCCATTACAAATGGGAAGAGGGGAAGTGTTAAGCATGGAGACTAGGGAAGAGGTTCATTTCCATATGAAAAGCTACGCGGCACGCCACAATGCAATTGAATGCGCACCTCTTGATGGCCATGTGGGTTTCAAATTTGACTGGCTATGGACTGCAAGCCAGCGCCTATTATAATACCCTTGTTCACAAATAAGAACTATGTCCGATTATATTACTGATCATGGATTTATGAACTATATTTTAGATTTGTATGAAAATATATTTTTATAGGACAAATAAAATAATTCAAAATAGTCATTGTGGTATTATTTTTGTGGATCATTTCATTGTGATAAATATATAATGGATATTAGCATGCGTTCAAAATTTGGCCATTGTTTTGCTATTATAGCCATCATATAATGTGAATAATAAATTTTTAAAACCATATTTTTACCATTTACTCCATTAAGATAATACATTTTCTAAGATTCTTTATATCTATGCAAAATGTAATATTTTGTCATGCAAATAACAACAAAACTAAATGAAGTTATCATGCTACATTTGTCACTTAGTGTTTTTGCTCTAAGTTCTAATGATTGTTATTATAATTGCTTGCCTTGTAACTAAGAAGATTCAATCTGAGATTGATGGGATGATACTGGCTTTCTTGTGGTTATGAATAAAAATCATGGGTGGACTTTTTTTTAATAGATATCAGCATTATTATGAATAATATTTGGATATTTTATGGATGTTAAAATGATACAAATATTATTTTATAATTTTGATAAATATAATCTGGATTTAACATGGCATAATCATTTCTTTTTTTTTTTTACTTCATAATTTATGTGAACAAGTTTTTTTTTGCAGAAAAGAATGGTGCAATTTGATCTTGTAAAAAGCTTTCATGATAAATTAAAAGGGTTAAAGACACACGCAAAAAAAAAAAAAAAAAAAAAAAAAAAAAAAAAAAAAAAAAAGAAAGTAGGTGCAAATGTTACTTCATTTATAAATAGATTACTTTTTGCTGCACATATTATGGTAAGTTATTTGAACCAATATAATAAAAGCTAACCAAAAAATGAAAAAGTTTAATATTATATTTTGATTTAAATTAATTATTAAAGGCTACTATATATTTAAAAATAATTTTAGGGGTGCCTAGTTATTGTAAAAGAGGTCTTGAATTGATTATAACATAAGTTGGTCTGATATGTATCGCTAACATGGCAAAAGAAAGACGTGGCAAAATGAGTGAAGGCTTGTAATGACACCTAATATACAACAAAACATGAGGTAGCCGATCTTTTTTAATTTCATTTAATCGATCTACCTTCTTATTTTGAAGATTTTATCAACTCTAATAAGATTTCATCCTAATCCATAATATTGAATAAATACGTGTGGAGATCCGATCGATTAATTTGAAGAAGATCTTCTCTTTTTTTTTTAATCAATCATGTTTAAAGAAGAATCCGACTCTAATATTTCTTCATCAAAATACCTATAAAAACAGTCCTATATTATATAGGTAAAAAAAGTTTTGAAATAATTTTTATAGCTCAAAGCCTTCATCTAGCGAATTTAGAGACTCAACTTCTTCTTCTTTTTTTTTTTTTTTTACATCGACTGATTTGAGCATCAAAAAATTACTTCAAGCCTCTATCATTCTTTTTTGAATGCAGAAAACCACGCTGATAGCATAGAAGTATGTTATTCGGAGGTCAAATTTTAATATCAACAAATTAAATTTATTATTCTCTATGAATTTTTTTCTTATTTTTTCTTTCTTTTACTGTGCAGCTTGATTATTACATAAAAATATCACATACACTTCCTTTACTATATATATCATTAGAATGTGATGGAAGAAAAATAATATTTAATAATTACTATTGTGTAAATATAAACGATGGATGCATTCTCTGAGTTATATGGAACGCCACTAACAGCAAACGGTGGTTAATGCTGTTCTTTTATATCTCAGGACAACCTGTAGCATTCCTGAATCCCAACCTCCTGCTCCCAACTGCTACATAGCATCATTGGCACGTTTGACCTGATGAACGGTCATAGCCATACGATCAAAACCAGTAAAACCAGGCGCCATAGAACTTGCGTCCGGAGACTAATGGGAAGAGAGCAAGGCCAATACCTCGGCTATAAAAGATCTGTTCGATGTAAGAAGATCGAGACTCCGATAATGATGGTTATACTGGAAAGAGAAAGAGAGCTCCTATTTCTACCAAGATTTTTTTGGTTATCATTAGGCTGGTGTTATTTGGGGAGAGCGGTGGTAGCTTCCTCCCCGAACTGAAGCGGCTGGATTCCCTCGGTTCAGGCCACCGCGCGGTTGGATTCGTAGGCTACCCATGAAAGGGAGGGGGCAGGTACATCTGGGTCTACGGTGTCCATCAGTGAGGTTCTGCCGCGTGTAAGGTGGTGAGGGTTTTGGTTCCCCGGCGGTGGAATCGGATCCTGGGCTCAGTAGGGTGGTCCCCATGGTGGCTTGAGATGATGAGGTGGCAGGGTGGTTTGGGACCACCCGTAGGAAGCCGCCGAGAAAGAGGCGAGAGGTGCGATGGTTTCGGGAAAAAGCGACGGGAAGGATATCGGCCAGCGTCCAGCTACAAACAAATCGAATTATTCGAAGTAAACGTGTGAAGGTTTAATATTTTGTTGGCTGTATATATATATATATATATATTTTAATCGATGGCATCATCATTTTATTATTACTGTAAAAAAGAGATTATTTTCTTAGCCGCATGGGGGCAGACATGGTGGATACGGAGGGGTTGGGGAGGGGGATCGTGCCGCTGCGAGGAATGATTGGCGGGGGCAAGTGCATCAGAGTCCGTGAGTGAGCCCCACAGATCGATGCACGGCGAAAAAAAGCAAAAGCAGCAGCTGTCGCAGGCTGCCAGTCCTCCAGCCTTTTGGTTGGTGCGAACTGACGTCGTCGTCGGCCCTACCATATACCATCCCATGGAGACGTGACATGGCATCTCGCACCACCGAGAACGCCCTTCTCTTTTGGTGAATTCCAGCATTCCGAACGGCCACGAGTTGATCATATTTATCTTATTTATTCCAAACCCGAAGGAGAAAAGATATTTCTTGCGTCAGCTTTGGCGATGGTTATGGATTTTTTTTTTTAAAAAAAAAATTAGTTCGGAGGTTAGAACTTTATTATGAGATGCATCCATTGTGAAAGCTGCTATTTACTTGGCCAGGACGCTACATAAAAGTCAAAAAAAAAAAAGAAAAAAGAAAAAAAAGACAAATGACAGCACGAGTTGTTCAGCATGATAAAGAAGACCGAGCTCAAAGCAAGAATTGAATCGAAGGGGCGCAAACAAGCAAGCACCGTTTCAACGTCTAATTAATTTCTCTACCATTGCCACTTACGCACAATGATAAAAGAAGCAAGCGGACAAGAAGTCGCTCGTTTCTACATGCATACCACCACCCACGAATTTGCATTGCCGTTCATAAAATGGCATTCTGGCCTGAAGGTGGACGGCGACCTTAATGTTGACTTGCCTACTAGAGGCTCATCTACAGGGAATGAGCATTTTAGTCATTTCAAGTAGGTATCATGGTATCCAAGTCTAGCACCTTCCTGGATAGGTTAGAAAGGAGAAAAAAGAAAGAAAAATCCAACCTGAAGGTGAAGGTAGTGTGGAAAGCAGGACGAGAACTTTTGTTTCCTTCCAGTTCTATGAGCGAGTAAGGAGGGGACCAGCTCCATAATAGGGACAAAAGGTCCAAACGGGGAAGTTAAAGATTAAAGGAAGATAAAGTAAGACCAAAGAAAACAAGAGAAAGGAAGAAGAAAAAACGGCCTCCAGTGAAAAGTAGGCTGCAGATGGAATGGAAGATGGGAGGCTTTTTGTGAGAACCGACAAAATGAGGAAAGTGGGGTCGGAGAGAGGGAGATCAGTTGTATCCGAACTGAGATACGCGGCCAATAGAAATTAATAATGGCCTACAGAAAAAGAAAGCAGATGGAGAGAGAGAGAGAGAGGGAGGGAGCAGGTGGGTCCCCTTGCTGTTCATAGATTTTTTTTTTTGTTTTTTCTTTCTTATTTGCTCATATTGTGCAATCTCTCACTCAAAAAGAGTGTTAGGTTCCCACAGATGAGAAGAGATGCAACTTGGTCCTGTACAATAATAATAAAAACACGCAGAATAATGATGGTATCAGAAGCAGTAAGTATTCACACCACACACTGCCCCCTGCGACAGCTTTTCCGGTACCTGGAGTCTTTATTATGCCAATTCTCTACTGAAGATCATACGATATGAGGGGAGATGATACCTCAAAACTGAAGCAAAGCACACAGAACCCTCATTTCCTGGTTTCAATGAAAGGGGGAAAAAAAATGCAAGTCTATACAGCATCATCCAATTAGTGGCATCAACCAACATGCAAGGTTCGAAAAATATGCTTTAGTGCAAAAGCTAGCGATCAAGACATTAACACGTAAACATTTCGCCCCCTCAATTTAACTGGCTAAAATGCTTTGACTTGATCTTCAATGTGGCCATCTCATATCATATCCACATCTATCATAAATTCATGGCATTGATGCCAAACATTATTTCACACTGGCACAAAGCCTCTATACAAGGGAGTACCGAGCTGTGCTGCCTCTTAATTCCATCATCATTCACAACAGGCGACAAAAAAAATCCTTGCATGATACCTTTTTTTTTTTTTTTTCACCTTCCTAGCCGGGGGAGGGGGGGAACCTCTCTTTCTGGCCATTCTCTTCATCCACCACCCATCCCCTTGCCTTTTTTGCCAGCTTATGAGCCTTCAGGAATTTGGTTCTGGGTAACGCTAATAATTCAAGCAAAATGGACTGGGCAAAGTATAGGAATTCCGTGCATTATAAGTGATTATTTCGCACATGCACCTCAGTTGGAGAAATATTAAACATAATTTATCTGCACGTTTCTCATGAAAAAATAAAGATACATCATTATAAAAGGACAAAATTGTACAACCATAACCATCTAAGTCTAATGACCTGTTCTCTTTCCAAATGCAACAATTTGTGGTAAAGCAAATGATGCACAGAGCATCCATTTCCCAGGGGCAACAAGCCGGACTCTATGCATTTCTATGTCAACTACCGTCTCACAAAGTGCCATGTTTATCCGCTGCAAATAGCAAACCATTTTGCACATATTAGGACACAGCTTCCAGTTTCCACAATTTAAATTATTCTTTTCAAAACGACATTTCTTGCTTGTCAAACAAGAGAGCCTAACCTCATGAAAATCATACTCAGGATTTTGGGCCTTCGAGAATCCGTAGACATGAATCTTAGGCAAAGTGTAGCCATTCTCTCTTGGTCTCTGCCTGAAGATGCCTCTGAATGAGTCTGCAACCAGATTATATTATTTTAGACTCACGAGCATGATGCTGTGTACATTCCATGAACAAATCATGACACTTACCAAAAGAACAGTCAACAAATTGCAAGCTATGAGAAGTAATAAAGCCATCCAGAATTCATTTTGGCTCAAGATTAGATTCTGTTAATTTTGGGTCTGTTCAGAAAAGTTATAGCTTTTGTGTATTTGTTTTTTCTACAAATTAATGAAATATCACTTAAAAAGATTGATGCTGAAGATAGAAGCTGCACAAAGCTTCTGCTATCTGCTTCCTTTATTTTCACACTTTTCTGAAAGCATAAAATATTTGTTCCTGAAAACTCCCAAGAATTTAGTAAAGATTTGAAGAAACAGAAGGGTTTCATCATACATGTTCTTCTGTCTAGTTCATTTTTCTTCTTGTTTTTTTTTTTTGTAAGCATAAACAAGAAACAGGAACAATACCAAACAGGACCTTATTGATATATTCAAGGAATACAGAAAACCAAAACCTCCACAGTTTTTTAATCTTCCGATAAGATGTTCAAGATTAGTTAAAAAGAAGGTACATCGCAGATAAATTTCTTAAATCCACATTAAAATTTCAACCAATACCGAGCAAGTTCTCTGTATATTTAGGTGAACAATGACAATCAAATTATGCTGTTCATCTTACTGTTTCTGCCCGATACCGCTGGTTTTAATGGATAATAACAACCTACAAAATACTAATATTTTATCCCAACTCCCACTCAGCAACCCAGCATGGCAAAACAAGAAAGAAGAGGGTTTGGACTTGTCTATTAATAGCCATTATTTTATAACACTTCATAGCAATTTCACTGGGAGATGATACAAGGGGATCAATGATACCTTAAGCTAGTCAACAATCTACTTAAGATGAGGAAAAGTGAAGAGGAAATTATGGAACCTCATTTAGTCAACAAATACTAAGAGAATATGAAGTAGAAGCTAATTGAAATTCGTGAATGATAGATTCATATTGAACAAACCAAGGAAGTCGGCAGCATCATTAGGTAAATTCATAACCACTTGTGTAACAGAATAAGACCGTTGGTTGGCAAATATAGCACCAATGAACCTCCTGCCCTCCATGTTAAAAACCTGACAAAGTTGGAAATGGACATGAGCAAAAGATCAACTAAAACAACCTGTATGCAGTGCTACTTTGCAACATCAGGGGAATGAAAAGTCCTGCCTGAATTATACTCATAAGTAGACACAAAACAAATTAAGACATGGAAAACAAACAAGAACTAGCACTACACAAAAATCTGCGTATGCACATGGATCAATTATTTAACATATTGTTATTAAAGGAAGCTAAGATTAAAATGTGGGACTTGGACTTTCTTTGTTCAATTCCAGAGTGAAAAAAATATTAAAGGTTATCATATGCCCCATATTCATCATACAGTTAAAATTATAAAAGCAAACATATGAGCGATGATAAATTGTGAGGGAAGTTCTAGCTAGCAATGACGGAAATAATAGCCATATTATAAATCTGACAAGCAATATCATCATAATAAAAAAAGTAGGCTATAAAGTAAGATTGCTTGGAGCTACTTTCCATATTGGTCCTATGACATTGTAGACACAAAGTTTGTTAAAAGTAGGAAGCAAATAAAAATATCATAGATTGCATAAGCATGTCCATGACTAAAACATATTGTTAATGAAATAATGAAGCTAGAAAATTCATTTAGTTGTGGCACATCTTAATGTTGAATATGTGGAAACAAGCCATAATTCACACAACATTGTCCTGATAGTCCAAATAATCATGATCCATAAAAACTAGTGTATTTTATAGCCATACCTCAATTTTTCTCTCAAGCCTGTTGAGAACAATGTTTCTTTCAAGATATTCTATAGCACTGGGGTTTAAATCATTAGCATATACGTGCTTCACTTTCTTTGCCGCAGAAATAGCTATGGGACCAACACCAGAGAAGACATCACCTGTTCATTGATATCAGATTAGGATCATCCATTTATTGCAAAGCACTTCAAAGGAAACGTGATGTCAAAATGAACTTCATCAAAAGATTGAAACTTAAAATGCAGGTATAATTGGCTAAAGTAATTAATTTTATGGCGTGGCGTGTTGAATATTTATGAAAAGAAATAGAAAGCCAAACATGAGAAGAACTTGAATGATCTGATAAATATTATTCAACTGGTTGGCAACTTTCCTTGGAAACTTAGGCAAGAGTGTAAAAATTATAGCTTAGGCATCCAAATCAAGATGTTACATCACCAGCATGACGAGACTTCTTATTCTCTAATGACATGAAGCTAGATGCCAAATAAAACAAGCTTCATCAGATATCAAAATTAATTATGGCCTTATCATACAACTGCAGCACAGAGCCATACATACACCTGCCTAGTGCAGAAGTTCTGTATATGTATTGAAAATGGATGCAGTTACCTAACTAGACTTCATTGACACCTTTCTTTTCATTTATATCATGTAACCATTTAGATCTCTGCTGGAATTAGCTTTAAACTATTTCAGACCTTTATTGTCCTACATCGATTTGCCATCAAAGCTAAGAGCCCTGCTCCATTTGTCTAGTCTTTTCTTGATCTCTTTTTATTATATTAGTTTCTTTTCCATTTCATCATATTATCAAATGAGGAGTTGAGTTTCAGAATTGATGATCTTCATGAGCAAGTCAAATATGAGATCTTTTGCCACACAGATGATAGGTTGACAACTATAAATAATGGTGTGATGTCAATAACTGCTACACTGCAAAATATTGCAGTGATTTTAGCCGTTGAAAGACTCTCTAAGGATGAACCACAGATTAAGGGTTGGAAAAATGAAGCTAACACAATACTTCATGAAGAGCTTACGATCAAAGCTTCCCTGTGTAAAGAGTATATGGTCAAAGTTCCATTATACAAAGATGCTGTAATTGAAGATTTTTTTATTAAGGATGCAGCATATGATGATCTGTTAGGTGTTTAAAAGGCAAAAGATCACAATTATGAAGATTTGTATGAAGAACACTCATGATGAGATCAAATCACAATCCTAAAGGCATGACAGATATCTTCTGCAGATTGATTTTCTGCAGGATATTAAATTAGATTTGTGTTGGAATTAGCTTTAAACTATTTTCATCTTTTGCTTTCCTACATCAGGAGGTAAGGAAAAAGGAAGGATGAAAGAACAAAAAAAGCTTCCCTGTTTTTATGATCCTTTTTCTTTTTAATATTTAGACCCATTTGATGCACAATCACCAAATTCAAGTTCATACACATATACCTTGCAAAAAAATAGCCATAATCTTTTGTTCAAATGATTCAAGAAGGATCAAGTCAAGGGCTACTTATCAGTTCTTTCTATAATAATGTCAATCCCTTTCTGCAGTATGATGTCTTTCCTTGTATGAACTCTTCAACATGAATAAGATGTCAACGTAGGAAACATACTGACGTACGCAGCAATATTCATATGTGAGCAATTATTCCATTATTCTACTATTCTAATTGTATCATTCCCAAACAGTAAACCAAAAGACAATTGCAAACAAACATTACACATAAACAAATGAAATAAGTTTACCTAGATAAAGTGCCATGTAGAACTGCCATGCCAGTCCACGGCACCACTGGCACAGACAGACACACACACATTGGCACACAGCCATGCCATGTCCACAACAATGAGCACAGTCATCATTTTAATCCTTCTCCTAAACCTAGAATTATATCAGATAAGAATTTGATGGATCAATTATTTGCCAGCCACACTTTTTTTGTCTAGGCAATGCCATTGTTTTTGCGTTATTGTTTTTGCTTAAACCATGACAAACATTAATAAAATACATGTGACTCAATATATGCCTTTAATGCTATAGGATTTTTTTTCTTTTTTTCCTTTTTTTTTTCCTTTTCTGTCCAATGCACAGGGCTCCTGACACTATGGGGTTTGGGGAGGGTTAGATAAACATCCTATCATGCTATAGGATATTTATATAAAAATAAGTAGAATAAGCAATAGGTAGTTGAAGCAGCAAACTATTTCAATAATTAAAAAAAGAGAAAGGAAACTTACAAACCACATCAGAGCTTGTAAAGCCACTAACAAGCCTTTGCCTTTCAGTTGCCAATCTAGAATTCCAGTAACTACACAGAAATGAAAATACGCCATCAGATAGGAAATCTAAAATAATTGAAAATTTTGTTCCAAATCATTGCAGAAAAAGCACATCTCACTAAAAATAAAAATAAAAAATCCCGAGCATAAATGGAGTAGGGAAGATTTAAATGCCTACATGGGAATGATCCAATACAGAAAAGATTGAGGAAGCTCAACCATTTAACAAAGAAACATCCTCTAAACAGTATTATATTTAGTCAAACCCACTTGCTCCCCATCAACCAAAGACATAACAAACTAACTGCTTGCTTGGTAAAGAAATATCAAGGAGCGTAAGTCAAAAAAGTTGGCATTATCACAACCCATAAAATACATAATCCTGTCCCCAGCACACTGTGATTAGTTCACTGCAATATCTCTTTTTCTTTTTCTTCCTTTTTTTTTTTTGTTGGGGGGGGGGGAGGGGGGGGTGTGCGGAGGTTCAATGCAATATCTTTCTTAAAAAATGGAAGGAAATATTTTGAAGGCATACGTAATAATCAGTGCTACTGCTTACTAACTTCAGATCACCAACAAATATTAGCTTTGAGCAGTTCCAGCAGCAACCCAAAAATCAAAAGACAAGAAAAAAAGGAAACAAAAGGACTCCAACATTTTCTGATCATCTCATGGACCCACCACAGCCAGTACCCAGACCTACTCAAGAATCTTAGGTACTTCCTCCCCTCTATATGAATAATTTCTCTTTTCTTTTGGTTATTTCTCTTTTCACAGAAAGAGAGAGGAGGTCTGCATCACAAAATTTCACTAGGAAAGTAAGAGACCCACCCAACACCCAAAAGGAGGATCAAGACTTTGATTCTCAATTTATCAAAACCTAGACCATCCAAAGGATGATCTCCATCAACCCTTCAAGAAAAACAATAAGATGATAAAAGAAAAGGCTGGAGAAACAAACTAGGAAAGGTAGATCCATAAACAAGGTTGTTAAAAGTGAGGGAGGTTCTCATATATCAGGCACTGTGTCCACATGTTTTTGCTCACGGTCTGATCTAAGCAACTCAGGAAGAAAGTCCCAAAGTGCCTTTTAACATAGCTACCAACCATCATCAGCATATTTTATTTAAGACTCACCAATCTTTGTATTTGTTTCTAAATTGTCACTTCACTATCTCACATTTGTATGCATAGCCCCAACAGCTTGACTTATCAAGAGCCTCATCTTCATTAAAAATAAGAAAGGAAAAATAAAAGTGATCGCAAATAAACCCCTTACTTTGTACTGTGAGAATAAAAAAGTCTCTGCATGTGTCAAAAAGGAAAATGTCAAGACCTGGATCATGTTCAACCAGTTAGCTCTGGGTGAGGAGGTATAAGACAATCAGCCCCAATTTTTATGTTCTTAGAACGAAGCAATCTATTTTAGCATCCATACAAGGAAAAGTGAGCATACACTGTTGCTAAATCAACTTGAAAACGTATGCCATTCTCAACAACTGTAGTAACAAGAGAATGGTTGCCAGCCAATACTTCAAGTGGCATCGTTCTGTAATCGTTTTGAATAGCATCAATCTTGTTGACAACTGTTTGTATCTTTGGCTTGTTCTTATCCAAGACTACCTGAAAGAGTTAAAAAACCTTATCCATTTACAGAAATGATTGTGAGACAAGGAGTGTGCTAGGAATATAAACTTTATATAGATATATCTACATTGTTAGAAACACAACCTGCGCAATAAGTTTCTTGTAGGGCAGGTGCTCATCTCTCAAATTCAAGTGTGCAATATGCCCAACTGTTTCAAAACCTGTCGGAACAACCATATGCTCAGGAAGCAAGGCCTCCAAAAGCTGCAAGAAAATACTTAACGTAAGCAATTTACAAGAAAATAAAAACTACAAAAAAAATAAATCTTACAATTAAACTGCATAAAGCAAAAGGAATTTACAATAAATTATGGGATTTTGGAAAATAAACAAAGATACCACATACCTCATTCATCTGCCAATAATTATAAAATAATGTCAACTGGCATTGCACGAGCTCATATATTGAAGGCATACTTTGCTGAGTATTGCCTTGTAACACAACCTGAAAAGGCAAATGCAAAATCACTGCATATTTAACTTTTAGAATATTTGGAAGTGACAAAATATAGGAAAAAGGTAGAACCATGAAAATTAAAGAAACAATAGGATGCCTCTTTACCCTTCTAACAAGATATTCAGTATATGAAGAAAAAGCACACATCAGTGTTTCCACAACATCAACCCCTCTTGTTCATGTTAACTCTAAATCCATCAAAATAAAGTATAAAGCAAAACAAGCATTTATTATATTTCAGCAGCACACATGTGACACAAACTCAGTCAGTAAATAATGTTTAGGCCTCTTCTCTTTTCTTATTATCTCATTATTCAAGATCTTTTCTAGAACAACATGTCAATAGAACATCTAGGCCTACAAGCACACCAACCTCCAGAACCATTTGTGTCCTTCAATGTATGGCAAAGAATCTCTTACTTTGTTACAGTTATATGTCAAGGCATCTTTCTCAAACAGTTAAAAATGAATTTTCTGGAGAACAACCTCCAGTGAGGTAAAAAAGCACATTAGAAAATCCAACAGAATATCATTTTATAAGTCTTGCCCATTTCAACTATATCAGATAGGAGTAGTAGTCTAACCATCCCTACTGATGTGAACCCCCCCAAACCAAAACAAACAAAAAAAATGCATGTATCCGCACCCACACCCACCCGCCCACACACACACACACACACACACACACACAGAGAGAGAGAGAGAGAGAGAGAGATCATCCACAACTAGATTGCCCAATATCTAATGTCGCTTGTCAAGCAAGATTCATGCCCCTTGATATGTGTAATATGTGTGACCCATCACCTTCACTTACTCCATGCCCTACAAAATTGAATATCTGTCTTTAATAGCAATACCTAAGCTTCAAATCCTTCTTAAATCTTTTAAAAAAAAAAAATCTAAAAAATTTCTTTTTAAGGACCTTTATCCAAGCACTCATTACCAACAGCCAAGTTTGAGCGTTGGCAAGAATTTAAGGTTCAACCGAAGATCTAGGGGAACATAGATCATGAAAGTTGATTTAAATAATTCACATAACTCATCCTCTTGAAGTATCTAATGTTACTGCGATAATTTAAGGAGATAAAACTATGAACTACAGAGGGTCAACAAAAAAATTTATCATCTTGACTTTAGTAACTAATAAACTCACTTTACTGATGAAGATGAAGCATTCCACCTCTAGCGCATATACTGAGACTTTGGTCCCTAGAGTAGTTTATGCATCTATTCTCTATCACTGGTTTCCTCAAGATATATAAACAAATCATGCTCCATTCTTATATATTTTTCTACTTAAACTTAAGACTTGAAGATGTACAAGAATTCATAACCTTCACATTGAAGTTGTACAGAATTTTAAAACCTTCATCTCTGTTTTCCCGCTGTTTTGATTGGTTTCAGTTTCCTGAGGGCATATCCATGTTGTCTAAATCTGTTTCTTCGTCCTAATTTTACCTGAGCGAGTGCTCTATTGACTAATCTAGCGCCTAAAAGAAGAATTTTTGTGATGACAAATATAGAGATAACGGAAAATTGAATTGCTCAATTAGAATTAAATTAAGCAACTCACAAAAGCAACACAGCCACCTTGACGGCCTCTGGGAGTTCAGCGATGCCCTTCTTCGCATACCGCTCATCCAACAGCAGCAACCGAGTAGGACCTCTCCACCTCCCAGCATGGAAGTCTTCTCCTAGCAAGCCCCTCATATCATCCTCCTCTTCTCCATCTCCGCCACCATCTTCGACCACCTCCAAGAAAGAAAAGCCAATCTTTTCCACTCTCTCCTTCGCCTCGATCCCCTCTTTCCCCCCTTCCCGCTTCTTCTTCTTCTTCTTCTTCTTTGGCCGCGAGATCTTTGCCAAATTCCTAAACTTCACAAAGCCGCGGCAGTTGAACTCCTTCGCGAGCTTCTCCCTGTACATCACCGGGCTCAGGGCAACCACCTCCTCGCCGTCGGATCCCCCATCCACCCGCTGCGCCAGGGAACGGAGCCGATCTCCGCCATCCCCCTCGGTGTCCCTCAGAATCCTCTTGAACTCCGGCTCCATATCGTCGCCGGGGACCCGGGCGACGTTGCGGACGCGGGGCCAGTTGAGGAGGTGGCCGCGGAGGCGGCTCTCGAGGGCTGCACACTCCTCCGCCGGCACCCGGAGGGCGGCCACATCGAAGACGCGAGCGAAGCTCGCCTTGTCGATCAATGGTCCGTCGCCAGAGACCCAGGACGGAGGAGCCGCCACGGAGGGCCTCCGGCCGCAGCGGAGGGAGGGGCCGTAGTGCAGTGGCCGGTCAGGATCTAGGGTTAGGTTTTGTGATGAGGAGAGGGCGGAGAAAAGGGAGGATTTGGGAAGGAGGCGGCGGGGGTACGGAAAGGAGAAGGGGAACGGGGAGTGAGCTCGGAGCGCCAAGAAAGCAGACATCGGAGGCAGAGGGCTCGGGATTTGATCGAGACTCCACGGTTATCCTTTATCCATTCATATAGCCAAATTATCTTAAAAACCCACGCGTCGTTATATTTATTTGTAGGTACTCGCTTTATAAAATGTCATGCAAAAATTATTTATAGACTCCCTTGTCACCAAACTCCGGCCCAGTTATCTCAGATGTTGAAATAGAACAGGAGGGATCCAAGCTTATACCGTGGAATATTTAATTTTACATTAATCATATATTAAAATAATATATATTTTAATTTTTTAGTTTAATAAATTTAAGATTTGAACCTTTAGGCTGGTAAAGGACGATAAGGTTTGAATCGCTGGGGGTGGGTGGTGGTGTTGGGGGAGATGGTCGGAGGTGCCGCTAAGGCTCCATTGGCTTGAAGACCCCAAGAGAAGAAGAAGAAGAAAAAAAAAAAAAAAAAAAGGCTAAGCTCCAGTCACCACTCCGGACTTTTCAGCTTCTTGGTCCGGCTTTAGGCCTGAGGCGACAGAGGTGCTCTAACTCGGCCTGGCCCGTTACGGCTCTGGGCTTCTTATTTGAGCCGGTCTAGGCCATGTTTACCAAGTTCGTTGAATACGGATGCGGTTCCACTTCTGCTGACTTGGTACTTGAAAGATCTGATCTCTTTTTTTTTAGTGCAACTTAAAAGTATTATCTCATCTAATAAAAGTTAAGTCCAAACTCATGCAATTGGAGAAGCTTTCCAATTCCTTAAGGGTGCCTCATGCTTACCACTTGCTAAGCCCAAAAAAGATCCATAGGCTTTACCTAGACCAACCTTTCAAAATGAGTCTGTCATGACGTCCCTCGGTGCCCTAATGGGAAAATGGCTATATTTTGTACTGCACCAAGGTACATGGTCTCACCTGATGCCCAGAAATACCTGAAGATATCCGCTTTGCGATTTCAACTTGAACTAGATCAATAGCACCATATGCCTCAACCCAAGCCGATGGATTAAAGGAAGAACTTGGCCCAAATAATATATCTAAAACCTTTGCCGGTTGAAGAACACTAGGAGTTTATAACTACATTAATTCTAAGGTGCAACTCGGGTTGGATTTCATCTAAATCCATACACCCAATCCGTTTTTAGGTGGGTCCGGATGAGATTTTATAAATTTAGATTGGGTTTGGATTTCAAATTTCTGACTCAACCTAGGTTGGATTATGTTAGGGTTAATTTTCAATCTAGATCAAACTCAATCATAACCCAACCCTACTCAACTCGGCCTAGCATATAATATATATATATATATATATCCTAGATTTATATTTATATTTATATTTCATACGAGTTGCTTATATATTTTATATTGTTATATTATTAGTGCTATGGGCCGATTTGAGTTGAACCAATGACATAAATAGAGATGTGATATAGCACTTCAACCACCTAGCTATTGGCAGAGTATAAGAGATTTCGCATGAAGTAGCAAACCTTTCTTGATTAATCGATCCACTTTCTATTCCAAAGAATGTATCGACCTTCATAGAGCTCCAAATTGGTTGTCTATATTTGGCTAACCAATTTGAAAAAGTCATTTCTTTTCTCTTTTATTTGCTATAAATTCAAAATCTATTTAAAAATAATCCAACTCAAATACTATATTTTCAAATGCTTATAAAAGCAACCCAATGCCTTAAGGCATGAGAATTCCGTCCTTTGATATCTCTTTTTAAGTTTTTAGGGTTCAGAGGTCTCATCCAAATAACTTTAAGACTTATTCCCTAATGTCTTTCAATGACCTCTAATGTAAGGTTTCTCTTAGAGGAAATTTCAAGGATCCCTAATGTCTTCTTTGAATGCATTGCAAGTAATGCAAGGTTTCTCTTGGAAAATATTTCAAGGATCCCTAATGCCTTTCTTTGAGTGTAAGCAATCAATCAGTCGGTGCGACATATTTTGTTTGGATGAGTTAAGCATTTCGCCTCAATTGATATGTTCAGGATCAGATTTCAATATCATCAATTAGTCTTACTGAATTATATTTAAGTGTAGCATTAAATTAGTGAATGACTAAGATCTCATTCTACAATTATTGATATAAAAAAAATATACCCAATATTTTTTTTTATTTTAGATTTTTTAATCCAATCGGTCTAATCTAGTCAGTGTGGCAAAACTCAATCTAATTAATCTAGTTCAATTTGAATCTAGTTCAAGATGGCATTAGATTGATTGGTTTAGAGAAGATCCAATCTGATATCAAGGTTGGATTATTACAGGAGATATGGTGGTAGAGGTAGAGGTAGGTTAGGAATTGCAGTTCTATTCATTTCTGATCAATTCTCACACAGGATCAGAAGTCGCGTTATGCCAGCACCCATCATTTGGCGGATCTTTGTACCACCACCTATGCCCATTGATTAAGGCCAACGTGGCAAGCCCCAAATCACAATTTGGTAGCTTTTTATCTCATAATGTGGCACAAAGGTGGTTTCCTCCAAAAAGAAAAGAAAAAGAGAGGCTTTTTTTCTTTATTTTTTTGTTTCTTCGGTGCCCTTGTCACGCCATCTAGATAGGCTACACAAGACGTCACCATCCATCTCCATCGCCAAATAAATAACAAAATAATAACAAAACTAAGTAGCTTGAAAGCCCATCCCCCGCCCCCTAACAACCGTTGTGGCGGGGCCCAAGACCATGAAGGTGTCGCTACCCATGGGGACCAAATAATAAACCTTTCATCAAGCGAGCTCCACGGGTTCTCAAATTAATTGACAAGACGGTGCCACGTTCACCATCTGGCCGGTGGCCGGTGGACTAAAGGGCACAAAGGATGGTTGATAATTTCACGTACTTTATTAAGTAACAACATTGCTCTTAATTATGTTATTTTAGAAATATTAATTTATGTAAAACAAACTTTAGACAAACACAAAAGGGCGTTTAAATGATGAATCGAAGTTTGATGGCACGATCACCTTCGGATATCCAAACTTACAAAGAGACGTCAAGCGACCCATTCGTCCCACCTCATGCAACCCATATTAAAGCATGAGTTGGTATTTCATGATTTTATGTAGAATATCAACCTAGGATAGATGTGTAATACAAGAATCCATAATCTCACGAGGCTGTTCATTGATTTAGCTTATAATTTCATAGTTGAAAACTCTCTAACATGTAGATACAATGGCATCTTAAAGAAATTACTTCTACAAGTCAGACTTTCGTTGATTTTAAAAATAATATTGATTCAACGGGTAGCTATCAATCTTTTTAGGATAACAATGGAATCCGAGCACTCATTTTCAAAGGGATAATGCAACATCATCTTTGTTAAACATATGTGAAATTATGTTAAAATTTAAAAAATATGCAACGAGTTCTACAAGGTCCACCAAGATTTTTAAAATTGTTCGCATGAATATATTCCAAGAGGCTTAAAACGAAACTGATGATGCCATTCCTTTGAATAAGCATCTAGCTTACTAAGCATTTATTATAGTTGATTTCTCTTACGTAGGTGATAGAAACCTCTAACCAAACCAAGTTGTGCGTTGATTTAGCTCGTAGCTTTTTCAATTATTGATTGTATATGCATTGAACAGACATCACTTGAACATCTTTATTTTTCTCCGCAAAGAAAGTTTTATAGGCTGGAGTGCACTGCTTATGGATGTAGGCGGAGATGGTCACCTTCCAACGTCACGTTCACGTGAAAATCTTAGTGACTAAAATATGATCTCGTGTATTACACTCATCTTTGCAATATCCAATCATGGAAACATGCCCATAAGCAAAAACCTAAACAATATATGAAAGTGATTTTATTAGTGACATTTCACCTTTCTAACGCTAATTAACTATAATCCCATCAAAGTTCATGACTTAAACAAAAGTATATAATAAACAAATGCATTAGATACCAGGTGAATAATTATAAATATCTATTAGCTTTGCAATAAAGTTAAGATATTCTTTAGCATGTGGTTAATCAATCTCATATGCGTAAGAGAGCCTTTTCAGTCTCCAATGATCTAATTATCTTAATAATTATAATATTAAATTATATAATAAATAAATACATTGAGGAACATGTGAATAATTGTAAATATCTATTGGCTCTGTAATAAAGTTATTGACTTTGTAATAAAGTTAAGATATACTTTTGAGTGTAACTAACCAGTCCAATATATGTCATAGAGCCTTTCATACTTCTAATGATTTAGTAATCTTAAATATGCATATAAGAAATAATCAATCCATTCAAGCCTTCAAAGTATAAAAATATAATAATGACTGCATGATAGCATGTGGAATCACATGCCTTTGATTAGATAAATAATCAAAATCATCCAAATAAATCTCAAAGAAAACATGAGGATTCCTGCATACCAATACACAAGGAGAGAGAAAAAACTCCTAGAGCTATAATTTAAATTAAATTAATTAAAAATAAAATAAAATTAGCCATCATCAATGATAAAATAATTTTTGAACTTTCAAAAGCTTCCTTGAACAAGTTAGATTATGCCTACAATTTAAGAGGCAACGAATATTTACCTATAGCAAAGTCACACATATCTATGTTCTAAATGTACAACAGCGTGTGAACGTCTCAACGAACATACAAAAGATTTAATACTTGTCTTCGTTCTCAAAAAAAAAAAGTTCACCATAAAGCTGGAGACAACATCATGACCAACCCCGACAGCAAACGCAGTCCCGCACGCCAAAATTAACTGCCAACATTCAAATTTCTGAGAAAAATCCACAATTTCTATAATTCCTTTTTTTTACTCTTTTTTTTTTTTTTTTTGGGATTGATTGATTTTTTCCCCCCTCCAACCCTACGGTTTCTTTCCGATAGGCCTACCTCTTCTCGTTCTCCTCCAGCCCGTTCCGCCGGAGCTCCGGCAACTTCGTTGCCGCGACGTTCTCCAGCGCCGGTCCGGCATCGGAATTCCGGCGAGGAACGAAGCAGAGCCACGACGACGTCCATAAGATCGCGTAGAAGCGTCCACAGAACACCATCACCGATAGGATAAGGAGCAGCAGGAAAAGCCCTCTGGTCGAAACGTAATTCCTGGCCGGCGCCCGCGCTGCTGGCTGGGGATTCCTCGATTCAGCCGTCGGTGACGCCCTCTTCCACCCGAGCTCCGCCTCTCGAAACGAGGAAAAGGACGCTGGGGACAAGCAAGAAGAGGAGGAGGTGGAAGGCGACGTCAACGAGAACGAGGAAAAGATCGCGACCGCCGTCCTGTCGTCGCCATCTGAAGACTTCCCGCTCAATTCCATTGCCCATTTATCGTCGGAAGCCTTCCGCGCCACTGAGTAGTTCGGATCCTTTCCTTCTTTCCTGCTTCGATTCTGAACGAAATCAAGCCAACAAAAAATAAATAAATAAATAAAAACCGGATTTAGAATCCAAATTCGAATGGAAATCGATATAGTTGCATGAGAGAACGCCGTACCGGAGCGGAAACAGACATCACCAGTCCGAAGATCTTCTCGAAAACGTGGCGGTCGAAACGCCGTCTGTGGCGGCGGCCAGCCGGCACGAGGACCTCGTTCCTCCCGGAGGTTCCGGCGGAGCTTTCTTTCGTCTTCACCGCCGCCTCCTTCGCCGTATCGACGGCGCCGAAACAGAGGAAGTGGCCGCTCCGCTTCCGTCTCGCTCTCATCACTTTCCCGTAGATTTAGGAGACGATTACGATTCCACCAAAGGAGAGAAACCGGAAAGAAATGAGATTTCTAAGGTTTGGGTTATAATTTGGGGATTTGGATAGCGTATCTATATCGGGGAGAAAGAGAGTGGGGGATTGGTGGCGTTTCCGAGGGGTGGGCGGGAAGCCGGCGAAGGGCGGCGATTGGTCCGCCTCTCGTTTCCCTGTCCGCTCCTCCTTGATCCGAGCGCAACGATTCACCCGCCGTCTTATATGGGCGAGATGGGGAGCGCTGCCCCGACCGCTCGGGATAACCCGTATCGACACGTGTCCACCCCAGCGTGCATCCACCGTTGCTGGCCTGGTCGTCTTTTGACTCGGGGTCTTCTTCGGTCCCGTTTTAACTTGGCTGCCCCTCCCTCCTATAATAAATGGGTGGGACCGACATGGGGGTATTATGGTCTTTCTCCGTGGTTAGGGTGCGCGATTGTCTTTAGTCGGTTTGGCCGGGGGCATGTGTCGCACGTGTCTTTATTTGATGAAGATGCCGATAGGGGAAGCGCGAGACCTTGAGACCACAAGAGAGACCTCTTCTGTGGACCAGATCAGAGCGGGCCCGCATGCCAATCCAGGGCGTCGGAGGACCGGTATAGTGGGTGCCAGTTATTTATGATGAGCTGATATCTTATTTTTTCCACTCCACGTGCCAAGTTGCATGGCCATAGGCGATGCACCATCAAGAAGACTGTACGGTGCATCCAAAAGATAAATTTTATTTATATTCTTTATATATATATATTTGCACATATATTCGCTTATTAAGTTAAGAGTATGCATAAAAAAATTATAACTATACATATAAAACTCCAGATATTTTATATATTTTTAAGAGTACATACACACTTATATGACTTATTTATATTTACACCTATATTTTTTATATAAATTTTGTAACAATATGATTTTTAATTATTATAAAAAATTTTTAAGGAAAAAGGAATGCTTCTGAAGTGATATCTTTATCTCTTAATTTTAAAAAGTAGGGTTTAAAATGGTAACAAAGGTAAGGTTTGTTCAACCTTCCGGCGCAGAGATTGATAGATATTGAGATTTCAGTAAATCTTGGGAGTGATGGAAACTTAGAAAAAGTAATGGCATTGAGATATTTTGGAATGTTCATTTTGAATTTTTGATCCAATCTATTGAAATCTCGGTTCTTAATTTGCGTTACAAAATTGAATTAATTTTTGACTTTGTTTAAAGCTAACAAATGTAACCACTTGTTTAAGCTAATGCTGAGGAC
Source organism: Metroxylon sagu (assembly GCA_017589505.3). NCBI lineage: Eukaryota > Viridiplantae > Streptophyta > Magnoliopsida > Arecales > Arecaceae > Metroxylon > Metroxylon sagu. The sequence continues at coordinate 330,780 of JACVBY030000377.1, forward strand.
ATATTTGAAACCGGGATTCAATCTAAAACAGGTTCTATGGATCTTGTATTGGCCTTTCTAAATCTTAGAAAATTAACGTTTATTCAATTAAATAAGAGTCCTGCTTAATTGAATGCCCAAATTTAACCTCAATTGACTTATAAAATTTTGAATGCAGATTTAGATTCCAAGTCTTTCATGGTTGTGAATCCCATCCTAACACGAGAATCAATTCCTGAGCATCCAAATTAATTTAATTGCTCCAAAGGAAGAGACTGTCCAACATACAATAAGAGTCATATTAAAAAAAAGCATATAACAGAATGAATAAGTAAAAAAATCTCTATATTTTTTTCTCCTTCAAAATAGTTATGAATATTTATACTTTTTTTGTATGTATATACTAAAAAATTATAAAAAAATTAAAATTCTTTGATTTCCATCAATTACTCAATAATTTGTTCAAATAGCTTTTGATTACAATCTCTATAGTTTATCTAACCAGCATATGTTTATAATTTCTTATGGTTCACTAAATCAGAATTTAAAATTCTTACATTACTAATTACTATATTTAAGAAAAATATAATAAAACAGAATTTTTTGATTTTTGTTAATCAATTCATGATTTGCTCAATCAATTTTTAATTACAATCTTCTTTGATTTACTGGAAAATTTCTTGATCGCCACCTCCAAGATGAAAAGGGACTCACTCAACCTGAACATCTCCGTGCCTTGCTGTTGCAATCAAATCCAAAGCAATTATAGCCAGTTATAATCTGAAGCCATCCTCCAAACTCTGTTATAGATATCTGCCGCCATGGAATTCTTACCTTAAAGATCCTTCTTCTATTCTTAGAGGACCGAAGCTACCATCTGGTATACCACGTAGAAGCCACATCATCCTCATGCGAGACAAGAGAGTGAAAATATAAGTTATATTCTGATTGTATCATTCATTCGTCATATAAAATAGAAAAGGTAAATGGTGTACGAACAAGTGCTGTAATAGTTGTAATCCGAAATTACCGGAGAACACAATGCTTTGTTTAGACAGAAATATTCCCCTTCTGCCTCCATCGCCTCCTTTGGTACCAAACAGTAGACGAAAGAGTACATGAAAAAATAATTTAATTTGGTCACACTAACGGACAACGACGAAGGGAAGTTTAGTCGATAATTACAAGAAGATTAGGTTAATGATAATGATCAACTTGTTCATCGTTTGCTTGGACATCTATGCATGATAAACAACCGTTGACTCTATCTCTTTCTCGTGTTGATTGGTCTTAAGCGACATCGAATTATAAGAATAGCTGTCAGACGACGCAAGAATATTGGTATGACTGAAATATATAAGGTTTATCGCCAGGTCCTTTTGCTATAAAATAATAATAATATATATATACGAGTATTTGGCTTGAAGATTGCCTGATTTAATTTTTGGCTTGTAACTTCTAAAATGTTGGCAAAGGGACAACTCATGCCAATATCCTCTCGCCAACTTCAACCAACCATCTAAACCATTTAGACCTTTTCGTCCCTAAATTTCATCACCTACTAAAACTAAAACAAGGCAAACCCAGTTTCATGTGACTCGTATTTAAGAACACGAGCGACCAATGTAGCAGTTGCTTGCTACTTGATGTCAATCACTCCTAGCAATGCTCTACAGGCTTGTTTTGGATGTTGGAAATAATTTGTAATTCCTAAAATCTAAGAATTAAGTTCTAGGAGTCATGAAGTTTAATTAGAGTCTTGTTGTTGAAAATAGTAAACTTAATAGTGCAAAAGTTTTTAAGAGTTGTATTGAAAGTCTAAGAATCTCATTGGAACTATGTATTATGTGAAAGCCAATGGATTTTTGTATTAATGATGAAAGATGAAAGATACCCTCATATGTCTATATAAAGGAACCTAGAGTCTCATGTTCCTTAGAGTAGTTTGGAATATAAATGTTTTATGATATTATGTTCTCTACTCTCCAAGTTAGTTCTTGAGCATCTCGTATTCCTGAGCTTATATTTTAACAAGTGGTATCAGAGCCAGATAGCCAAAGAGCTACAAAACCAGAAAGCCTAGTTAATCCTAAGGCAAGAAAGAGAATCAAAGTGCCAAAGAATCAAAGAGCCAAAGAGCCAGAGAAGCGAAGAGCAGCTTCAGAGTCGAAAGAAGTTTGTGAAGAAGTTGTTCATATCCTCCATCAAGGTGATAAGACTCCGGGTCAAAAGAAACCCGTTGAGAAGTGTGCAAGTCTAAGAAAAGAGACTTTGCAAAAGAAAAAGAAGACAAGAGCAGTCTTCAGAGGTTAAAAGATAAAAGACCTCGTTAACAATACCAGTTGAACAAAATGGAGGATGAAAAGGTAATAGTTGTGGTTGCGCCATTCAAGGTAATGCTCAAGGAGGTACTTGAAAAATTAAATCTTTCACCAGCAAGATACACTTATGAGAAGTCTGGACCAGATCACTCTCCAACCTTCGTGGCAACGGTTGAATTTAAAAATTTGAGTAGAAGATTTATGATCGATAGTTATGCAGCTTCTACCTAGAAAGAAGCCGAAAATGAAGCAGCTTTGCAAGCAATCATTTATTTAAAAAATATTTACAATATTATTGTGAATGATGTTTATTTTCAGGAAGTCGAAGAGTTGAAGATTGTAGTAAAAGATCTGAGTAAAAGCTACAAAGATCTGAAAAACAAGTTTGAAGATGTGGTCAGAGAGTTGAATGATTTGAAGCTTGAAAAAATGATCGAAGAAGAAATAGAGAGAATTATCAAAGAAGATGTTGGAAATTTTTTCCAAACATCAACAAGAAGATCCAGTGCAGCACGAGATTTTTCTTCCGGATGCGATCCAGTTTATTGACTAAAGAAATTACAAATTAAGGGAGGGTGTTGGAAGTAATTTGTAATTCCTAAAATCTAAGAGTCAAGTTCTAGGAGTTATGAAGTTTAATTAGAGTCTTGTTGTTGGAATTAGTAAACTTAATAGTGCTCAGGTTTTTAAGAGTTGTGTTAAAGTCTAAGAGTCTCATTGGAATTATGTGTTATATGGAAGCCAATGAATTTTTGTATTAATGAGGAATTGAAATATAAATATTTTATAATATTATATTTTTTACTTTTTCAAGTTAGTTCATGAGGATCTTGTATTCGTGAGCTTATATTTCAACAGTGGATTGAGGGATGTAACGCCGCAACCATGGCGGTGTTACCGAGGTGTAATGCCGCGGTGATGGTGGTGTTACCATATCCATAAGCCGGAGAAGGTCTTGCTGTCTCCTCCACTCGTCATTCAGCGAATCTCGAAAAGGTCAATATACCTTCTTTTTTGTCCTCCTTTTCTTCTTCTGTGAATCCAGCAAGCCTATTTGTCGTCTTCCTCCCATCGCTCGTCGCCAAACCATATCGGTGCTGCCTTCGCTCAGCAGCAACATCATCAGGTAAACTCCATCCCTTTCATTTGATGTTCAATCTGGAGGGTAGAGAGATGAGAAGAAAGAGAAATAGGGATATGGATCTGGGATCTGAGAAAAAAATAAAAAAATGAAGAGAAAAGATTCAGTGGGTTTAAGAGTTCAAAAAAAAAAAAAAAAAACATGTTGTCGCTGGCTGATCGGCTGGCGAAGGAGACCGGTGGTCAGTTGGGAGGATAGGAGGATATGCCGGATGAAGAGCATGAGATGGAGGAGGGAGAGAGAGGGCCAGAGAGAGAGAGAGAGAGAGAGAGAGAGAGAATATGGGGGTAAGAGATGGAGAAGACTAGGAGAGAAGAGATAGAATGGGTTTTTGAAGAAAAAAAAAAAAAAAAAGATAGTGGAAGGATAAAGAGCCAAACGTCTCCTTTTGAATTCAGAAATCGAAAAAAAAAAAAGTAATGAATTGTCCGCTTGCTGTTCGTTTGAGCTTTTTAAGCTCAACTCATTGGAGCTCAGTTGGACATAATTTTTGAAACCTAATTTAATCCTAACTCAATCATTTTAAGATTAGGCTTAAATTTGAGATAGCTTTAGTTTATGAAAAAAATTTTGTTACACTATTTCAATTGATACAAATTAAGATAATCAAGCTCCAAATTGAATCCAAAACTAAACTAGATAGAATGATATGATTTAATTTTAACATTATGATTTTTAAAAATTAAAAATCTAAATATTATGTTGTAGGTATCAAAAGCCTAAACAATTGATTTGAACTTATAAATTAGCCATAAAAGGTAAGTAGGCCATTTATCACTAGTAATTTTTGATAAATTACTAAATATTACATTTAAATGAATCACCATAACTTTAAATATTGTTGATTATCTACAAATGATTTTCATTGCTTCATTGCATGCATTTGAATATGTAGTGTTATTATTTTGAAGTTTAGTTAAATTTTGCAAGTTAATAATGCTTGTGTAGAATAATTAATTATAGCATGTTTAACTCAAAAATAATAAAAATATTTATGCAAGTCATCATTTAGCACTTGATTATGATAAATTAGTGAAAATATGAATATAAAATGTACCACTTGCAATCCGCTATAATATGACATGATGATATAACAACATAATGACATGATACACTCCATATAGTGTTCTATTCTGATCCTGCCACAGACATATATGTGGTCATAGTATGAGACCATGGTATATTTATAACAAAATGAGTGTAAATGATAATAATAGAGAAAATTAGATAGTGATTAAGTCTAAAAACCGAATTTGAGGCCTAATATGGCATAAGCTTTCAACATCTTTTAAGAATGTTAGTGACACTAAATATCAAGGAAGTATGCATGTGCTGCCATATGAAAATTGATGAATTATGATAAATTATATTTTGGGATTATTATAATATTTTTATTTTAAGCTTACTTATTGAATGAGAGCTTATTAAACTCTCAATGATTTTTTCAGAGCCAAAAAAATGATGTGAGACTTGGATAGATTGAAGCTTTCATTTGCTTATAAGGATTTTGACTTCTAATTATGCTTATAACCAAAACTTATGTTTTATGTAGATTTATAGTAAGAATGGCATTATTGGTTTTATGACATACTTTGTCTTTCGTCCTCTATTTTGTTATTGACCTTTGGCTACTGGATGCCTTGCATACCTTGCATGCCTATAAGTTACCATCTTCTAAATCAATTATTGGGTCTGAGGCATAACAGAAGACGTGTGTTAACAACCAAAGCATTAAGATTCGGAGAGCTAGAAAAAATCATGTTGTCAATGTAACCGTGATACAAGATAGCCTATGAATATATCTATTGTCAAGGGTGCCTTGCAAGAACCCAGAATAATGTCCAACACGAATTACTCAGGTATGACAATAGAATTCCGGTCAAAAAAGAAGCCTGCAACAGGTTAATGGCTATAGAAAGTCAAGTCTATTGGAATTTAGAAGACGCAGGAAAGGGGTTAAAAAAAAAGGAAAAACTTCGCAGAAAGTGTCTCTCCCTGCAGTAGATGCAAGCAGAAGAAAGAGTTTTCGTGTTTAATTTTTTTTTTTGAAATTGTTGGATGTGTTCTGTTCTCTTCTGTTTCCCTCCTCTTAAAAGGGATCATATAAAACGTTTTAGCCTGAATGGTTCGCAGGAACCCGTGGAGGCGACTTGGTGGGCATCCAACGGTTTTGACGATTCATATCGCTCTCACGTGAGTTGGACCGCGTGGAGCTGAAACTCAGGTCCATGAGCATCCTGGTGACAGGAATCGTATCCATCGTCCATATCCAGAAGAACGAAGAAATGTACGAAAACGTCGTTTGCAAAGTCCCCATCAATTATGTTGGTTTTTTTTTTTTTTTTTTTTTTTTTGGCGCTTTTTTTAGGGCTAATCCCAAGAGCATATTCCTCTTTCTTTCCAAGGGAGGGGAAGTAACCCCCACCGGTTTATTAAGACATTTTCCCCTCAACTTGGAGCCAACATGTCTCCTTTCTTTCATTAGTCTGCTTGGAATTGAAGCTTATCCATCCGACCATCCCCTCAGAACCCCATCATATCACACGACAAAAGGACTCTTGCATGGTAAGGAACTTGGGACAACCTATCAACTTTTCTTCTTGGCAAAGTTTACTTTGTACCGGCCTCTCCTTAGAAACTAAATTATGCTATTCCAGCCAATAGGTAGTTGAGAAGATCTGTTCGATAACTTTATAGTACAAAGTGGTGTAATGCACCTAGTTTTTCATTGTATAACCAAGTTGAGGAGCATGTTTAACTACAGATGTAGCGTAGGTTAACACAATTCGGGCAACGTTTGGGGTTCGATTAGCGGCCTCCGGGTCCGTCCGTTCTCAACCACGGCATATGGCGGGCAAGGTGATAAATGGTTGAATAGTCTTGTAATAATCAATAAGCTCAATTATCCACACAAAACTAAGGGATCCAAGAAAAAGAAGCAAAGAAACTAGCAGAGTTTCAATCCAAAGTTATAAAACCAAGGAATCTTCTCCCCAAATTTTAACTCAGTTAGGAAATAGTTAACTTCAAGCATGGGAGCTACAACATCCTAAATGCAACATATACTTGGTCAAAATATAGTCCTGACTAGTTGGTGATAGTCTAATAGAGTCATGACACCCTCCTCAAGAGTTGGGACACTAAGATGGAGTACCTTAGATATCGGACGCTAGCTCTTCTGCTTGCTCCTTCTGACCAAAAGTGGAGAATGTGAATGCTTCCCGGTCTTCAAAAGTCGTGTCACATGCTGTCTTGTCTAGAGGAAAAATTCCCCATTTTAGACCGAGTGCGATGCCAATGGGACCACATCCCAGAGGGAATATGACTCTTTTTACGTCCCTTTAGCATTACGAACTGAAAATAAAACCTTCATCAACATATGAATAAAAGCCAGCTGTGAAGTCTAGACTGACTTAAATTAAACATAGCAGAGGTTGCCACTGCATCGCCATTTGGAAATCACGCCACTTTGGTAATTCTGAATGAAAACTCTCCTTTTCTAATGGACAGAAAACAGAGTTGGTTTCGGCCTAGAAACAAAAAAAAAAAAACACAGATGCCCCAGGAAGTAGCCCCCAGCTCAGCATAGGCTACTGAAGACAAGAGCATCCACTGCAAACAAATAAATAAATAAATAAAGGACAAGGTCATCCTTTCCAACCCTGCAAACTTTTCCCATCCCCGTCTCAAGCCTACATTGTGACGACGGGCCCAAAACCGAAGAATATGTCCCATACCATTTCCAAAAAGAATCCTAAGAAAACTACTGAAAGAAACTTGCTTCTCCATCACATCAGCAGCAACATGGACTCAGCCTGATTAAAATAAAAATTTTCCGCCCTGTAGCAGGGCTGAAAGCGGAAGCTTAGTGAATAGCGACGGCAGAAATGGATGATACTAGCAGTACCATAACGAACTTTGGGGCAGGAGTCTCTTCAGTGTGAGTGCCATAATGATAGCTGCTTCTGAGAACCAAAGCAATCCCCTCTTAAGATCGAACAACAAGCAAATCTTCCAGGATTCATTCAAGGATGCCGTCATTCCATATCTCATTGTGCACAACTTGATTTCAAGCTTCCATACAATCACCTAAACCAAAGTAGGGAACACGACTTCAGAAACATAGAAACATTGGCTGCTGGAAAGTTCAGAAACATTGCTCATCAACGTTCCACAGGAACCTCCTGTACCTCAGAAAAGCATTCTTTGCCTGGAAAAGTATAATTAAATCAAACACAAAGCAACGGTACCAGCATAAAGAGGTCAAACCAAAGACTTCTAGAACTTGGTGTGTGAAAGCAACATAGCACATTTTGACTGGTGAACTGCAACAAACATCGAGAAGCCCGGAATGCAGAATCTCCACCATAAAGTAAACTAGCCCGGTGTGGGCCTCTCGAGGGCATTTTCAGCAAAATGTGTCTATCTTGGCACTGCTCCCCTCTCTTTAAAAGGACGTGCATTTATAAATTTTGAATCAGATTGAATCACATCATGTTTCTTCTCATGTGCATTGCACATGCCGAATCTACTTAGCACTTAAATCTGTAACTTAGCAGCCACAAGGCCAACCATATCAGCTAACAATCAATCTTAATTCATAGCCATAAGCTGACAAACCAAATCCATTCTAATTTTTACTAGCAATTGATCACTCAGAATAGAGAACAAAGGGAAGAAGATAGATTGACTAGTTCCCCTATTCACAAGAACATCAAAGAAAATAAGACCGATCCAAATCTTCTCCTGAGAAAACATGCACGCTAAATCTCTATTATCATAATGTAAACCATTTGGGCCGTTGCCCATGGCTCCTGAGCCCCCTCTTGTGCTGAATCACTGCCGAGGTGCTCCATACACATCCTTTCAAACAAAATGCACACTTATAAAATCAACTCTAGCTTAAGGGACATAAACAATAGCCTGTGCTTGCTAAAAGTGGACTGAACTTATCATATGGATCACAGCCATCAAAGCTTCCTCTCATGTAACCAAAGCCAATGTATAATTTATCATGATGATCACCAAGGCTATCAAGGGCGCAATATTATCCTTAACAGGACATTCAGCTTTTGGGTACTAGCCGAGATAATTGATGATTCAAAGTTTACCCCTTCTCATGGTCATATGCAGTTGGGTTGGGGTATTGAGAGAAGTACTGTTGGAAGGCATCAGAAGATGGCTTAACATGCATCTAATAATTGCACCAAGACTTATTTGAAAAAAGTATTATTTACTACATTCTATTGCATCCTATGAGCAGTTGATCTTAAGTTATCGATCATAATTTTCAGGCTTAGGCAGCACCTTTTCAATCTAGTTTCCTTATTCATTGCTCTCTCCAATGTCATACAGGTACGGATCCATTTATCTAACCCATGACCCATCTTCATTTGTCCATGGCTAAAAGGGAAGAATAATGCTTTCCATGAAATAGGTTACTTGGGTAACATTAATGGACACAAGTTGGCCCAACATGCTTGGTGGGACTGGCAGTTATAGGATGATCTAGCCATGGAAAAGTGGAAGTATCTGATTCTGGGTTAACCATGAGATCGAGAAAAGATTACGAAGAGATTCTCTACAATCTTTTAGGAAACAAGACAAAAGGGGCAGAGTAGGAGTTAAGGTAAAATAGGGTTCAACAATGTTGAATATGGTCTGATGGTAGAAATGGATAAATAACATCGCTTTCTCAGGCTGAAAGCTAGGTCAGGCTTGGCGGAAGACATATTCAATATAATAAAATGGTGACAAAAACTGAAAAGAAAAGAGAAAGAAAACAACAAGATAGGAAAGAATCAGGGAACAGGGTTTGATAAGAATATCAATAAGAAGAGATCAAACAAGTGGATTGTTAAGATATAGAATATTTATGATTTATAGAAAACATAGTGAAGAAATTTGACTTTGATGTCATTACATATATTTCGATGAGAAATTAAAGAGAAGAAGAAAGGATTTTAAAGGAAAAATACAGATGAAGGAATAAACCAAGGAGAAGGAAAGGGGGGGGGGGCTTTGGATCAAATTAAGTCCATAATAACCTAATTTGTTAAATCATAAATCGATTCTTCTCATCCTACTCAAAACAAGTCCAATTAATTCAGGATAGATCATGAATTTTGAGCCCAAACACAAGCAAAGAGAACCAATGAATTGGCTCTAATAATTTGGGCAGTATGTGCCAGAACTGGATCCTGGCAACTAGGTTTCCTACCGGACTGGTTTCAACTTGAAGGTTAAGGCGACCTGGCCCAATCTGTCTTTGGATGCTTTGGATTGGAACTTCAAGTACATGGTTAGATTTGATCTAAGTGGCTGGATTCATCAATGGGATGGGTTGAGCTAGCCAGGGTTACCTTGTCGCTTGGGCTGGCTTCAGCCTGGCTTTTAACTTGATCCAGCGAGCCCAAATGAGGACATGAGGGCGTCCATAATCTCATACAACAGAATAATAGGCTTAAATATGCAGCCATCACCTAGGAGTCTCTATGCAATTCATTAGCTATGTCATTGAGACACTACAAACGAGGTTTCTTTCTGGGTTCATGAGATATTATAATTCCATAGGCCAGCAACTCAAAGAAGCTAAGCAACTTGTAGAATTGTTGCACCCACACCATTACCTGTCATCATCATCCAAGCCTTGTACAATCAAATATGGCGTCAGCTATAAAGTAGAGCTCTGTGAGGAGGAGCCCACAGAAAGAATGAACAGATTTTATGACCAACAGTCAGCCTTATATCAAGCTTCTAATATCAGTTCTGAATTCTAGGCCGAAGTAAATTGAGGCAAGAGAGGGGTTTGCCATAAAACCTATATACCAAGTTGGCAGGTATGGTTCTAAATTGCGCTTTAAGCTCATTGATCAAGGAGAAACTGTCCAAAATTCCCAACCTGAAAAGAGCTGAGATGAAAAAGGTTGAGTTGCAAGCTTGATATAGGGAGCTGTGTTCATCTTAGAGGCCCAGATGATCCAAATAGCTGAATGAAATGCAGTATCATGCAACGAAATCATTACTCAAAGCTAGAACTTATGCACTTTGTCAGATGTTAATTCATATGGCTTGGCACTGAATATCTATCAGTCAGAACATCAATCTGTTATCATCCTCAAAACAGCTAAAACTTAACAGAATCACTTAGCTTACCGTACTTTACAAGCAAGTTGATAAATGCCTGTGCCAGCCATTGCAGCATTTGCGCTGAAAAGATTCCAGTTCTTCTGCAATTCCCCAAACTTGAACAAGTAGAATAGGCTAAGCAGCCAACGATAAAGTAAAGGTCCCCATAATTAAATCTACATCGTAATGAATTGCAATGTTTTGCTTGTTTTGAAATAGTAGATAAAGTTGGCAATGGGTAAAGTATGTTTGACAAATATTTTAGAGTGAAAAAACCTTATTACTCATGTTATAGTTTTTTTTGGTAGAATTCAAGTTACAGTTTAACTAGTTCATTGACTTAAAACATATAGACAATCTAACCGAGCCAAATTGTTTAGTTATCCTCGAGGAGACAGAACTGTTTCAGCACAGTAACAGGAGCTCCCAAAAATTTACTGCAAAATGATGTTGATTTTTTTTTTTTTTTGACTGTTAATTGGGTAATGCTTACCGGAAGAGATCATATTTGCAAAAGAGTAAGCAAGATTTTTCTAGAGAGAGCAATAGCAGAAGTGGATTTTAAAGAGAAATTTTTTGAGTTTCTTTCCTTATATAAATGCTACTAGAAAGATAGAACTAATTAGTCCTACACCAATCTCTAATGTCCAAGGATATATCTTTTCCTCCAAGATGTCCATATGTAACGAACTCTGGGGTCTAAAAGAAATACTGATGTAGATGGAAAGCGAAGACCAAAGACTGATCGAATAAAGACAAAAGAAGAAAAGATAAGATATTATTTCAAAAGAGGCACTGCACAATGGGCAATCATAACTAATTGACAATCCTTTCTGAGCAAGCCTTTCACTTGTAAAGAGCCTATCTTGAAGCACCAATTGAGCAAATATTTTAATTTTATTAGGGATAGTTGCTTTTTAAATGACTTTAAAGTATGGCTATAATACCCAATTTTTGTTGAGAAATTTGTAAAAAAGGTTACTAAGTAAAATCCCATTTTTGAAAGCTTCCATATAAGATAATTGGCTCTTCCTAAAGGTCGAATAGACTCCAGTACCTCTTCAAGCTCACAAAATTCAGAATATTGTGTTCTCGAAAGAGAGCTAAACAATCTGATAGACCTCTTCCTTCTCCTTCTATTCCAACAAGAAGAGACTGGAGTATTAATTTTGGTATTGTAACCAAACAACTCTTAAAAATATGTACAAAAAGGATGTTTCCAATTCAAGAATCTTTCTAAAATCTAATATTTGATCTATCTTCAAAATTAAAAGAGGTACAATCCCAAAATCCATTAGGATCTTAATTTATACCCTTTAAAACAAGAAAAAGAAAGGGGAAAGTATAATGCCTCAAGCCCATCTGTTAGTTCAATTAACCCGTTAGGAGGCCGAAACTATGTGGCTTAAAAACTCGAGTGAAAGTTAATGGGCAGCAGATGGACATGAGTTATAAATATAACATTTTCTTTATAATGCGATGTCTTCGTCGCATGCCATAAGTTGATCAGAATCTACATTCGAACTGAATCGTTAGTGCTGCAAGGGTGGCTCTACGCCATTACGGGATTCTACCACCATTCAATAGGTAACCCTTTCCTTATTCTTACCAAGTTTTCTATACTTGGATCAGCTTTGATATCATTTGTAGCATCTTAAGCCTACATGTTGGTCCAATTAACCAGTTAGGGGGCCGAAACTATGTGGCTCAAAAACTCGAGTGAAAGTTAATGAATAGCAGATGAACTTGGGTTATAAGTACATAGCACTTTCTTTTTCATCCAATGTGAAGCTACTTTTGTGGTATTACAAAAAGCTTTCTTGTTATAACTCCAAACCTATTTTTAGAGTAGTAGGCCTAACTAATGATATTGTTTCAATGAGCAAAGGAATCACGAGAAACTAATTTTCAAACCTATTTGCAAAATGATGCTGATAACTTATATAAATTTTTTTTTTTTTTCGTTTTGCACAACCTAATATGCCGATAACTGATGATAAAACTCTGAATCCCTTTCCTTGGTAGGGCCTACTGAGATTTACATTGTGTGTCCATATCGTGCAAATCACTTCTTCTTTGTTTTTGTCACTCCTAGTTGGTTAAGATAGGATGGAAAAGCAGTCCTCACCGTTCGATCCTTATTGGAGGATTAGGAGCATGTTAACCATACAACACTGTTTGACTAAAACCAGAACATCATGTCCAAGAATAATGCTCCAGATACTTGTTGATCATGAATAATGCCTCAGATACTTGTGAAAATTCAAATTGCAGGCAAATGGCAGGAATAGAGCTGAAGGTGAGCATGGTAAGTAAAATGGGAGTCCCATTTTTCAAAATAGGAAACCTGACTGATTACTACCGGTGCACAACTCAATCAAATTAATAACTACAAACAATAACTGAGCATAATGCATTAAGCAACCTTACAGCAGTTTTCATGATATAACAAGAAACGCTTTATCTTACAATACAAACATGGGTCATGGAGAGCAGCAACAGCAGAAGATAGCTTCTGCAAAGAGCCTACAAGGAATGCACATGCCTTCTTGATAAAACCAGTTATTTATAGAGAACATATCTAAACAGGAAGATGATAAAGATACCGATCTGATATATTCACATTTCACCACAAGAGGTTTAGATTGATTTCAACTAGAATATTTTCAATGGGCAGTAAGATGAGTTCGAACCACAAAAATTATAGCAGCAAAAAACAAGGTTTGAGTGATTGAAGGAAGCTAAGAAACAGCACTCATAAATTTGTTGCTACGTGTTACTTTCCAGGTTTTAGTTGACAAAGAACGGGAAGTAGAAAAGAAAGAACTTAAAGATAGTCACCAACAACTTAGCTTGTTCCGTGAGGCCTCCACTCTATCTAATAACATGGAGTTCCAAAAATTGAAGCAATGTAAGATCTTAAAGGAGGACACTACTATTGACAGAGATTTGAAAGTAAAATTTTTCACATTCCTTTCTTTTCAAATGTGCTATCAAATCATCATTATGAGCCAGTCCTGAGCGAGCCTGCAATCTGAAGTCATATATCTTTTCTTGCAAGAAGTCTAAAGATCATGCAAGCTTTTTCGTCTTCTATGGAATGAGAAGTGGTTTGTCACTCTAGCACATACTTGAAAAAGGGACATATAAGAAAAAAGTGTGAGACAGACTCCAATGAGCTCCACAGAGAGGGTAGTTCACGCTAATAGATCATTCTTTTTTAGCCAACACCTTACTAGTGTGAAATCTATTCTTAAGGATAAGCCTAAAGAATACTTTTAATTTTTCTAGAATAACTACTTTCTACACTATTCTGCAATATAACTAAAGGTCATCTCTATGATTTAAAAAGTTATTAAAGGAGTTGACAAAAAAAGCACCGCCATGATTGAGTTTTCAAATAAGGGTATTAGCTACCCTAGTTAGGCTTAATGATAAGATGGAATCAATAAGATCAGTTAGCTCACTATGCTCTATGAAGGTAAGGAGCCTCAAAATTTTAAGCTTCCATCTTAAAGATCTTCAACTCTAACATTTTCTCACTATAGCATTTGGCTTGAAACTTTTAAGGTAAAGATCCAAAAAGAGATAGCAAAGTAGATGGGGGCCTACCTAAAAATCCTTCCAAAAATGGATCCCATCTTCATCCCCCAAACTGAATGAGGTACAGTGCCAAAATCCTTAGAGAAACTAATTCACCCCTTTCTATATGCCAAAATGGAGCAGGAAACTTTTCTAACTCTAATTCCTAGGTTGGATTAGTTTTTGCATAAAATAGGAGGCCCATTGATGGGTTTTCAAGCTCATTTTGCTAGAAAAGTTTTGTTCTTGATTTTAAGGTTCTTAATGGCCAACCCTCCATCATTTTAGATTTACACATAGAGTCCTAGTTAACCAAATAGTGGAAACTACTGATGGAGTCTTTACCTTTTTCACAAAAAATGCTTTTCTAATTAGACATTCCTGCCACCACTTAGGTAATTTGAAAATGGATATTAAGTAGGAATGAAGATCTGAGAAAACTAAGCTAATCAAAATGAATCAACCTCTAATAGATATATAGTTTCCTCTCCAAAAAGCTAATTTGAAGCTCACTTTCTCTATTAATAGTAATTGGGCTTATTTTGGAAGCTTTTTGTCATAAAGAGAGAGGCACAAATAGGTGATAGAGAGATATGTGAATTTGCAATTCATGAGAGGAGCATAGCAAACCACTTCTTCATTTTCTAGATTAATACCTATTATGTCTTATAAATGTTGGCTTTAAGCCCTAAGGCACCTTCAAATCTAAGGATAGCGGCCTTTAAGATGACCAAGCTGGTATCATGAGCATCATAAAAAAAAGAAGAGTGTCATAGGCAAAATAGAGACTTTTCAAGTTATTAAAACATAGATTTGGATCATCTTAGTACAAATTTGCTGCATTTGATCCATTTCCTAGGGGAGCTATTAATTATGGGGGTGATGAAAGTTCAACTGATAAGGGTTCTAATCCAACCAATCTATCTGCTAAGAAAACTTATCGACATGAAAGATGGAGAACAAGAATTTTCAATTGACTTTATCAAAGGTCTTTTCAAAATTAGTTTTGCATATATCTCCTTTTACTCCTAATTTTTTATAGTAAGTCAGCATCTTAAGGGCACAAATGAAATTTCCTACAATGAATCTCCCTTTTACAAAAGTAGATTTGGTTTCTTCAATAAGAAGGAGAAGAAACATAGCTAACCTTAAAATAAGTATCTTGAAGATAATTTTGTACAAGCTGTTTAAGATATTAATAAGATGAAAGTCTTTAAATAGAGATCAAAACATCCTTTTAGAGAATGAGAGTGATATAAGTATAATTTAGACTAGAGAGATTCAAAGATCTTGAGAAGAAATTGTTTATCATGGTCTAGAAATCACCTTCGAGCATTTCCCAATATCTGTAATAGAAGTTAAAGTTGAATCTATCTGGTTATGAAACTTTAGGATCTTCTAAAGAAAAGATAGCTGTTTTGAGCTTATCCAAAGAAAAAGCATCAAATATAGTAGACAGGTTTGGCCCTGCTACAAATAGAGAGGCCACCTCAATCTATATGGGTGGCTTAAAGGAAGCCGCAAAAAGATTTAAATAAAAGGAATAAAAAATACTTGCTAGAGAATTAGAATTAGAAATGATTTTTCTATCATGAGTAATATAAAATATGAAGTTTCTTTTCTTTCCGATTAAAGCTACTCTATGAAAGTAAGAATTGTTCTTATCCCTTTCCTTTAACCATATTATTCTTGACCATTGTCTCTAATAAAATTCTTTCTTTTTATAGTTATCTTCCAAAGATTTTTTGAGAATGTTTCTAGTTAAGATTTTATGGGCAGAAAGATTAAACCTCTCTTCATTTTTTATTAATTATTTAATGTCATTTAATAGTTTTTGTTTAAGACAATAGTTGGCCAACCACTTCCTAGACACCCAAGTCTTAAGAGGCTTTTTTAAGTTTCTTAAATTGGAGAGCCATTGAGAAACAACATCACTGTCCATTATTATTCTCTTCCAATTAGAATTTGCAACACCATCAAGATCAAGTTCTAAGAGCCATCAATTTTCAAATATGAATAAATTATTCTTAGGAAATATAATTTGGCAATCTAGGGCCATTGGAATATGATCAAAAGCAAAGTTGATATGGACAATTCAATTTTAGGTTGAAAATTGATGAATCATTCCATTCCAAAGAGATGAGAAACTTGTCAAGTTTAACAAGAGATGGCAAATTTCTCTTATTGCTTCAAGTGAAGTCTCACTTTTGAGGTTTAAATCTAAATGCTCAAGAGAGGAGATGAAGTCATTAAAGTTCAAACTGTTCATCATAGTTTGTGGGTTGCATCTTTGACATTAAAGTCACCCTCAATAACCCATAAACCTGAAAAAGAGGTTTTAAAATTTGACAACTCTTAGAAATAAAGAAAGCCTAAGGTGCCTGTTATTTGGCCCATACACTGAAGTTAAAATAAAATCTTTTTGAATGGCATTACGCTGTGCTTTGATAGTAATAGAAAAGGCCCCAATCAATTTGTTCCTAAGATTGAAGTGAGGAGAGTCCCAACTAATTAATATTTTACCCACTGAAATTAAAGATCCAAAAAAAACTCATTCATCAATAGAATTACCTCCAAGAGATTTGAGAATTTGGTCCGATGGGTTAGTCAGCCTTGACTCCTAAATGGAAGCCATTTCGCAATTGGATGGAATAGTTAGGTCTTGGATTGCTCTTCTTTTTGAGGGAAGGCTTGCTCCTCTAACATTCCAAAACGCAATCGTCATCCAGATGGAGGAGTAACAACATAATTGGGTGTAAAAGGTGGCCCATAGGAAATAGAGGCTCATCAGCACCAGATAAAGAGCTTTATTGGAGCCAAATCATCTACAAGACAGACAAAATCTCCCTAGAATGGTGCATCAATTGGTTAAGAACATAATGGACAAAAGCCTGAAGTACGCCATTAAGCCATCAGAAAAGCAACTCATAAAAAGAGCACTTGTATCTACTTGCAAACAACATTGAGATTAGAACATAAGACAAGGTAAAAGACTCCTTTATCCGGCAGAAAGATGCAACCAGATAGATACAAAAGGGGCCACATGTCCTGGAGGTGACAAAACAAGGAGCACCATGGTAACACAAGACCTTGACAAAGCAAACACAATAACGGATACCGAAGATGCACTCAGGGAACAAAACAGAAGACCAACACAGCAGAAAACTAACATAAGCATGGTAAGAGAGGGAACCGCCTAAGCATGGTAAGAGAGGGAACCGCCTTAGTGGCCTGTGACTAAACAGTAGTCAAGAAAGACAACTTCATTCTTTGATCAGATCTACCTTCAGAACATCTAAAAATTGGAGTAATACATATGTATAACAAATTATCAATCTAAATATAAATAATTAAAAGTTCATATATATATATTTGAATAATATAACTCGATCATGTCTACCTTATGACTAGGCTATCATGTTTCTGACCCATGATAAAGCAATAACTTCGTGCCACATCTTTAGCTTTGGATGGAGCAAAATCTCATCTCATATTTTTCATTCTGTGATGAAATAATCTAACGAGGCTAGTTGTCAAAAATTATACACGTGTTATCAGTAATCAATACGATCAAATTAATCAATAATTATATCACGATAGAACTTAATTAAAATATAATTTCAAAATAAAAACTTTATTTATTTTAAATAATATTTTTATTGTAAATATTATAAGAATAATTTTGTTATAATATTCATTTTCTTTTTACAAACCATAATTATGCATAAAAAGTATTAATAATTTTAAAATTTAACGAAACATATAAGGATACTTTTCTCTTTATGCTAACCAGACGCATCGCAAATTTTCTAGACACGATAAAATTTTGCCTCAATCCCGATGCCTCATGGAAGAATGGATTTCTAATTCAAATTTTGGCTCCTATCCTGAATAGAAATTCCTTTGCATAGATAAGGAAATTGAAGGAGAAAAAATGAGAACGTGAGAGAAGAGAGAGATGGAATATAGAAGCGGGAGATGTTGAGGAGAGAACGAGAGAAGCCATGGAGCGTGAGGGATGATAGCGGGAGAAGGGAGAACAGGGGGCTGATGCGCCCCTCTCACCTAATCTAACACCAACTCAGGCCGTGACGAAAAAATCTGAGCCCAAGGCCCTCCTAGCTTTTATGCGTGTCAAATATAATGCCATCTTGTCTGCTAGTTTTATGCAGTCCCGCAGGCTGTTGCACAAAAGAAACAATAAAACAAAGAATGGAATTCTCACCAATAAAACTAGCCATCAGCCAGGGAACACAGGTTGATCGGTAGAAATTTGCCTCTGTATTTTCCTACATTGACAGCGTTTGCTCACACCGGTGTCGGAGGAGCCCACAAAGCTTGAAGTCCACGACCTGCTTGATTGCCTACCATGCTAGCTAATCATCAGGCACTTGGTAAAGATTAAATCCTCGGCCGGAGGTGCCCGTAGCCTGTGGTGCCTTGGCGTGATCCCTCATGCATAGCTCTGTCATCACTCCATGCAATTATATCTCTGAGGCACCTAGATCTTGAAATTGGACAGTGCACCATCAATGGGCTAACCCTACACATATTGTACATACATATATTATATATAGCTACACATAAATTACGTTGCTAGATATTGTGTAGGTTCATGTTGAAAGTGTATATTATCGATATGGCAGGGATTTATATGCATGATCTCTATTTTGGTACAGCAAGAGCGCATTCTTGCAAGCATTGTAACTTTGTTAAAGCAATATAAGGATGTGAAGAAGGGATGAGATGCAAGCCACACTGTTTGAACAAATGACAATTAGATGCGCCTCTGCATAAAGTTCCAGCATACTGGTAAGTACGTTGGGCTCTATTTTGACAATGCACAGATGCAGAGTGGTAATAGTTTTCACTCATGTCCACCAATAAGAGCCTTACTGAAATAATCAAGACGACCATCGGTATCGCCACACGATGCACTGCTCTGACAATAGCCTGCTAGTAAAAATTGGTAGCCCTGGCGCCACCTCCCTGGGAAATGTGAGCTTATAAAATAGACATGAGTTTAGTAAACATATATGTCAATATAATGTTTGCCAACCAGCATCCGAATGTGCAGCAAGTATGTATAAGAAGTGAATGAAAGTATCACAACCCAGGTTCTCGTTAAAAAATAAAAGTTAGGCAGGCAGCTTGGTTCTGTAAATGCTTAGAATTTTTTCAATACCTGATCAATATTAAACATTTGCCAGCATAAATCTCACCTATTTCTTTCATTCAAATCTCACTATTCTCATCCGACTAAAGTTCCATATCAGATTAAGTTTTCATATCCAAATCCATATCAAAATTCAATCTAAGTACAAACATATAGAATTCATGTACAGAATTTCTTAGTCCATATAGGTTATATGCTGGATCTACTTTAATACCATTTTTAATAATTTTAGATATTATTCAAAAAAATTAGCTAAAAAATATTATTTAGATTTTGATCAGTATCTCAAATTTTTATAGTATATAATCAATATGAAATCAGACATTTATCAATGTGAGCTCTCACAATAAGAAAATAATTCGTACATATCGATGCCTTAAAAGTGGATAAGTATTCAAAGAAAAGCCACACCGATTAGGTGAATAACCTGATATTTTGAGTTAAATATGATTGGGTTGTTAGCATGACATGTATATAAAACAAGCGGTCTAAATTTTTATGCGAGTCATGTACACACGGAGCAATGCCTAAGATAATATGATATCATAAGCGTAGCCTGACAATTAAAACATCTGCTTATTACTTGAGAGGTATGCCAACATTTTTTTAAGGAAAATTATGACTTGTCAGAGTAAAATCTGGTTTCACATGGTTCCTTCTTCTCATGTGCCCACTTCCTTTTTTTCAATACAGCAGAGACGACGGGGACGGCTCAGAAAAAATCTCAGTGTGCTGACCAAGCCATGCAGTGTGTAAGGTTGCCCAAAAGCCTTGAAGTCCTCTGACAGCCCCACACATCTTCAATTGAGCGTAAGAACAAGGGCTAATGCCAAGTGCCCCTGTCCCTTTCCCATCAAATTTCCCAACTGCCCTCCCATTGCTCGAGACCCACAGGCACAGCGACAGATCTCACAATGCCCAAGCAGCCCCACCAACAATTTGTAGGTAAGGGTGCAGGCCAATGGAACCAAGATATTGCAGGATGCTTTCTTTGATTCATCGCGTCACCTGCAGCCTTGTGTATCTTCAAATTGTATATGTCGAGACACAGGTTTCTTTAGTAGTGTTGTCTTCAAATCAAGCAGACAGGTAAGGTACAATACTGACTGCTTAATAGAAAACATGGTGTCGGCACGTAATTGGTCGTGCTTCTAAGCAGTAAGCCCAGTAATCACATCTACCTCTTACGTACTTATGCAATTGCTTGCATTTTAGTCACCTAAAGCAAGGTGATCGACCGGGGCTTAGCCAAGCATTTCTTCTTGTTCATTGCTAAAGGTCATGGCTTTAAATCCTACTGAGATTCTCTTAAGATTGCTGCCGGAGACGTTTGTCGTAGTTCACATCGTGTGTGGAGTCTTGCAAAGCTACGGATCTGATCTGCTGTTGCCTGAGAATTTTTTTGAGAACAATGTTGCCTGAGAAAAGACCTTTCCTCTCTAGTCTTCAGGGCTTGATTACCAGAGTTGTACAGGTGTTGTGCATCCAAACTAGAGAAGCTAGATACTATCACCCAAGGGCCGGCCATGGTTAGGTTGCAGGGTTGGCGATTGAAAAATCTGGAACAGAATTGTTGTGCATACCTTGAGGACATCGACAAAGGACGTCTATATAGATATATATTTCTTTTTCTTTCTTCAGTGTGAAAAAATCATAGACTCAAGCCTCCAGTGTGGATAAATGGTTCGACTTTGGTTCTATGCCACTGAATTCATTGCTCATTGCATATGTAGCCTGGTTTTTGGTACATCTCAGAATTGGCCTGCTAAGCGGCTCAGGTACGGCTGTCGTCCAACAGTTACATGTGCCGTGGGATGCATATATGTTGTCCCGGTGATTAAAAGACCACAGAAAGGACAAGGTTAGTTGGCAAGGGAAGTAAAGTCGTAGAGAGGCCTTTTGGTCACATGAGGATAGCTGCAAAGGGACAAGAGGGAGGCCAGCGAAGCTTTCTTTCGCACAGAGGGCTGGTAAAACAAGGAGCTAGAGAGTGAGGGGTTTGGTCAGGCTTGAATTCCCAAAGTCATCGGACGGTGGCCAGAAGTCTGTGCTCGTAAATTTTTTAAGTGAGAAAAGAGAGTGTATAGAGACGTAAAGAAGCACGAAGGCATCGATCCTCCCATATATCTATCCTTTCTGACTTACCGGCGTTACCGCTGACTATTCTGTTAAGTTCAGATGATCAAATAATTTTCTACCATATCTATGGTTGCTTATTTTTCATGTAGCTTAACGAACAGGATGCATGCATATGTGTGTGCATGCATATAAGCTACATATCTCAATCCACACTGGCCTAGGCTAAGCATACATATGATGCACGGCAAAATATGCCTTAATATATGAACAAGCTGGTGCTTAGATGACTCGATCTAATTTTCTTATCTTTTGTTAGCAACTACTATTATCGCTACTTTTGAATACATTATAATGTGCTATTGCAATAACAATTATCACAGAAATTATTATAATTACAATTATATTTGTTGTTGTTATTATCGTTGTGCCTGTGCTTGGACGTAAGTGCATGCGCATGTGTAGCGGAGATTAAATTCGATGGGCGTTGGGACGTTAGTGAGAGGAGAAGGGAAGTCAAATGGGTGTGAGGTTAGTGTGATGCAGTGTACCGTGCGAGGAGCAGCAAAAGCCAGATCTCCACAGCTCGACACGGGCAGGGCTACGCAGGAGGATCAGCAGTCCGGACTCTTCTCCCGTGTTGCCTTCTCCGGCCTCTCTGTACGCGTGCCAAGCACCGCCTATAATTTCTTCAGGCAATGCTACAATGGCTCAGAAACATAACTCGTCACTCAGGCGCCTTGCACCGATGAAGGTGCTTCATTCGAGGGCGCACCGCATGCTTCTCACGTTGCTGATTCACAGGAAGCCACGACAATTAGTAGTGTCAAATGAATCGGACCGTACCAAACCGTGTAACTGGTCAGACTCGAAGACAGCCCGACATGGCCTACAAGCTTGACCCACGATGTACCGGACCGGCCGCAAGATAGCCCATGTGTAGACTCGCATGCCCAACCTATATTACCGATCTATCTAATTTTTTAATGTTATTTAAATAAAATTATATATATATATATCTTTATTTATGGATGAATAAGTGGTTTATCATTATCGTTACATCAACTCATTGCTCTTTTGTTTGGTCATCTTCTTCAATCTTCTAACCGTTCATAAAAAAAATCTTCAATCTTCATCTTTTGTCTAATACTATTTGGACCCGACGAGCTAACCTACCAGGCAAGTATTTATTTATTATTATTATTATATTTTTAAAAGTAATGTTGGAGAAACTAAATAAAATAAATTAGATATTTTTATTTTTTTTGAGGGCTTGTTATCTAGCCCTGGACCTTACGGTCGACGTACCATTGGTGGCACTACTGAGCTTGGGGACACTAGTTTCAATTTATGACTGGTGTGCCCTATATTCTATCGTGTCAGTGTCAAACCTAAAGATCTCTTAGCCATGGAGTGGGCGACAACTACTAGCACCAAATAATATTGATTGTAAAGAACAAAGAGCAAAAACTAAAGAAAGATTAAGATAACTAGTTAGAAACTAGAGAGAGAATAAGAGAGCTTAGGAGAATTGTAGGAAAATTAGAAGGGCTTAGGGGAGCTTTAAAGAGCTTATAAGAGTTTGTGATTTTATGCGGGATGGAAGAGAAATGTTGAAGGCTATTTATAAAAGCTGAAGAGTTTTCAAATATCTCAAATAATTTTAAAAGCTAGCCATTTATAATTGTTGGAAAGAGTAAAAGGCCTTTTGGAAAAAAGATAAGAATATCCTTAAAAATTAGCCTTTTTTACTATTAAAAAGATAAAATAATTTTTTTATTGGCATGTTCTATGGGCCACAAGGGTTGATCTCATACCAAGGCCCAACCAACCCAACTCGTTTGACATTTTTAGTGGCAATGTACCACAAACCATGGTAGCATGATCATTGACATCTTTGAGTACAAAATTTCTTATACTTGCACTTAATTTCTTATACTAGCACTTATATATATATACACACACATATACTTGGTTACATTTGCATGTAGCTAAGCTCAAACCTGGTTATCTTCCCCACTTTAAGCTTGGCTACATATAAATATAATCAAATCTATCTCATATACACATACATATAGACAGACACACACACATATATATATATATAGTAGTATAGCTACATTTGCATGTAATCAAGCTTAAATCTAGTCGCTACCTCTATCATTAAATTTTTATAGATCTTAAAGCTAAAAAAATTATTTGTTAGCTATTGTTAATTGCTTTAAAAAAATCCAACGAAATAAACAAAAATAAGTAATGGAGAAATACAAATACGATAGAAGTAAACAATAATTCTTTCAGAATAATGGTAAATATTTATCTCGCAAAATAAATACAAATATTTTCAAAATAAATAGTTCACTTGAATTGATAAATAAGCAGTTTACAATAGTAAACAAAAACCTATATAGATAAATAAAAACTATATGACACATGGCATGTCCCAAAAAATAAGGCACATTTATAGAAACAATACAAACAGAATAACTTGCCAATATTTATATGCCAGATGTCCAACCTTCATATGCCTCATTTATTGGGACACACATATATCATAATTTGACCCAATAATTTTTATTTATTTATGCATAATTTTTATTTACTACTATAAATTAAATATTTATTGGTTCAAAGTAATTATTTACTCTTGATATGTTAGTATTTATATGATAGAGTAGGTATTTTTTGTTATCTTAAACGAGCTATTGTTTATTTTCTTGCTCGAACTTATTCATTGCACATTTTTATTTGTTTTGTTGGAATATTTATCTTTTAAACAATTAACAGTAGCTAACATATGTTTTTGGGTTTTGAGATTCATGTGCATTTGATGGCTGGTGGGGATAATGATTGAATTTGAACTTGATTATATGTTTAACTCTCTTTTTATACATGTGTTTGTATGCATGTGCATATGTTTTACTCCATTGCAAACCATTCCATTATTTTTTTTGAATAATATTTGAATTAAGTTATTTGTAATTGCAAATAATAGAACAAGTTTTCTATGACATCTTGAAGAACAAGCTAATAATCTTACAGAAGAGATGGTTCCGGAGCAATAGTATAATACCCTCTCCCAGTGAACAATTTTTTCACCAGTGACATGAGCTTTTGAAAATGTGCTGATAAGGTGAAACGTTCTAATCTTCCAAATGGGTGCACCATGAAATAGTTCTTGTTTATAGGTTCTCTTCCACAATTTTGTCATCACAGCATCGAGTTTGATAAATAATTTATATTTAATAAATCTGATTTATTTTAACTCAGTGCTCATAAGTGTAAAGAAAAGGTCATTTGGTCGTCAAGTATATTATTTGGACATTAATGTCGTGTACGTAGCACCGGTGCTGCAACTCAATAAGTAAAGAAGTAGAGTTGAGATGAAGTCCGTGCTAATATTAAAACCTCTTTTTATCTCGATTGCTTTCAAGGAAGCATTTTATGTCTCCAGTGGAGTTAAAAGCCCGTACGACGGAGCTTATGACATGACTATATTACCTGCCAAGCTCGGTACGCATATCGCAGCGCATAAATGTTGGTCTGAGTTCAGCAACGTTGGATGGTTGGATCCATAAATGCTATGGAGTCCTCACAACAACCACCAAAATAAAAAATAAAAAAATCATATCATATACGTAACGAATATTCAAATAATGAGTAGCGAATCTCAAAAATAAAGTATAAAATTAGTGATTGATCCCACTGGATATCAGGTTTTTCTTGAACTCACTTGGGTCAATGTTCCATTTTAAAATTTTATATTTTATATATGTATACCTTATCAGATAGAAGGATTTATTTTCAGCAAGGATGTGAATAAAGATGTACTTTTAGAAGTATATTTTGAAGCTCATGATTAGTTTGTGATTTTGAATTTTCTTTTATTTGATATTGTTGTATTAATTTTTGAATAATGTATTGACAATAGATAGCAGAAGGAAATGCTGTTATTTTTTGTTCAAACCTCTTTCCAAGGCATGCACCAAAGAAAGGTACTCCAGCCATCATATTGGAGCCATTCCAGCAGCTCTATATCACTTTGGCCAACAACGCGTTGGTCCAGTTCTTTTCCCTCTTCAATATTAAAAGTCCATCTTTTTACTTGAAGAAAATAATGGGTCCACATTCATTTAAAAGCTTTTATTAATATTATAATCCATCTTTCTCCATACAATTAATTGTTAAAATCTACCATAATAACAACTTCTAGTCAAATAGTTGACAGAGCAAAAAATAATTGTATTTCTTTTTTTCTACTAAGGGGTAAAAAATTTGTACCAAAAAAAAAAAAAAAATTGCTAAAGGGGTAAAACATTATGTTGAAATTATGATGAGAGTGAGGCTGAAATAGGTTTATGTTTAGCGATAAATGCGTGAGATATAATAAAAATAATATTATTATTTAGAACAATTTGAAAGAAAAGTCTAGTGAGATAAATGGAGAGAGGGTTTGTGCAGATAATAATAACAGTCGTTGAAATATTTTTTTGAATGATCGAATAAAAAATAATAAATTTTATTTTGAGATTACACATTATAAACTTTGTTTTGGGTTAGGTTTTTTAAATTTTTTTAAAAAACTCATACTATCTATTCTTCATTAAGGTCCATCTTTATATGCGGGTGCATGGTAAGAGCTTTTTTTTTCTTTAGTCTTTAATTATGTATATATTTTTTTATTTTTTTAACTAATATATATTTTTAATCTTTAAATTTTTTACTTAAAATTTATTTTGATCATCAAAATTTTAATCAAAATTCATTTAGCTACTATAGTATGCTTCAAAAATATTACATTCTTGATGCTTTGTTGTATAAAATTAATTAAAATTAATATAATAATTAATATATCATGAATATATAATTTTAAATATAAAATAATAAGTTATTTATTTCATCAATTGTAATCATTCCATGTTATGACACATTAAGGATGCAATGTGAGACATTAAATAATAATTATTTTTAAAATTATAATAAACTTTGAGTGAAAGTTTTAGGTTTAAAAGTACATTTTTATTTTTGTTTTCAAAGAAACTCTTCTTCCTTTGCTTGAATAAATTATTTCCTACTCATCAATCATAAGGGGGACAGGAAGGTATACCGGAGCTTAGAGAATGAGAGTGGCATTTTCGTACGTCCAGATGGATGGTGGATTCGAAGTCTTTGTTTTTTTTTTTTTTTTTTTTTTTGGGGGTGAAGTTTCTGGATTCGAAGTCAAAACACTTTTAAATTTCTTCCACGGGCCCACACCAGGCATGTTTGTGAGTTAAAAGTACGACGGCTTCGGTTAAAATAAAATCCATATATTTTAAGTGGTGGAGGCGGGGGCTGAATATATATATATATATAAAGAAGCAGGATTTGACAAGCGTTTGGATGTGTGGTTAAATGTTACCGAGGATTTCAATGTCTCGCAGGCCGACCTTCGCGAAAGGGCATGCCAGTGGGACACTGTAGATCACTGTTGGGTTTTAGCTGGCTTGTGCTTGGCACGTGACTTCGAGTTCGATGAATGGTGAACGGTGGCTGGATGGATGGATGGATGGATATTTAAGCAGAAGGGAGTCCATTAATGAATTCATTGCGACTTTCTAGTAAACGACATTTCTTACAGCCTGTAGAGTGGGGACAAAGCTTGATGTAGTTTTCAACAGAACTCAATGGAAAAATAAGTAAAACAAAGCTTACATTTACATGAGATTGGAAATCATTTTACTTTTCTAATTCATATGTATTTCGACAATGAAATCAAATAACATCTTCTAATTATTTTTTTTAAAAAATAAAATCTTAAATTGTATAAATGATATTAGAAATGAGCTTAATTCGTGACTCATGTAAAGTAACAAACACTATGAATTGCTTTTTTCTTTTTTTTTTTTTTTTGTGGTAGACCGAATGTCAATTATAATTTTCTTATGGAATATGAGCATTAAAACCTGAATGTCAAAACTTATGAAAAAAAATATGTGAAAATCGATATTTATATATTTTATTCCTTATTGATCATGCATTAAAGATATCTTAACTACCTACTAATAAATTTAAATAATATATTTTAGTTTGACTTTTTGGATGAGATTTAAGTTATTGCAAAAGTGGTATAAAATAGTTGGAGTGATTGTCTTGAGTTACCTTGGCATCCTGCTGTCAAGCCTTTTTCATGAACATGCTAGCATGGGAAATTAGTCTTCAACGAGATGAAGTTTTCTTTTTATAAAATTCTAAGAAAAGCCATTAGAATCTCTCTCTCTCTCTCTCTCTCTCATTTTGAGTTATCTAAGGATGAAATAATTACATTAAATATCAATTTTATAATATGTTATTTATAATTATGCTCTCATGGATACTGCAAGCCCAAGTCAATTTCCAATGGCCTCACAAACTCAGAAGAATCCCATGAATTTGCTAACTTAGAAGAAATTTGAGACATCAGACTCAAGATCCTCAAGCCTCTAGATTGATTTGGGGATAATATAAAGCATATATTACATTAGAAACCTTAGTTTGATGCTACAGTCGTACTTAGTTTCTATGTAAGAAAAGAGCCCTGGAGTTATGAATTTTTTTCCCCTTTTCTAAGGATGTTATGCTCTTTTAGAGTTTTTTTTTTTTTTTTAAACATATGTATGCTTTATAAATATTTGAAATCATACATGTACCCCAATAAATATACTATTTAAATATACATTTTTTATGATTATTTTGCGTGTATATCTTATAAATATCTAAAATAATACGTATATTTTTATAAAAAATTATTATTAATGTGTATAACTTTATAATTTATTTTTTTACATATATATTTTTATAAATTTATTATTCATATTTATATTCTTAAAAAGTATTTCTTTTTAAAGATCTACAATGTAAAATAAGATAACTTATAAGAATGCATATGTCAAAAAAAATATAGAAGCATATACATGCAAATAATATATTTACAAAGATATGCATACAAAAATAATATTAAAAATATAGGTATAAAAAATATTTTTTTTATACATGCATATATCCTCATGACAAAGCATCAATGCTCATACCAATTATTCTAGAAAAGTTCTCACATATCAAAATCATCAAATCATCCTAATCCGTTTCTGACATTAAACTTAGAAATCTAAATGGGTATTGAGATACCGTCTACCCAGAAAGGTATCCCTTTCCTTTTTTACGATGTTAGTTTCCAGGCGTCTCAATACGTATCTGATGCAACCCATGCATGCATGGGATCGAAATACCCATCTACCAGCCTCTGGCACGCGTCAGCCGACCACCCGTCCGAACGAAAAACCGTCCGACTTGTACAACATGCTACCATCCAGCATACGGTGGCTGCGGCTTCTCCCGTCCGACACGTATCCATCTCCGTAACAATGTAGACAAAAACTTTTCAGAATCATAAATGAAATATCTACCTCTAATAAATATTTATGTGTTTTCAGATTTATTCAAAATTATATATTTATATATATCAAAAGCCAGAAAAGGAATTGTAAACTTTTTTTTTTTTTTTACCTCCAATCCAAAGCTCGAAAATAAAAGAAAAGAAAATATAAAAAGACGGAGCAAACCATTTTCCTTTTTTTTTATTTTATTTTTTTCCCTTCCTTTTTCCTTCCGTCCCTCTGGGCTCGGGCCTCAGGCCTAGGAGAGGCGGAGGGCACCGCGGAGCTTGGAGATCCGGGACTTCTTGAGGTCGCGGTCGTCAGATGAAGATCCGACGGTCATCTCGCTCTCGGAGCTGAAGCAGTGGCGGCCGAGCACGGTCACCGGGGTGTTGGAGCTCGAGACCATCTCTAACGTCGAATCGCAGCTGTCCATCCCCACGTCGCCAAACGCATTGCAGCACTCCCACAACTTCTCCTTTAATTAAATCCAAACCAAAATTAATCAATAAATGGTAAAAAAAAAAAAAAAAAAAAACAACACCGCAATATCATAGAAGATTTTAGGTGAAAATGCGAGTTTTTTTTTTTTTTTTACTTTATTTACAAATCCAGAGGAGGAAATGGCGGAGCGGAAGGAGGCGAATTGGATGGGGAAGAGCTCGTGGGCGGCGGAGAGGAGCACCGCCGCGGCGATCACTGACGGCTTGAACACTAGCATCTTGATCTCTAATTTTTTTAATAAAAAAAATTCAAGAATCAGCCAAGAAAGAGCGGAAACAGAGGGGGAAAAAAATCGATTTTTTATGGCTTTTTTGATAGCCTGGAATGTACCGTTCTGGGCTTTGAAGAGGGCTTGGGAGGCGTGAGCTTTGAGGGCGTCGAGGAGAGGGGGCTGGGCAGGGGAGAAGAAGGAGAGGAAGAATGGGAGGAACGAGAAGGGAGTGACGGATCGCATCCGCCAGTCCAGCGCCCCAAGAACTAAAAGCTCCATCCGCCGAATCGTCTGGGCGTCGAATATGAATCCCTCCTCTCTCTGCACATCGTGAAAGAAATCAAATTGAAATCAGGAAAACATCACTCTACGGTCGTGATGAGATCAAAATCGAACGGATTCTTTAGTTAATACCTGGAAATCGGTGAAAGAGAAATCGGTCTTCTTCATCTTGGAGGCGATGGAGAGGCAGGAGATGGAAAGGAGTCGCACGACCCAGGGCTTCTCGCTCTGTAACCAAAGATCGCAGCTTTACATCAGATCGGATTTCCAAGCACTAATTCTATTGTGTTTTTCCCTATTCTATGGGTAATTTACCGGGATTTCTCGCTTGGACAGAAAGCGATCGACGTAGTTGATGGCGAGATAGGCCACAGCTGGATCCAGATTGGAGCTAAACTGCGCCGGCCCACGGGAACATCGTTCATTCCAAATGGAACAAAAAAAAAAAAAGGAATTTTATCACTTTTTTTTATATGAAAGATCTAACCATTCTTTGGTTGCTATTCATGGATTACCTGGAGGATTAAGGAGACGGCGTCGCGACGGGCCGAGAGATCGAGGTGGCCGCCGGAGAAGAGGCCCATGTGATCGGACTCCGCGGCGAAAAGCACCGCGATCGAGTCGGAGACGGGGTGCTGTTCCTCGTCGGAGCCCGTGAG
This sequence comes from Metroxylon sagu, assembly GCA_017589505.3. Taxonomy (NCBI): domain Eukaryota; kingdom Viridiplantae; phylum Streptophyta; class Magnoliopsida; order Arecales; family Arecaceae; genus Metroxylon; species Metroxylon sagu. The sequence continues at coordinate 361,233 of JACVBY030000377.1, forward strand.
CGGGTTCTCGAGGTCGAACTCCATTCCTCAATCTATTGTATCGGCACCAAGAAAGAAAGGGAAAACACAGACAGTTCAAGAAAAGAAGAAGAGGAGAGGAGAGGCCATTAATCCTAAAGCTGCGATAGAGAGGGAGCGGGGAGGGAGAGGAGCGAACGGGAGGAGCTCGTTTTATAAAGGGAGATGCTATTTGTAGAAGGGAGGATCGGAGCACTGCCGTCCTCTCTCTCTCACTCTCTCTCATCAATAGGAAAGAGAAATATAATGTTAATCAAGATGGCATCAAAATTTGATTTTTAGCGTGTTTTTCGTGATATAGAGTTCAAGGGAATAGAGGAGTGGTGATTAGAGAGAGAGAGAGAGAGAGAGAGAGAGGGGGGGGGGGGGGGGGGGGGGAGCATTCAGATATTGTCGGAAAGGGCAACAGATGTCGCTGTCGGATGGGGCGAAAGCGGGCCGCGACACCAGAGCAGAGCGAGATTTGTATGTCCGAACCATGATGGAGGCTTGTTGGAGGTTTTCTCATCGTCTCTCATCCTCAAGAGAAGAGAAATCTCGTTCGCTGGTTTTGCTTCTCGTGGGTTTGGTCTGGATTCGTCGAGGACACGACCTCCAGTAGTTCTCACACTAACGGTATAGTGTCATTCCACTCCGAATGGTAGTACGTTTCTGAAATTATTTTGGGTGCTCCGTGCCGTTACTGAGGAGTGGGGCTGATTGAGAATTTTTTATAAGTATAGGGGAGTATCGATAGAGTATTCATGTATTAATTATTGATTTATCTACAAAGTTTTATAATTTTACATGTAGATGATATAATTTAATATTAGAGTATACGGTTGATTGTCTTTTTTTTTTTTTTTTTAATTTCGTATGTGACTGATAATGTTTCAAATAGTGTTATTTGTATTTTTTACATGTAAATGAGCTATTTAGAACACGGGAGGCACAAGAGCATGGGGTTGGTACCCATTAAATCCAAAAAAATAAAAAACAAAATATAAAACTAGCATAACTTGTAATTTTCATACTTAAATGTTGGATTACAAGTTTGATAGTCACTTGGTACACCAATCAATGATAATTATAAAATACATAAATAACATTATATATAGTTTTCACATGTCAACAATTTAACATGTTTTAAAATATAAGATTGAAAAATGATAATTTTTTTCTCTTTCTCCTTAGTTCAAGGTAAGATGCATCAAGAATGTTGCTAACATGTATAAAAATAAGTTTGCATATATTTATCCTTGAAAATTATACTAATTTAGCAATTGTGATTAGGGTCATAGTGTTGCATGTGAAAATTAATATTTTAATAGTTTAGATTTATTTTGATATGCTTATTTGATGTGTGAGTGAGAAAGTGGCTTGCAAGGGGACTTTAAAATTCTAACTCACTTATAATTATTACGAATCTTTGGTTTAATTTGATTGAGTTAGATGCATTTTTATTTTCCATGATTTAGTATTATTCGCAATAAAATCAGCAAAAAAGTATTTACAGAATTCAAACAAATGGTATTCCATTATGCTTTTCTTTTGTATATTGGATGACTAGATTTGATATGGCCTTGAGAATGGCAATAAGGTGGCTTGAGACTAATTTTTACCTATTCTATTCTCATTCTTATCTTTCCATATTTCATCCCGTCCTCACCCCGTATCTTATTGGGATAATAATTTTGGTTTCTATCCTTGATCCCATCCTATTAGCTCATCCCTACATATTTTTTCTTTTTTTTGAAATATCTTTTAAAACATACTTTTAAAATATCAAAAAATTTTAAATATTAAGAACTTAAAAAATAAAAAAAATATAAACTTGAGGTGCGTTTGAAATGGGTTTTAGAATGGGGAGTATATAAACCAATCTAGTCTCGATTCAACCATAAGATTTTTGATTTTTCCTAAAACTTGTCTTAAGCCTGACCAAAAGTATAACTCATCTCGATCAAAGTGGATTATCATCGAATCGAAATAAAATTGCCATCTTAATTAGCCTTAGAGTCATTCTCATCAAATGGTTTTTATGTTAATGTATAAATAAGCTTTAGAGTCATTCTCATCAAATGGTTTTTATGTTAATGTATAAATAAAAAATATATTAAATAAAAAAATATATTATTTTATCAGTGAACTGTTCCTATATTTCCTTTATAAAGATGCTTTAGCGAGGATTGAAAGGAAACATCTTGATTTTGCATTCTACTTACGCTAGTGATAACAATATATTATACATTTCTACAAAAAAAAAAAGGTTTAAAGAAAAAAAACAATAATCATAAATCTACTATTATAATCCAAATATTTGGAAGTGCGATGAGTTTTATAATATTATATTATGCATGATTCTGTTTGGTTTGCCATGAAATCTATCTTAAACTTTCATCTTATGAGCCCCATCTTGAAATAGCTTCTTTTATTTGAGTCCTCTTGCTTTATACATTCTTGCATTTTTTTTTAATTGATGTAGTAATCAATAACATAGCTATAACTTTAATTTATCTTTTATTTAATTTTAGCCAAAAAAGAGTTATGTATGGGCTCGCATATATTTTTTTTATCAAAAAATAAATATCATGAAGAAAATGATATTTATTTTTAGATTCTTTTTTTATCCCTCTTAATTTTTTTAAAAAATATGTTATGAAAAAAATATTAGCACTTAAAAAAAAATTCTTGTGATAATATAAATTTGTCATGAAAACCAGGGTGACGGACACCTTGAATAAGGTAATCGTGAATTATGCGCGCACCATCGAATCCGGATGTGAGAGGTTGAGCAATTGCATTTTATGAACCTATTATTTTCTTGGTTGAACCAGCATTTGACTCAAATATCCGGGAATCGAAGTTCTCCTATGCTCACTAGCTGTGACCGGAACCTACCGAGATGGACTGGTTCTTGTGAGCATATCGATGCAAGCGAGAAATTGGGAACCGTTTAAAAGGACTCCGTTTTGACTTGCGTGGAGTTTCAGTTGCGTTAGAACGGTCAACAGAAGCTTCCTTCTGAATTTACCAAAAAACCCAAAATTTTAAATGTACCATTTTATCCCTCCATCGAGATGTGCAGGTCTGTCGATCTCAGCCGTCGAAACCGTGTGCCCTACTGCGTCACAGACCGTTGCAGCGTCCGCCGCCAGCCCTTCCTGCGGAAGGCGAAAGTGGCAAGAATGTAGATGAAGGAAAGCATCGAGCCTATTTTCGTCATATCGAAAAGGCCAAAAATCTTGGGCCGTCACGGGACGTCAGATCCCATGACGTGTCATCAATCTCCCTTCTTTCCCAGCTTTGGAAGCAACGCATCTCATTTTTGTATATTAAAAAAAATTGGAATGCATGCTCGTCATAATTTTTCAGAGAAGAAATGAATGGAATGGTGGTTCACTGGGGCACTTGGTAATGTTAATTTCCATAGTATAATTATTTTTTTGAGTTTATTTCTTGGATTTTGTAAATCACATGACCCTGTTTAGCATTTCATTTCCCCAAGACCCACAGCGTAGACTGCACGTCTACCAAACCAATGTACCCTAATATTTTATGCTTACCAAGTCTTAGTCTCCTAATATTAATCCAAGTCCTCACATAACTATATATCTAGATGGCTGCCGGAGTACGTACTATTTTTCTTATGGTGATGTTCCCATGTTACATGTCCTTTGTGTTCTATAATTATAATAATCCCACTTGGAAGATGGTTTTTTTTTTTTTAAGATTTTTTTTTTATATAATTTTAGTTTGTTTTAATGAAAAAAAATCTTGGTCTGAGTACCTTGATAATATTGAAAATTTTAGATTTCTCAATAATTTGATTGAAATAGATAAACTAAGCATAACTTCAATAATGCAATACAAATTGAAAAATAATAATAAGTGAAATTGTGATAGTCCACGGTAATTAGTGGTATTTAATTTTCAGTTGATGTAAATCTACTACCCTGCACTTATAATTACTTAGCCTTCTAAGTTAGCAATGAACAAAAATATCCTAATTTTTTTTGAATATGCTAACTCATTAAAACAAACATTTGGAAGGTAACAACCACTCCCTTAAATTTCTTGATTTACGTGGGGAGGATTAATCAAATTTCAAATCTTTTTTCGTTAGATTTACCCTCACTGATTAACATAACTTGAAGTTAGTTAATCTTGAATGGATGAGGCAGACGCCATAAAAACAATCTCTTCTAAGTACATACCAGCAGTGTAAGGAAAAAAAAGATAAAATTACAAATGATATAGGCTGGCGTGAATATGTCCACAAAAAAATTGAATTCAAATTGCCGTGAAGATTAGGTACTTACTAAAACTACCGAATTTATTAATTTTTGGTTTTTTTGTGTTTTTCTAAAAAAAATCATCTTTCTTAGTCTTAAGTGAACCTTAGAGGAAGCAAAGAAACATGCTTCGTTACCTTTTAACTAAAGGGTTATCAAATATATATATATATATATATATATATATATATATATATATATATTTCTTTGTTTCTTTCTTCCTTTTTCGATGAAGGTATATTGTCTTATTTTCATCTTGGATCTTATTTGAAGCAGCTATTGATCCTAGTTATTATGAAATATTATCTTAGATAGTTAATGATGAGCAGCTGCTATTAGTCTCTGGTAACGAGTATGCCAAATAGAGCCTTATATGATCATAGAAACGTTGCCCTGAACCAGCATGAGGTGGGCATGTCAAGCTTTCCAACCCGGGAAATCAAAAATCAATTTACAAGACCAAGGAGGCGAGGACAAAACCCTCTTGGGATCGCCCATTTCCATCATTTAAACCAATTGTTCCCATTTATTTCATAAAGCCCTCGTGCCCATGTCCCTCTCTTCCCTATGTGAGAGTAGCACGCGAATGGAGACGGAAATGTTTGGATGGAAGTATTTGGATCTCTTGTGCCAGTTCTGGCCATTCCGTCGGGTCCTTTGAGCCTCAGCGCACGGAAAAGTGGGCTGGGTCCTTTAAATAGGCCCTTGGCTCTTAGTGGATACGTCACAAGGAAAAGCCGAGGGCAATACCCCATGCACTTTCAATGTTTGGAAGACTCAACCATATGTTTCTGATCAAACACATCTATTTTGGATTTTTTTGACCCCAGAGGAGGATAGAACAGAAAAGATGTTAGCTAAATGACAGAGTTAACTGGAAAAAGCTTGGGAAACTAGACATTCTCTCTCCAGCATGGAAAGGCTTGCGAAAGGCCATGTGAGTGGCTTGGAAGGAGGCACAAAAGGAGAGGCCAAAGTGATTGCGGGGAATAAATGGAAGCCACGTCTTGCTATACATTGAAGTTGTTAGGTCCTTTCCTAGCCCCAAAAGAGCTCTTGGATGAAGGGGACTTGACCTCTGCCATCTCACTCCGAAAGCATAATAGTTGAAGTGAAACTCATGCTTCATGTATGCCTCCATGACACCATGTGAAAGAACTTGTGATAAGCTTGTCATGTGACCATGGGAAAATTCCCTGGCATTTAATTGTCATAATTTTATAAATAAAGCTTTCAACAATTAACAAATCATGGTATATTTTAATTCATTAGTTCTTCCGACTAACTAGCTATGTCCCTTCTCTGCTGGTTTCATTTTATGAAAACAGGGAACAGTACCCAGACCTAAAGCTGCATGCATGACTCCTTGGCTATATCGGCTTGAATATACCATGCATTGTTCTTATTAAGACAGGTTGCCTGAATGCTTAGCATGGCAATTCTTCTCATTGAGACAGGATCAACATCAGGATGGTATTGATGGCTAGATTTTACAAGCTCAAGACTTCACATATTCAATTAAATATATCTGGTGCCTGAAGATAACTTCAGGTTGAAAACAATGAAGCCTGTCTACTTACTGATGTCTTGCATATTTTTGTGAATGCTAGAACCCATGTACGAAACTAATTTACGTGCAGAGAGTGCTAAAGATATCGTGATAATGGTTCTCTGGATGGTGACTCCTCAGGGTGTCCCCGGAGGAATTCTCACAATCACTGTTGTGGCAAGGCAAGACACAGAAGTCCCCAGGGAACCCTCTAAAAGCTTCCTCCCTTCCTTTTGTCCCTTAATCAACCCCAGATTGTCCTTATCTTTCCATCATCTCAAGCAAATGCAAAGATAACTGCGAAGCAAGACCATAAAAGTTCTTCTATCAATCATTAGCTTGTTCATCACCCTCACTACTTTATTTCATATGTACTAACAATGCTGCTCGGCATAAGAACACAAACTACAATCATGATGTCTTTCAAATAATTTAGAAGTTTCTAATTAAGTATATGCTTTCTTTCCTAATGGAATCACTTACGCTGGTTGTTATTGCACATACATGCGTATATATATGCCTATATGACCAGTTACTGCTTTACTTCGCTAATAAACAAAATAACATCTCCCTACCGTCATAAATTTTTTTATGTATGTTTAGCTTTTTACTTGATAGTGAACCCACCGCAACACATCACTTAAAATGACCCCTTCCAAATTGCCAGCTAGTTTTGCCGAGCGCTAAGAAGGGAGAGCATTTAGCTTTGGCACTAAGATTTCTTTAGTGGCCCTTTAAGGAATAAGTACACATGCAACAAAGCAGAGCCAAGCATCTCTTTATATGCTCTTCCACCTCAACTCGTTCCTCCTTTGGAACCTCTCTTTTGTGGATTCTCTGCCGCATAGAAGCAAGAGAAAGACTAAAGCTAATGTGCCCTTGATGGTAAAGGGCGAGGGAGAACACTCCATCTCCACTCATTGGGAGGGGAAGGGAAGGAGCTTTTGCTTTTGCTTGCTTTGTCATCGTGTCCCTGTGTGGATTTGTGTGTGGTTATTTAATTCCTCTTGAGGGGGCTTTGGCAGGGGTGTCGGCAGGGCAAAATCTGGCAGTCAAAAGGCAGGGCTTTGCACGCTGGAAATGATACGGTGGTGGTGCCATGAGTTGGCTGAGGCTATAGTGTTGCCACATGGGTGCATGCGAGTGCCTTTTCCCCCATGCAGTGAGCACAATTATTATGCTTCACCTTACACTACACCTATGTCTGGACTCTCCACCATCATATGGACCTAGAGAGAGAGAGAGAGAGAGAGAGAGAGAGAGAGAGAGAGAGAGGTAATGGAATGGGCTAATTGGCGTCCCGTGAAGGTGGTTGCAACGGAGGCCCATAGGCCATGGGGTTATAACTTGTTTGTGGGTTACTTCTTTTGCGGTTGATGCATTCAGCACATGGGCCAGGTTGTTGTAATTGGTAATTTTTGAAAACGTCATAGGCTTTTGCTGCATCTTCTAACCCAAGCAATCCATTTTTTATAGACCATAGGTGAACAGCAAATGTCCTGTATCATCAGATGCTGTGCCAATATGTAATAATTAACATCGAGTGCATCATTGGTATCAAACTGAGATTTAAAATGCATTAAGCATTGATATACTGAGCCGATCCATATATTAAATATATTAATAATATACTAATATAGTATCAATATGGAGCCTCATATTGAAACAATAGATCTCGCTTTGAACTATGGCTATTTAATCTGCTCATTTTCCATGCAAATAGGTACTGCCCATCCTTTAACAAATTCAGTGATACGAAAATAAAAAGATGACAAACTGATGGATCTTGGCCACGTTTTGTGTCTTGACATTGCCTTGAGGAAGGTTGAGGTTACATAGTAGGTGGCTGATCCCAGAGTGTCCATAATGAAAGAGAGATCTGTGGTCCATCATCTAGCCCAAAACTAATTTGAGAAGGGATCAACCAATCTATTTAAAGAAGGTTTTTTCATGGCTGCCATATTATCAAGGGATCACACTCATAAGAAACATTTAACATAAGAGTTTTTACTAAAATAATAATTTCTTTAGATATCTATAAAAGCATTTTAAGACCTCACTGATAAAATAGATTCTCTCTCTTTGCTTAAATTTTAGGTAGCTTGATCTAGAACTATAGGATTCTTTCCTTATCCACCATAGCTCATTCGATAATTGGAGGGTGTTTTTGGAGGAAAACTCTGAGACCCCATGTGCTTGCTTTTTCTTTTTTGCTTAGTAGGAAGATAGATAGTTCGGTTAGGAGGTGCTCTACTATTTAAGTAAGGATACATCTCGTTTATTACTTTGTAAAGACTAATTTTGGATGTTATCAGATTGGTGCTGTTTGTAGGAATCAAGTTAGAGCACCCAGTCAAGCTGTTTAGATGAAGAGATCAATGAATAAGCAACACTTAAACAGACACGATCCATGCTTGTGTCGGTTGGGGGTAGACATAGAATACGTTCAAAGAAGGGGCAGACATGTCAAAGGATCTAAAGAGTTAAAGCTGATGAGCTAAATCAATTGTTATGAAAAGTTATAGTTTATGAGTTAAATTAGTTAATTTGAAAAGCTATGGCTAATGATTTAAATCAATCGACCTAAAGAGTTACAACTAGTAAGCTAAATTGGCTAATCCAAAGAGCTAAGGTGATGAGCTAAATTGATTGAACCAAAAAGCTAGAGTTGATGAGCTAAATTGGTCAACTTGAAAAGCTATGGCTAATGATCTAAAGCAGATAATTTAAAGAGATATGACCAATGACTTAAATTAGTCAACTTGAAGAGCTGCCGTTGATGATCAAAATTGATCAATTTAAAGAGTCAAGGCTAACTTCAAGAATTAAGCTTGATATGAAGAATCAAAGCCATTCTATGGAGTTAAGGTTGACCTAACTAAAATTAGCTGATCTGACTAAAGTCAAGGCTGACTTGATTAAAGTCAATGCTGACTTGACCGAAATAAAAGCTGACTTGAAGAGACAAGGTCGACTTAAAGAATTAACCTCAACTTGAAGAGTTAAAGTCAATTTGACCAAAATTTGTTGACTTAAGTAAAATTAGCCGACTTAAATAGTCAAGGTCGACCTTACTAAATTAATCAATTGAAAGAGTCAAGGTTGATATGAGCAAATTTTAGCTTTAATCAAATAAGTTTGATTATTAAAGATCGACCTTAAAGTTCTAATAGTGTTTAGGTTTGATGGAAGAGTGGTGATATCCGATCTAATCACTCGACTAAGCATCCACAAAAAAATTTTGTCGAAATGGCTCAGATCATTTTTGAGCCTAAATGATATTTCTGAGCCTAATAACCTAAAGGGCAAGTTGGTTGAAGATTAAGGGATGCCTCATAAGGCATAAGTTTTAAGCACTTACCTAAAAGACATTTTTAGAGTGTTCTAACCACTCTTGAAGCCAACCTCGATGGGCAAAGCTTTCTCAAGTTTAGGCATCGACTTTGATCAGCAAAGCTTTATCAAGTTTGGGTGCTGACCTTGATCAACAAAGCTTTCTCAAGTTTGGGTGCTAACCTCGATTGATAAAGCTTTCTCAAGTTTAGGTATTGACTTCGATTGGTAGAATATCATCAAGTCCTAGGCACCGATCTAAAAGGCTGGGCTTCAGAAGGAGTCGCCTTTAGCAACTCTCCAAGCGATTTAAGACCGATGAAAGATCCTTTCAAAACCCAGACATTGACATAAGATTTAGTTAACCTGAGATCGGCAAAACTTTAAAATTGACCAATGCCCATTAGTCGTTGAGCTTAGCCTAAGCTGACAATCTAAGTTGATCAAGTTGAGCAATGTTCGTTAATCATTAAGCTTGACTTAAAGATGACTTACATAAGATTATAAGATTATCGGAGAAGAGCCAAATGAGCCGGAGATAGATTGGTTATGCAAAGTTTCAAGTTACTTTCGTGACTTGAGCATGGACTTAAATTTAACCCTTAAAAGTGGAGGGCGAGTGAATGATGTGTTCCAATTTGGTTGGCTTATCGTATAATGATATATGGCAAAATCAAAGGCCATCATGAAATAATCAATCACTGCATGAACATCCACACGAAGGAGAAGAGGCTTATTAGAAAAGATTTTCTCCTTTGGAATCATGGACCTATCTTACCTTGATCTGCTTATTAGGTGCAAAACTAGTTTGAGAAGGAATCAACCGATCTATTTTAAAAAAAATCCTCTATAACTGTCACATCATCTTGGGATTATGTTCATCAAAACCATTCAACATAAGAGTCTAACTCCAATAATAACTCTTTTAGATATTTATGAAAGCGGCTTAAAACCTCTCAGGTAGAAGGAATTCTCATTCTATCTCTTTGCTTAGATCTTAGGTAGCTTATCTTAGTTTTGGCTTACTTAAGTGTCGAAGGATTTTTCTTGAAAGAAAACTCTTGGACTCTCTAAATCCTCTCTTTTTTTTTTCCTCCTTATATAGTAAGGTGAATAGTTTGAGTACGAGGTGCTTTATAGTTTGATTAAGGATACAAATAGTTCGTTGGCATGTGAAGACTAATTTTTAACATTAATAAGATATTTTATGTTGCAAATATCATCAATTGCAACGAACCTAGCTAGCCCACAATATAAATACATAAAAAAAATCAATGAATTGGTTGGACTTGGTCTAAAGTTTTCCCTTTTTTTTTTTTTTTAAATGTATATTTCAAATTTTCTAATTAAAGCCATTCAAATATACTTTTTGTTGAGGGCGAGACCTCTTTCAAGTACGAGCAGTTCGGCGAAAAGATATCAACTCATGCGTTAAGGCAAAGATATATTAATTGATTATTTTTGAGAATAATGATGATGGAGACCCAGGGCCTGTTTATTGAGGGTATGAAATAGTGACTAATTGAGGCAAAGGATTCAAGCACTGCAAAGGTGAACAAGAAGGGATGGAAGAGAGGAAAATAATGACAATATAATAATTATAGTTTAAAAATGAAGTATAGATAGCTTATTATAAAATAATGGTTAATTAGTCTCAATTAAGTTGGCCATATACTTCTTAATATGCAGAATATTAAGTTGGCTATATAAAGAGTCTCAAATAAGAACTTTAAATAAACTTATGTATTTTTTATTTAATTATTTTGCAATCATAAAAAAATATGTTTGTTTGAATAAATTTTATGGATTGATAAATTTAATTAAAAAAAATTAAAAAATCACTTAAAAACTTCAAATAAGTTCACATACTCTTAGTGTAATTATTTCTTAATATATCGTCTTCATGGTTTAAAAATTTTTATATTATCATTCAATACTATTTTTCTCAAATTACTTATAATCTCCAACTTAGCCCTTGTCTTAATATCCCAACACCAAAATCCCTGTAAACTTTATAAGGAAATATTTTCACAATTTTAAAAAGGTTAGATAAAATCAAACAAAAGAAATCTTAAAATTTATCTCACGAAACATGATATTTTAGAGGCAAGTTTCTTGATTTTGGAAGTTTTTATGGTGATTCTTGAAGAATTAAAAACCTCCAACTGCACCCACTCGCACCTCATGCGGGAACAAGCACATGAGGGTCCACTGCTGTGTAGGTGAGTCAACTTCTCTGTGTCGGAAACTAGTGTATTTAAAATATTGAGTATATATATTCTTTTCCTCTTTCAAATGCCGAATTCTTTACGCGTCATCTTCGCTTGAAAATTCCCACCCCCTCGCTTCCTCCTCGCTTGTTTCAGCCGACGGTCACGAGGGAGAAAAAAAAAAAAAGCTGGCACCACCGAAGGATGAACAATGGCCGGCTCTTAGTAAGGGCTCTCTCCTCCCCTGTCGGAAGCAACTCCTCTGCGTTCGCGCTAAAACAAATCCACCACCCCATTTCCCTCCAAAACTCGACCCTCCTGGCCTCAATTCTTCAGCACTACATCAATTCCAGTTCCCCTTCCCATGGACAAACCATCCATGCTCAAATCCTCAAAGCCGGGATCCGACCGAACGCCAATGTTTCCATCAAGCTCCTCATTCTCCACCAGAAATGTGGTTTATTGGCCAACGCACGTAAGGTGTTCGATGGAATGCCGAGACCAACTCTCTCGGCTTATAACTTCATCATCGCTGGGTACTTCAAAGAAGGCCTCGCCGAGGAATCACTTGAGCTTGTTAGAAAGCTCGCCTTTTCTGATGAAAAGCCGGATGGTTTCACCTTGTCGATGGTTCTGAAACTCTCTGCGACCTTGGTTTTGCTAAATCTTGCGAGGCAGGTCCACACTCGGATTATCAAATGGACTTGCGAGTCAGATGATGTCCTCATTGCTGCTCTAATCGACTCATACGTAAAGAATGGGAAGCTCAGTTATGCTAGGGCTGTTTTTGATGCATTGTCAGAAAGGAATCTTGTGTGTTCCACTGCATTGATTGTTGGGTATATGAATCAAGGTTCTTTCAGAGAAGCAGAAGAGATTTTTGACAGCATGGGAGAGAAGGATACTGTGGTGTTCAATGCTATGATAGAGGGTTACAGCAAAACTTTGGAGACTGCTGAAAATTCGCTTGAAGTTTATAGGACAATGCAACAATTGTGTTTTCAGCCAACGATTTCCACTTTTGTGAGCATAATTGGAGCTTGCTCTCTCTTGTCAGCTTTGGAGTTTGGACAACAGGTGCATTGCCAAATCATCAAGATAGATCTTTTTTCCCATGTAAAGCCTGGGAGTGCGCTCATAGACATGTACGCCAAATGTGGTAGAGTTGAAGATGCAAGGGGCATCTTTGATCATATGCCTGAGAAGAATGTATTCTCTTGGACTTCAATGATTGATGGGTATGGGAAGAATGGTATTCCACACAAAGCTCTTGAACTTTTCTATGAGATGAGGAGAAACCATAGTGTTAAACCCAATTATGCTACATTCTTGAGTGCTCTATCCGCTTGTGGACATGCAGGGTTAGTATCAAGTGGCCAAGAGATTTTTGACAGCATGGAGAGGGACTACTCACTTAAACCAAGGATGGAGCACTATGCTTGCATGGTAGATCTATTGGGGCGAAGTGGGAATCTGCATGAAGCGTACAGCTTTATTAAGAGGATTCCCGAGAGGCCAAGTTCTGATGTGTGGGCAGCATTGCTTGGAGCATCAAGGCTTCATGGTGATTTGGACATGGCGGATATTGCAGCAAAAGAGGTGTTTGAGTTGAGCAAAGATGGGAGACCAGGATCTTACGTTGCTCTCTCCAACACGTTTGCAGCCGCTGGGAAATGGGAGGGTGTGTGCCAGGTAAGGGAGTTGATGAAAGAGAGGGGGGTCTCTAAGGATACTGGTCGGAGTTGGGTTGGAACAAACAAAGGTCTATGTGGCTTCCATGTTGGTGAACAGATATGATTTTGTATTGGTGAAAAAGAAATTGGCTTCAAATGGTCTGGTGAGAGAATCTGTAAGCAAAGTGGTATGATTCTTGGTGTGGATACAAAGAGAATTGATTTATAATACTACATTGGGACTGTGATTATATGACTTTGGCCCATTAGAAAACTTGATGATTTTGTATGCTAGGAGTTCTCTCATCCAGAAATGTCAAGGGTTCATGTCAATCTACAATTTGGTGTGCAAAAATTCTATACCACAAAAGTCGTGACAGATCAAGCACCAAACACAACGAATTATTGTGGTAACAGATGACAGGGAAGGGTTCCAGGCCTTCAACCACATTTTTTTGGGTCAATATTCAAGGTCCTCTTAAAACTAATTCTTGCCTCTGCAAAAAGTTGTAAGATGTTTCCACAGGCTCTGAATGATCCATGCTGAAGTAGCTGCTCTTGCACTTGACTATCTCTTGCATTCCACCTGAGCTGACTGGTTGGGTTTATGAGATGGTCAAAGCATCAAGCGATCACAAGGTATGCTTGCCTTTCAGTACCATGAAGATTAAGTGTACTCAAATCAATTGCCTCACAAACTCCCTTAGTTGCACCTTTCTCTTCAGTTTTTCCCCCTCTCAATTCTTCATATATCCTTTCTCAAGTTTTAACATAAACTCTTAATTGATGACACATAGTAACCATAAATGATCATAATATTCATTATTCCTCTTCTTTTGTTGTTTGTGACTCTGTGTCAATTTATTGCTACATAAAGAGATCTTGGTGTTTCATGCTGCCTTCAGGACATCTGAGAACTAATTCTTTAGGCTGGCGCCTGATCTTTGTTTTCCTGATTCTTCTGCCTCCTTGTTAAGTGACGTTAGTGAATTGGATGGTACTGGTTGGCCATTTTAAGTAAGCTGTTGTAGATTAAAACAGCTGAAAATTAATAATGCACTAACCCTTAAGTTACCATTAAATAAAGAAAAAATGTGTATTGATGCAATATGTTACATTCTGTCAGTTTTTTTAGTCATAACGAAGAAATCGCTGCCCATTATTGAGGAGAATGCACTCCTAAACAAGAAGACAGAATCTTGCTAGAACAGTAGGCCCTAGTTCATCATATGCAGATATAAGAACCTGCAAGGTTGAGGAACATAATAGTTACAAAGTTGTGGAGTTCGCTTGTTCTTAGCTTCCTATACAGTACTTTGCATTTCTTATTGAGTTTCTTTTTATTTTTGGAATATATCTTGCTGATTTTATTAATATAGACTGTAGAAAATTTTAGATAGCTTTGACTTTTTTTAGCTTCACTTCTAGATTTTGAAATCATGGTCTATAACTTTGTAGCTCTTGAATAAGCTGCTGAGCAATGTGAGCCTGAAGGATTTATGGTATGCTTTTTCTGTAGGTGAGACTGCAAAGGAAGAGATGATTACAACGCTGGAAGTAATTCAGTTAATGCAACATTATAATTAAACAGAATAAACTTGATCAATGTATGAATAAATTGTAGCTCCTGCACTTAAAGAAATGATCAACTTTGCTGCCTGTACATTTATTATAGTAATAAAGATAGAGATTGAAACTGCTGACATATTATTAAATTTATCTAATGATTTTGGTCCATTGTCAAGTTGTAGTGTGATGTTTGATATTAGCCAAATTTTTGAATTTTCTTGCTTATGTGTTATGGCACCATGGTTTTGCATTAATTGGTACAGTTTAAGATGTATGCTGACTCCCTATATGTGATTATGGAAATTGTGAAACTGTAGTGGAACCACTAGTGAATCGCAAGATTTGTTTCAGTTAAGCAGGTCTTTAGCAAATTGCTATGAGGGTCCAAACCATTATCTGATCGAGATTGAAACATGGCTAAAAGTGGAGTTTGGATTTGTGTCTGAAGCTTGAGGAGAGAGAAACTGATGCAAATGAATTTGATGTTGGTTTTAACCCTAGGATGAAAAAAACTGCAATTGCATGTAGCTGAATGGAAATTATTGGTATAACCCCTTCTGCTTCAGATTATGGCTATGATTAGTGATATACATTTGGTTCTATTCAGTTGTTGTCTAATATGTGTCTATTTAGCCCGTATTAATAAAAATTATCTCTCAAGGTCGTTATCATGAACTTAGGATTCTGGGATAAATATATTCAGACAAAACTAAATTTAGCATTGATTTTGTATAATTTGCATTGCATAGCCCTATAGGAAAATAATAATTAATTATTGCCTTGACGACAGCAAATCATGGTGGTTTACAAATTCATTCAGTGAGAACTAATTCATTCTGGATGAAAGCACGACTAAATTATGGCTCTTGCTCGTTCTACTTCCCATCACATAAGATTTCCCATTGTTTCAGCTTTTTCTCAATGTTCAGTATCAACTGCTGTCCGCTCAAAACAGTGATCGTGCACACGATGATAAGATGTGATTCTTATACATTCGATGCCAGCCACCTCAAGACAAGACATAATGACAATATTCAAAAATCATACCGTTCTTGATTTCTTCCTTAGATGAAGACTCTTTTATGATTCTAACGTTAACTAATTAATGAAAAATTATTCAACCATAGATAAGATGTATGACATCTTCCTGGAATATTCATGGCTATTTAAGAAACACAAATTATAATTTACTAATAATATATGTTTCAGGTCATCGTTGTTGATTTTTTTTTTGAATCTGTTCGCTTGGGCTCAAGCTTTTTGGCTTTCCATCCGATGTCCCCTTTTTTTCATGAAAATGAATGAAATTTATCGATTGTCTTGACAAATTTTATATGTATAAGACTCACACAGCACCATTCTTTATAACCGGGGGTGGGAATTGGGACATGATTCCAAACATGTGGCCACGGTGAGCCCAATCGTTTCCTATCAACCAGCGCATCCCTTTCTAACGTCTCACCCATTTCCCCTCCATATAAAATGATTCTAAAGAAGCTCATCTCCAGAGTGGAGAAGGAAGAAGCTCCATCCATTCCCATGGCGTGTACTACTATCTCAACTGCTGCCGCCCCTTCTCAGGTGGCAATCTAATCCCAAAAATAAGAAACGCTCCAATCCCAATTCAAGGATATAATTATCTGCCCTGCTTTACCGTCATTCAGTCATGCTCAAATTTCTTTCTCCCCCTTAATTTGGAAGCGATGTCTTTCCGAAAAAGGGTTAATTATCCAGACTTCCGAAGAAATAAACAAACGAAGAAACCCATCTAGATAAAAGTAACCTATACTCTGCTTCATCGTGCTCATTTATTTCTACTTCTTCTGTCCTCCTTTCATTTTAGCTGCGCTGTCCTTCGAAAAATTGAATCTTTGAACCATTCTAGCTCTTTAAAGAGACGAAAACAGTAACAAAGACACACTTTACAGCATTATATTCTCGAATTCTTGTTCTCTTTCCTCTGCAACAGCTTTGCTCGAGTAAAAATGGGATCTTTTCGCCATCCCATGCTCTTCTATGCAAGCCCGCGAAAGGACTGTGCTTGGGGAGGGGAGGATTGGGAGAATAAATTGCCAGGCGACGAGCATTCCTGCAGACAGAGTGCCAGACATGGGCGAGAGGCAGCTGATGAACCTTCTTTTGCTGGGAGCCGTGTCCCTCCCCACGGCAGGGATATTGGTTCCCTATGCTTCCTTCTTTGTTCCTCCTGGGTGAGAGCCATTCGTTCTGCTTTTCTTCTTGTCTACAATTAAAAATGGCGTATATGTGATATCTGGCTCTTCCTCAATTTATATTTCATAAATCCTACTTCTCCTTTTCTCTGCCACTAGTAGTTCAAATTTGTCAGGAATCACATTTCCTACTGTAATTATTATTATTTATATATCAAGTTTGAATGGAATGACTATTGTATTGGCCATTTGATCTTCATTTCCACATTTGTCTGTGTTTTTATTCTTTTGCTCACTGATTGTAATTACATAATTTGAATCCAGACACTTAAGGATCATGACATTTTCTTAGGAGCAGGTGGTGGAACCGTTGCAAAAGATGCTCTCGGAAATGATGTCATTGCATCCGAATGGCTTAAAACTCATGGTCCTGGTGATAGAACGCTTACACAAGGGTTAAAGGTAGGGTCTCTCTCTCTCTCTCTCTCCCTCCCCTCCCATCTATTTCATGCGAGAAGAATTTTCTGATGCTATATGATGCCATATTTACAACAGCACATTGATGATGACCTCTTGTATATATATATATATATATTTGTTCCACAAAATGAGTTTTGATTTTCGTTTTTATGTTTTTCACTCCTAATTTATCATTTCTTGCAATTAACCCAGCAAGAAATACCACAAACTTCTATCTGTTTTTCATTTAATATAGAAAGTGTTATCCTGCTTTTGATTTGAATTGCCCAGGAAACTTGGTATAGATGTTTAATTTCATGACCTTAACCCCATGTCACCACGTCCCTTTTCAGAACCGCTATTCTATATTAAATTTTAGATTGCACTATTCTTGTTTTGCAATCTTCCTTTGTTGATGAGGATTGTAGCATTCACTTTAGTTTCATGGTCGGTCTCTCATATATCATTTACTCCTGAAAAAGGAAAGTATTTCTTGTCATATTGTTGTGTACTTCTAGTCTGAAAGTAAAGAAACTTTGACCAGGCCAAAATATTTTCTTTCACTGAGAGTTTTCAAATATACTAGTTGACACATCTTCAATTCTGCAGGGTGATCCTACCTCTCTTGTTGTGGAGAGTGACAAAACTCTTGCAACCTATGGCATTAATGCTGTCTGCACCCACCTTGGTTATGTTGTCTCATGGAATGCAGCTGAGAACAAGTTCACTTGTCCTTGCCATGGATCCCAGTACAACAACCAAGGCAAAGTTGTAAGAGGGCCTGCACCATTGGTAAGGCCATCTGCTTCTTCAGTTTATTGACAATCCAGTTATTTGCTTACGATTTCTCAGTTTGTCAATTTATCATGTAATTTATATTATTCCACTTAGTAAGTTTTTTGAGGAACTATTCCACTTAGTAAGTAATACATTGATAATAAACAACCAAAGGGACCATGACAAAGACCCAATTTTTGGAGGAATAGCAATACTCGACTGGTGAAATCTGCACTATAAATCTTTATTGAGAATGTGCATTTGAAAGTATCAAATTTGTGTGAAGCATACTTTAATGGACTTTCCTCCCAACATGTATGATAAATTATATTGAACTTATGATAGTTTCACCTAAGCTTTTATTGAAAAGTGGGGACTATACTTTTCTTGATAATATAAAGTTTTAATTATGACTTTAGTTATGAGAGCCAGAGCTGGCATGTGTTTAGTCCCGCTTGTTATGTGCTGGATAGATATTGGACAATTATACAAGATTAAGGAGTATAAAAAATACTTTCTAAGTAATCCTTTTAGATGAGTTATTGAGTTGTTACAAATGATATTTGAGGGGACCTGGTTGATGATTCATCTAAACTGGGGATATTGTGAATGGACACTTTTGGGATTTATCACAGATCAATCATGGTGTTTGTGGTTGTGATTGTAATTTGGTTTGATTAGTTTTTCATTTGGATTTTTAACTTAGTGAAGATGTGGGTGCTTAAATGAGGAGAGCGTGTAAGAGCTCATGCTGACGTATCTTTATTTCCACATCGGTTATATGTTGCATAAAGCTTGAATACTTACACAGAAACAAAGAGCTTTAATAATAACTTTCGGCTAGCCTTTTTCAGTGAGATCCTGAGGTCCTAAGTTGTTACACAAGTTCTACCTTTTATTAATAAGAAACTTATACATATGTTCTGAAAATTAAGCAGACGATTATATTTGGCCATCTCAATCTTATAATTGAAAGCTTGCAACAAACATATCATAGCTTGAGAATTGATTAAAATTCCCAAAAGTTGAACTTGATTGCCTTTGCATTTTTATTTTTTTCATCAATGCCTTTAACCTTTCTGTTATTAACATGCATTTGATCATTCATTTTGCCACGTACTGAGTTTGGTTTTGCTTGAAAACAGTCCCTGGCTTTGGTTCATGCGGACATTGATGATGGGAAGGTTTTGTTTGTACCCTGGGTTGAAACTGATTTCAGAACAGGGGAAAATGCATACTGGGCTTAAAACTCTCTATTCAACCTCCATATCTTCATTTGGAGAGAAGATTGTTGTGTCTACTTCCAACAAAAAAGGAGAGCAGTTTGTTGTATGACCTTGCCTTCTAAAAGACTTGTTCATATTTTTCTCACCAAGTTATGTGGCCCTGCACCGTGGAACAAATATCTGAACGTCACGAATCTTGTGAGAACCCAAATTGAGATTGTTCACGGTTATCTTATATCATTCATTTATTCTATTTAATGTATTCCTTAATAATTTCTTGTGTAGTTTAGACGCGGTCATGATTGCAGGGCTGTAAATACCGTGGCATTTTCTTCTTGGAAACTTTGGGTGTTTTTTCTTTCTTTTTGAGAGGTAATGAATCAGCGGATGGATTCTATTGCCTGGTCAATTGGATGTCAGTTTGTAAATCCAAAAAGAAAGGTGGATTGGGTGTTAAGAATCTTCAAGCCTTCAACAAGGCCTTGCTTGCAAAATGGATTTGAAAATCTTTTATCTCCTCAAACATCTGCTCTACGAAGAGGCTTATCTCTGAGGCCTATTGTTCTAAAAGAAAATTTGCCTTAAGATCTTCCAAAGCTTCGGTCTCTCATTTGAAAGAATATCTCAAGAGATGAATTATCAATTAGATTCTAATTAGATTCTGAAAAGATATTTGAATTGAAAAGGTGTCACTTTGTTTTCTCTTTCTTGAGCTTTTTGGGGCATGCTATCTCAGTCGCAAATTACTGAAATAAGAGATCTCTCTATTGGTGAATCAAATTGCTGGGACCCCTCTCCTTACCTCAGGAGGCTTAGTGGGAGAATTTGCATTCCTTCCTAGTCAATAGTAGGCTGATGGAGTAGCAAGACTTGTCAATTTAGAGACCTTTGAAGAATGGTTTATACTCGGTCTCATCCTTTGATCTTTTTAGAAAGTAATATGAAAAGCAGTTACCTCAGGAAAAATCAAAATTTTTGCCTAGTTAGCGTTACGTGACGGTCTTCAATAGACAAGAGATAGATTGGTTAAGAAAGGTTGAATTGGTAATTTTGGATGTTCATTTTATGGTACTGCTTTGGAAACTTTACACCATCTATTTTTTGAATATAGATAGACTCTCAGAATTTGGATTTGTTTAGCTGATAAAATCCGATTTTCCTCTTGAGCTCTCAAGACCTATATCTTATGTGGTCCTCTCGGAGGAAAAATTTTATTCAGCTCTCCATCAGACCGACATAAAATCAACTAGCTCTTGCTCTATAGTGGCATATATGGAAAGCTAAGAAACAAAAGGATCAACCCCCACTCATCCAATCTAACGATCCAATCAGTTATTTCCAAGACTCTCTCCCCACCTTTCACTTTTGGGCAATCTTAGCTCCCAAAAGCAATTGTATACTGGCGCATCGAAAACTGATTGAACTACTTCTATTCTAAAATCTCATTTTGTACATTCTTTTCTATCACCAATGCAATTGTATTTTTGTAAAAATTTAATAAAGCGAGGGGGCTATCCCTCCTCTTTCCCGTCAATTCTTTCTTTTCGAGAGAGTTTTGTGTTCTCTTTAAAACAATTGAAGTGTTCATTATTTTTATCTTCATTTGAATTTAAAATCATTCCGAGATACCAAGAATTTCCATGCTCATTTTCCGTGAAGAGATAATCACAGCTTTGCAACCTTGCACGCATAAATTTCATATTACCGAAAACTATGATTTTTGGGAAGTAATTTCTAGAAAAAGAAATTAGGAGGGAGTAGTTATCATAGATATATTTGTGGTGTAAACCCCTCACTTAAAGAGTGTGGTTTGAGTCACTACATAGTGGAAAGAAAGCGTTTGTGGTATACCTCGATCCAGCTTGTTGCGCACATCCAGACGAGGAATGAGAGGAATGAGATGTGTGAGCATTATGAGCTCTGCATGCTGCGCAGAAAACCCAAGGTGTGCTGAACGATACCGAGAAGCAGCTGACCTGTAAGTGTGGCCCTTGTATCTTCCTCCCTTCGCTTCTTCTATAGCTCTCAACAACCGCTTCAGTATTTTGAGATAGAAGGTGTTGATATTTAAAATTGGCTCTCAAATGCCAATCGACGTAAGAATAAGAATTTAGACGGCATACTACTCCAAACTGGCCTATGAGTGGACTTCTGAGAGAGAAAAGGAAGTGTGGTCGGCCAAGACCATGTAAGGCACTTTCCGACGACTTGACCATTCAAGCTGATTGGCACTTTGAGCTAGATGGAATTGTCTTGAGCTCTCGTCAACAATTGCAAGGGATTAGTAGCACATCAGGATTAGCTAATTCAGTATGCCAAAACCGTTATTAGGTTGGTTACTACATATTATCTTTTGATTGTCCATCATGCATTGGTATCAAATTAATTTATCAATTTATATCACATCAGAAAGTAATTGAGTTCATCAGTTACTTTAGCATGATTTAATTCTTCCTTTCTCTTTATCGGAGGAGAAGATAAAGATAATTAATGTTGTTCTCTTGGTCCTTAAATCTCTATCATTTTTAAAGCTTCATTTACATTAAATAAAAAATAATGGACTGTCCCAATGACCCAAATGGCGCTCCAATCTAGCCACAATCCCAACCCAGAACAGGGCCGGACAGGGCCATGACCATCCCATCATTTGGTGGCCAATGGCAATCCACTGGCATGCACAGAAGCGAGGAGAAAGGAGAAGAAAAGAGAAGAAGCAATCAATGGCTGAATCGTCACTAACATAAGAGAAGAGAAACTAGTCTACAATTCCAAGTTCGTTGTTGACCAAAGCTCGGGGAGAATGGGATTATAGGAATTAGATAGAGGAGGACCGATATGAGTCTAGCAAGGAGATGAACTCCGTTTCTTATCAGGACTCTACTTCTCCCATCACCCAAAGAGGTGGGCCTCATATATAAAGTAATAAAAAATATATATTATTTTATATTATTTAAACTATCCAATTATAAAGTTATAGTTGGACTAGTTTTAAGTGATCACAATAATGTCACATATGAGTATAAAATTATAATTTTGAATATCACAATAGCATATCTAATATTTACTTTGTTCTTCCAATGTATGATGGAAGACCTTTTAAGTAGTGCTGACGGTTGTTTATAGAGAAGATTAAAAGGAAATCAACTTTATAGAAAGGTAGGTTGCTCTCAAATGGGAGAAAATTATGCCTTACTAACTCTATATTATTAGCACTAGCATCATATTACATGTTGGTATTGAGACTCCCAAGAT
Organism: Metroxylon sagu; assembly: GCA_017589505.3. NCBI lineage: Eukaryota > Viridiplantae > Streptophyta > Magnoliopsida > Arecales > Arecaceae > Metroxylon > Metroxylon sagu. The sequence goes on from JACVBY030000377.1 coordinate 383,744, forward strand.
GGGTGACTTTGAGAATAGACAACATTAGAAAAGTTTTTCTTTGGAAAGATAAAGAGTGGTTAGTAATTTTCACTACTTAGCCGATTGAAAAGTTATTTATAGAGATAAAGAGGGTAGGCTTGGCATTAGCAATCTTAGGAATATGAATCGGGTATTACTTGCAAAATGGACTTTGAAGCATCTGATAAGGCAAGCTAGGGATAGCAATCCTAGGGCAAAATTAATATCTAAAGCCCATTATTTAAAATGCTAATTTGGCATGAGGATGAGGAAGAGATTATGAAAAGCCTTCTCAATCTAAAAGGATATATATAGGGATTTGGATGCTTTTTGAAACTGTACAACTTTTAGACTTGGCAATGAAAAGAATACAGGCTTTGAAAAGATGGATTAATAGCTTCCATCCCATTGGCCTAACTATTCGAGAATCTTTATGATCGAGCCACTAAGAGGCAGTAGTCTCTAGCCACTATGTAGAGTCATCGAGCATGCCAATAAAAAGTTCCCATATATAGTCCTCTCTCATCTTCAGAGCATTTGCAATTATAGTAACTCTTAAGGTTTATTATTTACTATTGCCCATCAGCCGATATACTGGTTAGGAAGCTTTCCAATGACAGTAGGTATATCATTGACTGTTACTTTTGGTTTCATTAATTACCATAATATTTTATTCGCTTTTTATAATATTGTGTGGAAAGGTTTTGTACTAGAGAGTAAAGATCTTGGTTGGTCATCCGCAATAAGCTATACATGGAAGATACTTCAGCAAGAAAGGAATGGTTTGTGAGCACTAGTGATACTTTTTATGGAGCTAATCAAGAATCAATTGACCGTTTATTTGTAGGATGTTTCTTCTCAAAATTGATATTGGACCCCTCTACCATTAGCCTTGGCTTGGGGAGATTTCCTTCTACTATCTCTAACTTACGGATGGCATAAAAGAAGAGGAAAGTGTAAGCTAAGTGGAGAAAATGTTAGGATTAGCTAGTTTTATCTTTCATGTGGTACTTGTGGAATGTGAGAAATACAAGACTTTTTAACAACAAGTGCTCTTTTTCTGTATCGATCCTTCGCAAAATCTTCTCTGCCTTCACTTTATGAGGTAACCTTTACTCCAAAGATGATTGCATCCTCATAAAGATTTTTATAATTTTCTTTCTTTTATTATAATTTTTTAAAACTTTCTTGATTTTAATAAATTTTCTTATGAGGAAAGTTGCGTTCCACTTTGACTCTCTTTCTAAAAAAAAAAATGCAATCAAAATTAAAGAGAAGCTTAAAATATCAACATGTTTGAAAATTAAAATTGTGGTATCATTTTTAGCAATATTTTTAAATCTCACGTAAAGTTGAATAGCAATATTTATAACCATTAGTAGAACAGCTCGAGACCTTGACTGGTATTAGTCATAAATGCAGCTCAAGGTGATTTTTATAAGATGCTAAAGTGATAAAATGTGATTCTTATACATTCCATGGCAGCCACCTCAAGACATAATGACAATATTCAAATATCATATTGTTCTTGATTGCTTCCTTAGCTAAAGACTCTTTACAAAATTCTAACATTAACTAGTTAATCAAGAATTTTTCAACCATACACAAAATCTATAGCATATTCCTGGATGATTCATGGCTATTTAATGAAACAAAATTGTAGTTTGCTAATGATATATGCCAGAGATAATCATTGATGATTTTTTGAAAATTTTTCGTTATGGTTCTAACTTTTTGGCTTTCCCATCCCATGTGCTTATGAAGTTGAATTAAATTAATGATGAATGATTAGCATAAGCTGAAAATAGTTTTTAGAAAATAATTTTTTGAAAAATAAAATTAGGAGGGAATGGTCAATGTAAGTTGGCATGATATATCTATGGTTTAAGGTGAATTTATGATGCTTTTGTTTGCTTGTAGGACAATAAAAGCAACTCTAAAAGTATAAAAATATTGTAATGTTAAAGAATTAGATTTTAGTTTTATTTTAAAAAATATTAAAAAAAATATAATAGCTGGACCTCTAGTTTAAACCCTTTACTTAGGAATGCGGTTTAAGTCATGTGGTGAAAGAAAGAGTTCCATTACACCTCTATGCAAGATTCTGTGCATATATATGATGAATCAGATGAGTCAACCATATCTTATGAGCCCCACAAGCCGCGTCGAACGCCCAAGCTGTGCTGTGTGGCCCATATTTATGCCTCCCTCCGTTTCCATTATGGACAAAACACCCTCTCAATGGACACTTTGTTTTTTGAACTATAGTTATATTTGAATGAGATGGAAAGTAATCGAGTGCAACAGTTACTTCAGCGTGATTCGGTTCTTCCTTCCTCTTTATGAGAACACAAAAGACAATTAATATTGTTCTATTTGTTCCTACAGTCTCTACCATTTTTAAATCTTCTTTTGTGTAAAATAAAAGTTCAATTTTGAGTTTTATTTATGGTTTTTATCATGATCAAATTTCTTCAAATCTATGAAAAAGAGATTTCGAAGGGATAACCCAACAAGAGTATGCTGGCACAGGTGACATTTTTTTGTTATGTATGAAAACAAATCAATGCATGTAAAAAATAGTAAATATTTATGAAAAGAAATTGGTAGCATAAAGACTAGTGGATATGCATGAAAGGAAATCAATGCGCGCAAAGAGCAGTGCATATATATGAAAGGAAATTGGTATGTATAAAGAGTAGCATGCATGCATATAAAGAAATTGATGTGCGGAGAGATATCGATACGCTTGAAGGAAAATTGACACCTATGAGAAGTAAGGGATATGCATAAAAAGATGTTGATGCATGTAAAGAGTGGCACGTATGCATGAAGGAATATCAATGCATGCGAAAGGCGGTTCATATGTGTAAAAAAAATTGATAAATGTAAGTGGTCAACCAATCTATTTAAAGAAGGTTTTTTCATGGTTATCATATTATCAAGGGATCATGCTCATCAGAAACATTTAACATAAGAGTTTTTACTAAAATAATAATTTCTTTAGACATCTATAAAAGCATTTTAAGGCCTCACTGATAAAGTAGATTCTCTCTTTTTGCTTAAATTCTAGGTAGCTTGTTCTAGAACCATAGGATTCTTTCCTTATCCACCATAGCTCATTTGATCATTGGAGGGTATTTTTGAAGAAAAACTCTGAGAACCCATGTGCTTGCTTTTTCTGTTTTGCTTACGTAAGAAGATAGATAGTTCGGTTAGGAGGTGCTCTACTATATGAGTAAGGATACATCTCGTTCGTTGGTATATAAAGACCAATTTTGGACGTTATCAGATTGGTGCTGTTTGTAGGAATCAAGTTAGAGCACCCAGTTATGCTGTTCAGATGAAGAGATCAAGGAATAAGCAACATTTAAGCAGACATGAGCCATGCTTGTGTCGGTTGGGGGTAGACATAGAACACGTTCAAAGAAGCGGTAGACATGTCAAGGATCTGAAGAGTTAAAGCTGACGAGCTAAATAAATTGTTATGAAAAGTTATAGTTTATAAGTTAAATTAGTTGATTTGAAGAGCTATGGTTAATGATTTAAATGAATCGACCTAAAGAGTTACAACTAGTAAGCTAAATTAGCTAATCCAAAGAGCTATGGTGATGAGCTAAATCGACCGAACCAAAAAGCTATAGTTGATGAGCTAAATTGGTCGACTTAAAAAGCTATGGCTAATGATCTAAAGCAGATAATTTAAAGAGATATGACCAATGACTTAAATTAGCCAACTTGAAGAGCTGCTGTTGATGATCAAAATTGATCAATTTAAAGAGTCAAGGCTAACTTCAAGAATTAAGCTTGATATGAAGAATTAAAGCCATTCTATGGAGTTAAGGTTGACCTAATCAAAATTAGTCGATCTGACTAAAGTCAAGGCTGACTTGACTAAAGTCAATGCTGACTTAACCGAAATAAAGGCTGACTTGAAGAGTCAAGGTTGACTTAAAGAATTAACCTCAACTTGAAGAGTTAAAGTCAATTTGACCAAAATTTATTGACTTAAGTAAAATTAGCCGACTTAAAGAGTCAAAGCTAACCTTACTAAATTAATCAACCGAAAGAGCCAACGTTGATATGAGCAAATTTCAGCTTTGATCAAATAAGTTTGATTATTAAAGACCGATCTTAAAGTCCTAATAGTGTTTAGGCTTGACGGAAGAGTGGCGATGTCTAATCTAATCACTCAACTAAGCATTCACAAAAAAATTTTGTCGAAATGGCTCATATCATTTTTGAGTCTAAGTAATATTTCTTAGCCTAATCACCTGAAGGGCAAGTTGGTTAAACACCTTATAAAACATCTTAAAAACAAGGCCCATCAGAGGTAGACTATAGTTTGATTAAGGGATGCCTTATAAGGCATAAGTTTCAAGCACTTACCTAAAAGACATTCTTAAAGTGTTCTAACCACTCTCGAAGCCAACCTCAATTGGCAAAGCTTTCTCAAGTTTAGGCATCGGCCTCGATCAGCAAAGCTTTATCAAGTTTGGGTGTTGACCTCGATCGACAAAGTTTTCTCAAGTCTGGGCGCTAACCTCGATTGATAAAGCTTCCTCAAGTTTAGGTACTAACTTCGATTGGTAGAATATCATCAAGTTCTAGGCACCAATCTAAAAGGCTTGACTTTAGAAGGAGTTGCCTTTAGCAACTCTCCAAGCGATTCAAGATCGATGAAAGATCCCTTCAAAACCCAGACATTGACATAAAATTTAGCTGACTTGATCGGCAAAACTTCAAAATTGATCGATGCCCATGAGTTGTTGAGCTTGGCCTAAGCTGACAATCTAAGTTGATCAAGTTGAGCAACGTTCATTAATCATTGAGCTTGACTTAAAGATGACTTACATAAGATTATAAGATTATCGAAGAAAAGCCAAATGAGCCTGAGATAGATTGGTTATGCAAGGTTTCAAGTTACTTTCGTGATTTGAGCATGGTCTTAAATTTAACCCTTAAAAGTGGAGGGCGAGGGAATGATGTATTCTAATTTGGTTGGCTATCGTACAACGACATATGGTAAAATCAAAGGCCATCACGAAATAATCAATCACCGCATGAACATCCACACGAAGGAGAAGAGGCTTATTAGAAAAGATTTTCTCCTTTGGAATTATGGACCTATCCTACCTTGATCTCTTATCAGGTGCAAAACTAGTTTGAGAAGGAATCAACCGATCTATTTCAGAAAAATTCCTCCATAACTGTCACATCATCTCGGGATTATGTTCATCAAAACCGTCCAACATAAGAGTCTAACTCCAATAATAACTCTTTTAAATATTTATGAAAGCAGCTTAAGACCTCTTAGGTAGAGGGAATTCTCCTTCTCTCTCTTTGCTTAGATCCTAGGTAGCTTATCTTAGATTTGGCTTACTTAAGTGTCGGAGGGTTTTTCTTGAAAAAAAACTCTTGGACTCTCTAAGACCTCTCTCTTTTTCTTTTCTCCTTATATAGTAAAGTGAATAGTTTGAGTACGAGGTGCTCTACCGTTCGATTAAGGATACATATAGTTTGTTGGCATGTGAAGACTAATTTTGAACATCAATAAGGTATTTTATATTGCAAGTATCATCAATTACAACGAACGTAGCTAGCCCACAATATAAATACACCAAAAAAAAATTAATGAATTGGTTGGACTTGGTCTAAAGTTTTAGCTTTTTTTTTTTAAAAAAAAGATGCATATTTCAAAATTTTTAATTAAATCCATTCAAATATACTTTTTGTTGAGGGCGGGACCTCTTTTAAGTACAAGTAGTTCGGCAAAGAGATATCAACTCATTCGTTAAGGCAAAGATATATTAACTGATTATTTTTGAGAATAATGATGATGGAGATCTAGGGCTTGCTTATTGAGGGTATGAAATGATGACTAATTAAGACAAAGGATTCAAGCACTGCAAAGGTGAACAAGAAGGGATGGAAGAGAGGAAAATAATGCCAGTATAATAATTATAGTTTAAAAATGAAGTATAGATAGCTTATTATAAAATAATGGTTAATTAGTCTCAATTAAGTTGGCTATATACTTCTTAATGTGCAGAATATTAAGTTGGCTATATAAAGAGTCTCAAATAAGAACTTTAAATAAACTTTTGTATTTTTTATTTAATTATTTTGTAATTATAAAAAACATGTTTGTTTGAATAAATTTTATGGATTGATAAACTTAATTAAAAAAATTACTTAAAAACTTCAAATAAGTCTACATACTCTTAGTGTAATTATTTCTTAATATATCTTCTTCATGGTTTAAAAATTTTTACATTATCATTCAATACTATTTTTTTCAAATTACATAAAATCTCCAACTTAGCCCTTGTCTTAATATCCCAACGCCAAAATCCCTGTAAACTTTATAAGGAAATATTTTCACAATTTTAGAAAGGTTAGATAAAATCAAACAAAAGAAATCTTAAAATTTATCTCATGAAACATGATATTTTAGATGCAAGTTTCTTGATTTTGGAAGTTTTTACGGTGATTCTTGAAGAATTAAAAACCTCCAACTGCACCCACTCGCACCCCATGCGGGAACAAGGACATGAGGGTCCACTGACGTGTAGGTGAGTCAATTTCTGTGTGTCGGAGACTAGTGTATTTAAAATATTGAGTATATATATTCTTTTCCTCTTTCAAATGCCGAATTCTTTATGCGTCATCTTCGCTTGAAAATTCCCACCCCCTCGCTTCCTCCTCGCTTGTTTCAGCTGACGGTCACGAGGGAGAAAAAAAAAAAAAGCTGGCACCACCGAAGGATGAACAATGGCCGGCTCTTAGTAAGGGCTCTCTCCTCCCCTGTCGGAAGCAACTCCTCTGCGTTCGCGCTAAAACAAATCCACCACCCCATTTCCCTCCAAAACTCGACCCTCCTGGCCTCAATTCTTCAGCACTACATCAATTCCAGTTCCCCTTCCCATGGACAAACCATCCATGCTCAAATCCTCAAATCCGGGATCCGACCGAACGCCAATGTTTCCATCAAGCTCCTCATTCTCCACCAGAAATGTGGTTTATTGGCCAACGCACGTAAGGTGTTCGATGGAATGCCGAGACCAACTCTCTCGGCTTATAACTTCATCATCGCTGGGTACTTCAAAGAAGGCCTCGCCGAGGAATCACTTGAGCTTGTTAGAAAGCTCGCCTTTTCTGATGAAAAGCCGGATGGTTTCACCTTGTCGATGGTTCTGAAACTCTCTGCGACCTTGGTTTTGCTAAATCTTGCGAGACAGGTCCACACTCGGATTATCAAATGGACTTGCGAGTCAGATGATGTCCTCATTGCTGCTCTAATCGACTCATACGTAAAGAATGGGAAGCTCAGTTATGCTAGGGCTGTTTTTGATGCATTGTCAGAAAGGAATCTTGTGTGTTCCACTGCATTGATTGTTGGGTATATGAATCAAGGTTCTTTCAGAGAAGCAGAAGAGATTTTTGACAGCATGGGAGAGAAGGATACTGTGGTGTTCAATGCTATCATAGAGGGTTACAGCAAAACTTTGGAGACTGCTGAAAATTCGCTTGAAGTTTATAGGACAATGCAACAATTGTGTTTTCAGCCAACGGTTTCCACTTTTGTGAGCATAATTGGAGCTTGGTCTCTCTTGTCAGCTTTGGAGTTTGGACAACAGGTGCATTGCCAAATCATCAAGATTGATCTTTTTTCCCATGTAAAGCCTGGGAGTGCGCTTATAGACGTGTACGCCAAATGTGGTAGAGTTGAAGATGCAAGGGGCGTCTTTGATCATATGCCTGAGAAGAATGTATTCTCTTGGACTTCAATGATTGATGGGTATGGGAAGAATGGTATTCCACACAAAGCTCTTGAACTTTTCTATGAGATGAGGAGAAACCATAGTGTTAAACCCAATTATGCTACATTCTTGAGTGCTCTATCCGCTTGTGGGCATGCAGGGTTAGTATCAAGTGGCCAAGAGATTTTTGACAGCATGGAGAGGGACTACTCACTTAAACCAAGGATGGAGCACTATGCTTGCATGGTAGATCTATTGGGGCGAAGTGGGAATCTGCATGAAGCGTACAGCTTTATTAAGAGGATTCCCGAGAGGCCAAGTTCTGATGTGTGGGCAGCATTGCTTGGAGCATCAAGGCTTTATGGTGATTTGGACATGGCGGATATTGCAGCAAAAGAGGTGTTTGAGTTGAGCAAAGATGGGAGACCAGGATCTTACGTTGCTCTCTCCAACACGTTTGCAGCCGCTGGGAAATGGGAGGGTGTGTGCCAGGTAAGGGAGTTGATGAAAGAGAGGGGGGTCTCTAAAGATACTGGTCAGAGTTGGGTTGGAACAAACAAAGGTCTATGTGGCTTCCATGTTGGTGAAGAGATATGATTTTGTATTGGTGAAAAAGAAATTGGCTTCAAATGGTCTGGTGAGAGAATCTGTAAGCAAAGTGGTATGATTCTTGGTGTGGATACAAAGAGAATTGATTTATAATACTACATTGGGACGATGATTATATGACTTTGGCCCGTTAGAAAACTTGATGATTTTGTATGCTAGGAGTTCTCTCGTCCAGAAATGTTGAGGGTTCATGTCAATCTACAATTTGGTGTGCAAAAATTCTATACCACAAAAGTCGTGAAAAGTACTTACAATCAAGCACCAAACACAACGAATTATTGTGGTAACAGATGACAGGGAAGGGTTCCAGGCCTTCAACCACATTTTTTTGGGTCAATATTCAAGGTCCTCTTAAAACTAATTCTTGCCTCTGCAAAAAGTTGTAAGATGTTCCCACAGGCTCTGAATGATCCATGCTGAAGTAGCTGCTCTTGCACTTGACTATCTCTTGCATTCCACCTGAGCTGACTGGTTGGGTTTATGAGATGGTCAAAGCATCAAGCGATCACAAGGTATGCTTGCCTTTCAGTACCATGAAGATTAAGAGTACTCAAATCAATTGCCTCACAAACTCCCTCAGTTGCACCTTTCTATTCAGTTTTTCCCCCTCTCAATTCTTCATATATCCTTTCTCAAGTTTTAACATAAAATCTTAATTGATGACACATAGTAACCAGAAATGATCATAATATTCATTATTCCTCTTCTTTTGTTGTTTGTGACTCTGTCAATTTATTGCTACATAAAGAGATCTTGGTGTTTCATGCTGCCTTCAGGACTTCTGAGAACTAATTCTTTAGGCTGGCGCCTGATCTTTGTTTTCCTGATTCTTCTGCCTCCTTGTTAAGTGACGTTAGTGAATTGGATGGTACTGGTTGGCCATTTTAAGTAAGCTGTTGTAGATTAAAACAGCTGAAAATTAATAATGCACTAACCCTTAAGTTACCATTAAATAAAGAAAAAATGTGTATTGATGCAATATGTTACATTCTGTCAGTTTTTTAGTCATAACGAAGAAATCGCTGCCCATTATTGAGGAGAATGCACTCCTAAACAAGAAGACAGAATCTTGCTAGAACAGTAGGCCCTAGTTCATCATATGCAGATATAAGAACCTGCAAGGTTGAGGAACATAATAGTTACAAAGTTGTGGAGTTCGCTTGTTCTTAGCTTCCTATACAGTACTTTGCATTTCTTATTGAGTTTCTTTTTATTTTTGGGAATATATCTTGTTGATTTTATTAATATAGACTGTAGAAAATTTTAGATAGCTTTGACTTTTTTAGCTTCACTTCTAGATTTTGAAATCATGGTCTATAACTTTGTAGCTCTTGAATAAGCTGCTGAGCAATGTGAGCCTGAAGGGTTTATGGTATGCTTTTTCTGTAGGTGAGACTGCAAAGGAAGAGATGATTACAACGCTGGAAGTAATTCAGTTAATGCAACATTATAATTAAACAGAATAAACTTGATCAATGTATGAATAAATTGTAGCTCCTGCAGCTAAAGAAATGATCAACTTTGCTGCCTGTACATTTATTATAGTGATAAAGATAGAGATTGAAACTGCTGACATATTATTAAATTTATCTAATGATTTTGGTCCATTGTCAAGTTGTAGTGTGATGTTTGATATTAGCCAAATTTTTGAATTTTCTTGCTTCTGTGTTATGGCACCATGGTTTTGCATTAATTGGTACAGTTTAAGATGTATGCTGACTCCCTATATGTGATTATGGAAATTGTGAAACTGTAGTGGAACCACTAGTGAATCGCAAGATTTGTTTCAGTTAAGCAGGTCTTTAGCAAATTGCTATGAGGGTCCAAACCATTATCTGATCGAGATTGAAACATGGCTAAAAGTGGAGTTTGGATTTGTGTCCGAAGCTTGAGGAGAGAGAAACTGATGCAAATGAATTTGATGTTGGTTTTAACCCTAGGATGAAAAAAACTGCAATTGCATTTAGCTGAATGGAAATTATTGGTTTAACCCCTTCTGCTTCTGATTATGTCTATGATTAGTGATATACATTTGGTTCTATTCAGTTGTTGTCTAATATGTGTCTATTTAGCCCGTATTAATAAAAATTAGCTCTCAAGGTCGTTATCATGAACTTAGGATTCTGGGATAAATATATTCAGACAAAACTAAATTTAGCATTGATTTTGTATAATTTGCATTGCATAGCCCTATAGGAAAATAATAATTAATTATTGCCTTGACGACAGCAAATCATGGTGGTTTACAAATTCATTCAGTGAGAACTAATTCATTCTGGATGAAAGCACGACTAAATTATCGCTCTTGCTCGTTCTACTTCCCATCACATAAGATTTCCCATTGTTTCAGCTTTCTCTCAATGTTCAGTATCAACTGCTGTCCGCTCAAAACAGTGATCGTGCACACGATGATAAGATGTGATTCTTATACATTCGATGCCAGCCACCTCAAGACAAGACATAATGACAATATTCAAAAATCATACCGTTCTTGATTTCTTCCTTAGATGAAGTCTCTTTTATGATTCTAACGTTAACTAATTAATGAAAAATTATTCAACCATAGATAAAATGTATGACATCTTCCTGGAATATTCATGGCTATTTAAGAAACACAAATTATAATTTACTAATAATATATGTTTCAGGTCATCGTTGTTGATTTTTTTTTGAATCTGTTCGCTTGGGCTCAAGCTTTTTGGCTTTCCATCCGATGTCCCTTTTTTTTAATGAAAATGAATGAAATTTATCGATTATCTTGACAAATTTTATATGTATAAGACTCACACAGCACCATTCTTTATAACCGGGGGTGGGAATTCGGACATGATCCCAAACATGTGGCCACGGTGAGACCCATCGTTTCCGCGCATCCCTTTCTAACATCTCACCCATTTCCCCTCCAAATAAAATGATTCTAAAGAAGCTCATCTCCAGAGTGGAGAAGGAAGAAGCTCCATCCATTCCCATGGCGTGTACTACTATCTCAACTGCTGCCGCCCCTTCTCAGGTGGCAATCTAATCCCAAAAATAAGAAACGCTCCAATCCCAATTCAAGGATAGAATTATCTGCCCTGCTTTACCGTCATTCAGTCATGCTCAAATTTCTTTCTCCCCCTTAATTTGGAAGCGATGTCTTTCCGAAAAAGGGTTAATTATCCACACTTCCGAAGAAATAAACAAACGAAGAAACCCATCTAGATAAAAGTAACCTATACTCTGCTTCATCGTGCTCATTTATTTCTACTTCTTCTGTCCTCCTTTCATTTTAGCTGCGCTGTCCTTCGAAAAATTGAATCTTTGAACCATTCTAGCTCTTTAAAGAGACGAAAACAGTAACAAAGACACACTTTACAGCATTATATTCTCGAATTCTTGTTCTCTTTCCTCTGCAACAGCTTTGCTCGAGTAAAAATGGGATCTTTTCGCCATCCCATGCTCTTCTATGCAAGCCCGCGCGAAAGGACTGTGCTTGGGGAGGGGAGGATTGGGAGAATAAATTGCCAGGCGACGAGCATTCCTGCAGACAGAGTGCCAGACATGGGCGAGAGGCAGCTGATGAACCTTCTTTTGCTGGGAGCCGTGTCCCTCCCCACGGCAGGGATATTGGTTCCCTATGCTTCCGTCTTTGTTCCTCCTGGGCGAGAGCCATTCGTTCTGCTTTTCTTTTTGTCTACAATTAAAAATGGCGTATATGTGATATCTGGCTCTTCCTCAATTTATATTTCATAAATCCTACTTCTCCTTTTCTCTGCCACTAGTAGTTCAAATTTGTCAGGAATCACATTTCCTACTGTAATTATTATTATTTATATATCAAGTTTGAATGGAATGACTATTGTATTGGCCATTTGATCTTCATTTCCACATTTGTCTGTGTTTTTATTCTTTTGCTCACTGATTGTAATTACATAATTTGAATCCAGACACTTAAGGATCATGACATTTTCTTAGGAGCAGGCGGTGGAACCGTTGCAAAAGATGCTCTCGGAAATGATGTCATTGCATCCGAATGGCTTAAAACTCATGGTCCTGGTGATAGAACGCTTACACAAGGGTTAAAGGTAGGGTCTCTCTCTCTCTCTCTCTCTCTCTCTCTCTCTCTCTCTCTCTCTCCCCTCCCATCTATTTCATGCGAGAAGAATTTTCTGATGCTATATGATGCCATATTTACAACAGCACATTGATGATGACCTCTTTTATATATATATATATATATATATATATATATATATATATATTTGTTCCACAAAATGAGTTTTGATTTTCGTTTTTATGTTTTTCACTCCTAATTTATCATTTCTTGCAATTAACCTAGCAAGAAATACCACAAACTTCTATCTGTTTTTCATTTAATATAGAAAGTGTTATCCTGCTTTTGATTTGAATTACCCAGGAAACTTGGTATAGATGTTTAATTTCATGACCTTAACCCCATGTCACCACGTCCCTTTTCAGAACCGCTATTCTATATTAAATTTTAGATTGCACTATTCTTGTTTTGCAATCTTCCTTTGTTGATGAGGATTGTAGCATTCACTTTAGTTTCATGGTCGGTCTCTCATATATCATTTACTCCTGAAAAAGGAAAGTATTTCTTGTCATATTGTTGTGTACTTCTAGTCTGAAAGCAAAGAAACTTTGACCAGGCCAAAATATTTTCTTTCACTGAGAGTTTTCAAATATACTAGTTGACACATCTTCAATTCTGCAGGGTGATCCTACCTATCTTGTTGTGGAGAGTGACAAAACTCTTGCAACCTATGGCATTAATGCTGTCTGCACCCACCTTGGTTATGTTGTCTCATGGAATGCAGCTGAGAACAAGTTCACTTGTCCTTGCCATGGATCCCAGTACAACAACCAAGGCAAAGTTGTAAGAGGGCCTGCACCATTGGTAAGGCCATCTGCTTCTTCAGTTTATTGACAATCCAGTTATTTGCTTACGATTTCTCAGTTTGTCAATTCATCATGTAATTTATATTATTCCACTTAGTAAGTTTTTTGAGGAACTATTCCACTTAGTAACTAATACATTGATAATAAACAACCAAAGGGACCATGACAAGGACCCAATTTTTGGAGGAATAGCAATACTCGACTGGTGAAATCTGCACTATAAATCTTTATTGAGAATGTGCATTTGAAAGTATCAAATTTGTGTGAAGCATACTTTAATGGACTTTCCTCCCAACATGTATGATAAATTATATTGAACTTATGATAGTTTTGCCTAAGCTTTTATTGAAAAGTGGGGACTATACTTTTCTTGATAATATAAAGTTTTAATTATGACTTAAGTTATGAGAGCCAGAGCTAGCATGTGTTTAGTCCCGCTTGTTATGTGCTGGATAGATATTGGACAATTATACAAAATTAAGGAGTATAAATAATACTTTCTAAGTAACCCTTTTAGATGAGGTATTGAGTTGTTACAAATGATATTCAAGGGGACCTGGTTGATGATTCATCTAAACTGGGGATATTGTGAATGGACACTTTTGAGATTTATCACAGATCAATTATGGTGTTTGTGGTTGTGATTGTAATTTGGTTTGATTAGTTTTTCATTTGGATTTTTAACTTAGTGAAGAAGTAGGTGCTTAAATGAGGAGAGCGTGTAAGAGCTCATGCTGACGTGTCTTTATTTCCACATCAGTTATATGTTACATAAAGCTTGAATACTTACACAGAAAATGTTACATAAAGCTTGAATACTTACACAAAAACAAAGAGCTTTAATAAGAACTTTCGGCTAGCCTTTTTCAATGAGATCCTGAGGTCCTAAGTTGTTACACAAGTTCTACCTTTTATTAATAAGAAACTTATACTTATGTTCTGAAAATTAAGCAGACGATTATATTTGGCCATCTCAATCTTATAATTGAAAGCTTGCAACAAACATATCATAGCTTGAGAATTGATTAAAATTCCCAAAAGTTGAACTTGATTGCCTTTGCATTTTTATTTTTTTCATCAATGCCTTTAACCTTTCTGTTATTAACATGCATTTGATCATTCATTTTGCCACGTACTGAGTTTGGTTTTGCTTGAAAACAGTCCCTGGCTTTGGTTCATGCGGACATTGATGATGGGAAGGTTTTGTTTGTACCCTGGGTTGAAACTGATTTCAGAACAGGGGAAAATGCATGGTGGGCTTAAAACTCTCTATTCAACCTCCATATCTTCATTTGGAGAGAAGATTGTTGCGTCTACTTCCAACAAAAAAGGAGAGCAGTTTGTTGTATGACCTTGCCTTCTAAAAGACTTGTTCATATTTTTCTCACCAAGTTATGTGGCCCTGCACCGGGGAACAAATATCTGAACGTCACGAATCTTGTGAGAACCCAAATTGAGATTGGTCACGGTTATCTTATATCATTCATTTATTCTATTTAATGTATTCCTTAATAATTTCTTGTGTAGTTTAGACGCGGTCATGATTGCAGGGCTGTAAATACCGTGGCATTGTCTTCTTGGAAACTTTGGGTGTTTTTTCTTTCTTTTTGAGAGGTAATGAATCAGCGGATGGATTCTATTGCCTGGTCAATTGGATGTCAGTTTGTAAATCCAAAAAGAAAGGTGGATTGGGTGTTAAGAATCTTCAAGCCTTCAACAAGGCCTTGCTTGCAAAATGGATTTGAAAATCTTTTATCTCCTCAAACATCTGCTCTACGAAGAGACTTATCTCGGAGGCCTATTGTTCTAAAAGAAAATTTGTCTTAAGATCTTCCAAAGTTTCGGTCTCTCATTTGAAAGAATATCTCAAGAGATGAATTATCAATTAGATTCTAATTAGATTCTGAAAAGATATTTGAATTGAAAAGGTGTCACTTTGTTTTCTCTTTCCTAAGCTTTTTGGGGCATGCTATCTCTGTCGCAAATTGCAAATTGCTGGAATAAAAGATCTCTCTATTGGCGAGTCAAATTGCTGGGACCCCTCTTCTTACCTCAAGAGGCTTAGTGGGAGAATTTGCATTCCTTCCTAGTCAATAGTAGGCTGATGGAGTAGCAAGACTTGTCAATTTAGAGACCTTTGAAGAATAGTTTATACTCGGTCTCATCCTCTGATCTTTTTAGAAAGTAATCTGAAAAGCAGTTACCTCAGAAAAAATTAAAATTTTTGCCTAGTTAGCGTTACGAGATGGTCTTCAGATAGACGAGATAGATTGGTTAAGAAAGGTTGAATTGGTAATTTTGGATGTTCGTTTTATGGTACTGCTTCGGAAACTTTACACCATCTATTTTTTGAATATAGATAGACTCTCAGAATTTGGATTTGTTTAGCTAATAAAATCCGATTTTCCTCTTGAGCTCTCAAGACCTATATCTTATGTGGTCCTCTTGGAGGAAAAATTTTATTCAGCTCTCCATCAGACCGGCATAAAATCAACTAGCTCTTGCTCTATGGTGGCATATATGGAAAGCTAAGAAACAAAAGGATCAACCCGCCCTCATCCAATCTAACGATCCAATCAGTTATTTCCAAGACTCTCTCCCCACCTTTCACTCTTGGGCAATCTTAGCTCCCAAAAGCAATTGTATACTGGCGCATCGAAAACTGATTGAACTACTTCTATCCTAAAATCTCATTTTGTACATTCTTTTCTATCACCAATGCAATTGTATTTTTGTAAAAATTTAATAAAGCGAGGGGGCTATCCCTCCTCTTTCCCGTCAATTCTTTCTTTTCGAGAGAGTTTCGTGTTCTCTTTAAAACAATTGAAGTGTTCCTTATTTTTATCTTCATTTGAATTTAAAATCATTCTGAGATACCAAGAAGTTCCATGCTCATTTTCCGTGAAGAGATAATCACAGCTTTGCAACCTTGCACGCATAAATTTCATATTACCGAAAACTATGATTTTTGGGAAGTAATTTCTAGAAAAAAGAAATTAGGAGGGAATAGTTATCATAGATATATTTGTGGTGTAAACCCCTCACCTAAAGAGTGCGGTTTGAGTCACTACGTGGTGGAAAGAAAGCGTTTGTGGTATACCTCGATCCAGCTTGCTGCGCACATCCAGACGAGGAATGAGAGGAATGAGATGTGTGAGCATTATGAGCTCCGCATACTGCGCAGAAAACCCAAGATGTGCTGAACGATACCGAGAAGCAGCTGACCTGTAAGTGTGGCCCTTGTATCTTCCTCCCTTCGCTTCTTCTATAGCTCTCAACAACCGCTTCAGTATTTTGAGATAGAAGGTGTTGATATTTAAAATTGGCTCTCAAATGCCAATCGACGTAAGAATAAGAATTCAGACGGCATACTACTCCAAACTGGCCTATGAGTGGACTTCTGAGAGAGAAAAGGAAGTGTGGTCGGCCAAGACCATGTAAGGCACTTTCCGACGACTTGACCATTCAAGTTGATTGGCACTTTGAGCTAGATGGAATTGTCTTGAGCTCTCGTCAACAATTGCAAGGGGTTAGTAGCACATCAGGATTAGCTAATTCAGTATACCAAAATCGTTATTAGGTTGGCTACTACATATTATCTTTTGATTGTCCATCATGCATGGTATCAGATTGACTTATCAATTTATATCACATCAGAAAGTAATTGAGTTCATCAGTTACTTTAGCATGATTTAATTCTTCCTTTCTCTTTATCGGAGGAGAAGATAAAGATAATTAATGTTGTTCTCTTGGTCCTTAAATCTCTATCATTTTTACAGCTTCATTTACATAAAATAAAAAATAATGAAGTGTTTGGAAAAATAGATTTTAAGAAGATAACCCAACAAGAGTATATTGGCACATATCTCAAAGAGACATTTTGGTATGTATGAAAAATAATCAATGCATGTATAAAATAGTGAATATTTATGAAAAGAAATCGATGTGTATAAAGAGCAAGGAATATGAATGAGAGGAAATTGACTTGTGTAAAGAGCAATGCCAATACAATAAAGGCAATTAGCACATATGATGAGTAGCATAAATGCATGTAAAGATATCAATACATGTAAAAAATAATGGATATGTTTAAAGGGAAATGGACACTTATAAAGAGTAATGAATATGTGCAGCATAAGATTGAAATGTAAAGAGTAGTAGATATGCATGAAAAAAGTTGATGCCGGGAAAAGATAGTGAATACATGTAAAAAAAAAAAAAAATGATGCATGTAAGAAATAACGAATATGTACGAAATGGAATCAATGCATGTAAAGAATAATGGATATGCATTAGAAAAAATTGATGCACGCAAAGAGTAGCATATATGCATGAAAGAAAATTAACATATGTAAAAATATTATTTCTATATAAAAGAAAATCAATGCATACAAGAAGCAATGAATATGCATCAAATGTAATCGATTCGTGTAAAATATAGTTGATATGCATTAGAGAAAATTGACACATGTAAAAAGTGGCATACATGCATGAAAGAAAATCAGTGCATGTCAAAGATAGTGCATATATATACATGCAAAAGAAAATCCATACTTGTCAAGGATAGTAAATATGCGTGAAATGAAATCATTGAAATGTAAAGAATAATGGGTGTGCATTAGAGGAAATTGATGCATATCAAAGTGGCACACATGCATGAAAGAAAATCGATGCATGTGAAGGTAATGCATATCTATAAAAAAAATTGATGCATGTAAAGGATAGCGGAAATGCATAAAATGAAATTGATGTTTGAAAAGATAGTGTACATATGCACAAAAGAAAATCGACATATGCAAGAAACAGTGAATATGCATGAAAACAAAATCAAACGCATGTAAAAAATAATAGATATGTATAAAAATTGACGTATGTAAAGTGTAGCGGCTTGTTTTATTTTGCCTAGATTCTGTAAATAAGAAGACATGCTTTCAAGAGAATACATAAAGGAAAGAATGAAAAGAGGGACAGATAGAAGAGGAGAATAGAAGCCTTGCCAATCTTGTAGAGATAAAAGAAGATTAAATTTTTAGGTTCATATCTCACTGATAAGACTTATTCTTTTACTCCATATTTTTGTAACATTTTGTACACCTTAAATCTAGCTTATTTTTTTTCAAATATTTCTTAATTACGATTTCCTTTGTATTACTATACTCTTTTTGCTAATAATATCTATAATAAATTTGTATTATGAGAGCTTAATTTCTTTAAAATCAAATAACTAATATCATTATTTATTTTAGAAAAATTATTAAAAATAAGAAGGCATGCGATACAAGGACTTCCCAAAGAGCCACCCATTCTAATGCTACTCTCTACTCAATTGAGTAGGCCCAACCATAGAGTTCAAACGTGTTCTGATGCTTTAATTTTTGTAGAATCAAAGCCTACCATTGTTTTTCATATTATTTAATTTAATTTAATTTAGTTTTTTTATACGTGAATTTATCCGTGTTTATTTTGAACCAACCCATTTGTAGTGAGCCTCTGACTTGAGTCTATGATTCATCAAACTTGACTATGGTTTGTTTATATTTTAAGGAATTAGTGAGAAATATTTCATGAATTGAAGAAATATCTCTTATATATAATCACAAACATGCCTCAAAATCACAAAGCTCGGTTATCTTACCCGCAAATATTAATGGGCCAATTTCGATCAAAGTAAGCTGGGCGATTGCAATGTCGCACCCTAACTAAATAAATAGCTAGTGGTTTTGAATGTAAAATATCCTGACTAATTATAACCGTCAATCCAACATGGTTTAACGCAAGGTGGGTTACCTCGTTGAGCTTCAATTGGAGGAGAAGTGGGCTCGCGCAACGTATCTTGGGTGGGCCTTGTGGTCAAAACTTGCACGATTGTCTTTGCCACTCTGACAGCCCATATCACAAGATTAGAACCCACGTCTGGCCCACCAAGCCCTTCCTCTTTAGGCATAGCCGATCACTTTTTAAAAAATTTTGAATCTTTTATAACCTACCATCGATCAAAAAGATTATTTGAATCATTTTGATGTGATCGATTTAATCAAAAATTTTTCCATGGGTTCATGAATCATTTGCAATTTGTTCAAGAAATGCTTGTCCATCAAATATTATCAACTTTGATCCTCATGTTATCATTGTTTTTATTTTCCTAATACTTATTTTTACATGACTAGGTGTGCGAATAAATTTTATGTAATGGATGCTAATTTTTGAATTTTTATCTTTGATCAAATTGTTTTCAAATGTTAAACTTGTCATTATTAATTTTTTAGAAAAAAAGTTTGCCATCATGCTCTGATGCTTTATTTTTGTTTGTTTAAATTTGCCCGAAAGGAAACGGGCAATGAGGAACGTGGAGGAGGTCTTAGCGCCGGAAATGAGATTGGTAGAAGCAAATTTTCTTTTTTTTTTTTTTAAATTGAGGGATTCCCCACTAATATTATTAAAAATATAAAAGAAATACAAAATCATTACAGAAGAGATTGCGGGAGAAGGCAGGAGCAATCTTAGGAAGGCCGGGGCCACATACCGGTGGGTACGTGGGAAGGGCCTTGCGGGAGGTGGCAGGCATCTTAGCATGCATCTATCACCCACCTTACTCTGAGCCACAGCTAGCACTTGGGCTTGACGGTCGTGGTGATCAAAAGAAAGGCGTTCTAGTCCTATATGTAGTAGATATCAAAGACTAATCAGAGGTAAATCTCTATCTATCTATCAATTTGTCTCTTGGATGTGATTTTCCAGAAAGACAATTAGTGGATGAGGATTTTTACGACTATTATGCATGTATATACTAAATATTCATTTTAGATATCATATTTTAGTCTCAAGATGATATGGCAAATTATGCGGTATGTTGATATTAGCTAGCTGCGTGCAAGTAACCTTATGTTTGAATGCATACCAGAGAGCATCTTTTTATGTGTTTGTTCGTGTGTATTTTTCTATTACTTTCTTTCTGAAATTGTAAGAGTATTTGTGAAACTTACTGTCTTTGACTCAACGTGCGACGCCTGTGTTTTTTTTTTCAAGGAAAATGCCTCTGCTTTTGGTGATTCTAATCTATAGCCAGTGTCCAAAGAGGCAGCTGGCATCCAGACGTCAAATCATCAGCATCCTCCAAATGTAACGTCAGACAAACTTTAGAACTAGTAGTCAAAGATGCGATTGGAATTTGAAGTCCTTTGCTCGGTGACACCTAATTATTCCATTATGCTGTCCTTTGCCCTCCATGGTTTGGTGAAAGATGTAGTAGAGGTGAAGCTATGATTAGTCGTTTTCACAGCCAAGCCAACGAACGCTTTATTTTTTTTCCTCCTCTCTTTTGAGAGTTACTACGAGAGAGGGAGACGGGTCATCTCATGGAAATGCTAGTCTATAGGCGTGAAATTAATGCTAGGCGTGAAATTAATGCTTACTTCGTGCAATTATCAGTACATATCCATAATATATCTATAATTCACATATTCTTATCTTGACATGGATTTCGTGTTCCTAATCTATGGTTAATTCCATGCTTTGTTTTAGGCAAGCAAGGGAAAATAGAAGAGCGTTGAACATAGGGCACACGTGAGTAATGGGTTATGGCCCAGGCAACGATGATACTATGGAACTGGCGGACCAACTCCGCAAGCCGCCAATAAAGGTAGGGAAGGGCCCCACCGGAGGGCCGTTCTGCCACTTTGCGCTCACCATCATCAATATTCTTGTCCATATGTGCAAGAAAGTTTTTAAATTGTTGCCTAATCTTTCACTCAAAAAACAGGACAAGGCAAGAATATTGCCACGATCATTTAAGATAGGAATTCTATTATAAATATATTTAGAAAAAAATTGTATTATAAATCATCATCACCATCCTATTCTTTCTTTGGTGGAGTAAATTAGTTGGATCTACTAAACTCATATTGCACTAAACTATGTTTGGGCTGTACAAACGCTAACCAGCTCTGGCAATTAAGTTAAGTCCGTATTGATATTTTGCATTCGAACATGAATAACTTACTGCAGGCCATCTTTTGTGGTTAGATAAAATTTGTGTGGTTGAGTTTGTTTCATTGTTGTTTTTCAATCCATGATGTACAAATGCTAATCAATTTTGGCAATTAAGTCAAGTCCGTATCGACACCTTGCATTCAAACATGAATAGACTAGTGCAGGCCATCTTTTGTGGTTAGATAGAATTTGTGTGGTTGAGTTTGTTTTGTCATTGTTTTTCATTCCATGATATACACGTTGCATTTGAACATAAATAGCCTAGTGCAGGCCATGATTAGATAGAATTTGTGTGGTTGAGTTTGTTTCACTATTGTTTTCCAGTTCATAATGTACAAACGTTAACCAGCTCTGGCAATTAAGTCCGTATCAACACCTTGCATTCAAACATGAATAGCCTAGTGTAGGCCATCTTTTATGGTTAGATGAAATTTGTGTGGTTGAGTTTCTTTCACCATTGTTTTTCAATCCATAATGTAACAAACGTTGATCAGCAATTAAGTCAAGTCCATATTGATACCTTGCATTTGGACATGAATAATCTAGTTCAAGTCATCTTTTATGGTTAGTATCGACACCTTGCATTCAAACATGAATAGCCTAGTGTAGGCCATCTTTTATGGTTAGATGGAATTTGTGTGGTTGAGTTTGTTTCACCATTATTTTTCGGTCCATAATGTAACAAATGCTGATCAGCAATTAAGTCAAGTCCGTATTGATACCTTGCATTTGGACATGAATAATCTAGTTCAAGTCATCTTTTATGGTTAGATAAAGTTTGTCTGGTTGAGTTTGTTTCATCATTATTTTTTGGTCCACCAACATATCTTAATTCAGCATTTTCTAGGTTCCTTGATGACGATATGAAGTGATAAAATCACTCAGAAATTCAATTGGAAGAATTGCTTAAATTTTTCTTTCTTTGACAGCTTGCATGGTGACAATCTTCAAAAGGACCATACATCAGAATGTCAGTACTAGCTAGGCGTTGCCATTTGAAGCGTGAGACACGGCAACCTGGCGAGCAAGGACAATAATGCGGGGGCCTCCACTTGACCGAAGAGATTCCCAAGATCAGACACTATTTAGAAATTAAAATAAAGATTTTTTTTTTTTTTTTTTTTTCAAAGAACAAGGGGCAGAAATACGAGTTAGGAAATGAACTCTAGGGTGTAATTGCATACCTAGAACTCTCTTTGTATATGTAGAAATTTTTATAACCATGCTAGTTCACATGTTCCCCTTATTTCACAAGTTCACAAAGGCAAGTGCTTTAACCGTTTTCTTCCTTTAGTACTCTGTAGCCAGTTTTAAATAATGATTTTGAGCAGTTCTATGAATCCAACCATGATACTAGAAAAACCACTGCGCGGTATCAACATGCAAATATTAGGAGGAGATTCAGATGGTCAACAAAATTCACGCTACTTGTGCCGAGGATGCAATATAATAGTACTAATTCACCTGCAAGAGGGCACATAAGAAGATTTGGGTTTTTTAATGACTAGGTTTAGGTAGTAGAGCTTTTTTCAACAATTGCCTGTTATTTTATATATTTCTCAACAATACTATGCGATCCTCTATCATCCATTGTAAATATTATGCAATAAAATTAAAAATATACTTCCTTTTCAGATAAAAATATATTTTTTATTTACATAAAAAGAAATATTACTTTTTTAAAAATTTTAGATTCTTTCATTAGAAAATATGACTCATCTTGCATAGATTGAAAAAGTTGGTGTCTTGTTTAAAACTAATTTATGGCCTTTGTCCAATTTTTAACCAAAAAAACTTCCACGTGACCTGTCAATCATATTAATCTATATAGCCCAAAAGAAAGAAAATATTTATTTCTTTTTTCAAACATTTAAACAAAATACTAATATAAGTTATCAATTGTCATAGTCTCGGCCAACTTATCACTTATAAGGTCTTCAGTAGTTTGATTATTTTTTTTCAAAGTGGCGACATAGCATTATCTGGTCATCGCTTGATTACTTCAAAGCTTTTTTGTCTGCTGATCAATAGGAAACTTCATCAGTAAGTGATATGTTGAGACAATAACGTTTAGTATATTCAAGCTTGTTCATCCGAGGATCTTGTTATAGCTACAAGGCACATCCACAACCATGAAATCGATCATTATGATTTTGGAGTATGGCTTATCTCCTACATCAGTGGTAGGGCAATTACTTCCTTTGGTCGTGTGGATTCTCTAGTGAAACCAACCAACGATGGTTTAATAGGCCAAGTCGATTTGGGTTGATTGCCATCTTTTGGAAGGCTTTGAAAAACAGAATATCTTTTGAGTTAATCATTATCAATAAGCACCCTTTTAACTTGGTAGTTGGTGATGGTCATGGTGATGACTAATGCATTATCAAAGGGACTCAAATTTTTCAGAGATTCGAATCCGAGAAAGTAATGGGTAACTTCTTTACCTTGGGCTTCTTATGAAAAGGCTTTGTGGTATACGCTTAGCCGAATATATACCTTTTGAGTTGAAGATGTTTCTCCACTCATTGCCAGTCCTCCATGGATTACATTGATAGTTTCAACGATGGATCTATTATCTATCCGACCTTCGAGTTTAGACTTATCTTGGAAATCAAAATCCGCAGGTGGAGGATCTCGGACAATTCGTTTGAGATAGCCTCTTCTAACTTTTAATTTAGTTTTTAAGACTTTGGCATTCGTTGGTATTGTGACCATGGTTGTGATGAAACTGACAATATTTGCTTCGGTTTCAACATTCCGAACTTATCTTCATTTTGCAAAGTTACTTTACATAATTTTCTTCATAGATTTACAATAAAATTTGACTGCACGATGCATTCAAAGGAGTGTATCTCTTAAATATTCAAGGAGGCATCCTTATCCGAGAAGGTACCTCTTGTTCTTTGAGTTTCTTCCGTGGCTCTTTAAATTGTAGGTCATCCCTCTTGGCTCGCCTTTTGGCTAACCTCCCCTCTTCTTTTTTTTTTAAAGCTATCAGGGTCTTTTTGGCATTGATATATTTCTTCACTCGAAGTAATAAATCACTAAGATTTTTAGGGGTTGGTCTTTTGGCCAATGAGAAACTGAACTTTGAGTTCTTTAAGCGACTCATCGGGTCGGCGATAGTGACTGAAGTGTCTAAGTCTCAGATCTCCAATGCTGCGTTGCTAAATCATTGAAGCTATTTCCTCAATGACTCATCATTTTTTTGCTTGAGGGTCATCAGCGACATTGAGGTTTTTCTATGCTTTTAGCTACTGATAAAATACCTCATAAAAAGTTGGCTGAGCTATCGAAAGGAGTTAATAAAGCATGTTTTCAAGCTAGAATACCAAGTCTGAGTCACTTTTTCAATATAGCAGGAAATGCATGTCATATGATAGCATCCAAAGCTCCATGTAGCAACATTAGTGCTTTAAAGATCTCTAGATGGTCAATTGGATCAATCGTGCCATCGTATGGTTTAAATTGAGGCATCTTAAACTTATGAGGCAGCGGCTCGACCATGACTTCTTTATTAAATGGAAGCTCGATAGAAAGATTGAAGTTTTTTAATGTGTCTGCCCCTCAAGATCGAGTATGCTGCATCATGGCCTTGATCTTTTGATTCTTTTTTTAAATTAATGCTCTATGGTTTTTTGACTTGTTGATTGTATTTTATGGATTTCTTACTTGTTCGAAGTAGAAAGACAATCTTGAGGCTCCTCGTAAAGTTGGCTAAACATACTGGCTCGTTGGGGAGGATCTTTGGAATCTTCTTGAGGTCAATTAGAGCAGACAACGTGACAAGGTCGTTGCTCTGCCTCAGGATGAAGTCCTGAACCGAGTTGTTGAATGGCTAGGTTTTGGATCATTGTTATCATCTGATCCACACACTAATCTATTTGTTGGAACATTGCATCGAGCTGTTGCTGGACCTCGTTCATATCCATAGGCGGTGTCATGATTGAGGTGAGTGGTGGAGTTAGAGTGGGATTGGTCAGCTCTTCTATGGAGTCTTGGGAGTTGACAAACCTATGGCTCTGGCTCGTTTGTTGGTCACTTGTCTAGTCACGATGGTTTAGAGGCATAGTTAGGTGTTCCTATTCAGTTTTTCATAGATGATGCTAATTTATTGATGTTAAAATTTGATTTTTTATGCATCAAATGAGATGATATGTTGATTTGTTCGAATAATGTGCTCCTGTGTTATCAACTTGGATTCCTACACTTAAAGAGAAGAACATTAGAGGGTTTCAGAGCCTCTTTTCGAGAAAACTTTTCTGATGCTTAAGTCAGCTCAGACAAAAAAAAGAAGGGAGTATCAGAGCTCTCTTTGTACAAGGGCTTCGAACTTTAGGGATTGGTTCTAGATATTCTTACCCAAGTGATACAAGATTATTTTTATAGGCATATGGGAGAAGTATTGGAGCCATGCCCTATCATATTCGGATTAGGGAGAGATTTCTTCGAGTTTGATTAGTCGAATCTGCAAGGGGATTGGCTCGATGTAATAGATAAGAGTGAAGTCTGTGATAATGGGTGAGATTTTTGGAGTGAGGAAGAGGATTGATCAATTTAGAAAGGTTGGACACATTAGACTTTGCTATCCAGTGAATTTTATGGTGGATCCACAGCTCTTTTGCCACATTTCTCTTCTATCATGTTAGTGGGTTAGAATGAATTATCCCAAGTCACATTTATTTATTCCTACACATATTCTTTTAATCATATGTCCAAATATAATTTATTATTAGACTATTCCATCTAGAATAACGAGATAATATTCCAAACGTCAGCCCCCGCTCGTACATCCCGACGTTTATCTTAATTTGTCTGGCGACACCGTCCGTGTTCGTGTTACACGAGTTGACCAAGCGCATTGCGAGAGTATCAGGGAACCTTCGCGCCGGTCCCATGTCTCCGTCGAATTCACCAACCACCACCAATTCCAACTCCCATGGTTTTAGATGGTGCTGTTCTAAGAACGGCAACCATAACACCGTCACCAGGTCGGTCCTTTTTTCTGGTTTTGTTGTGTTTTGATAGGAACTTGTCACCAACCGACTGCTTTCCTTTCACTTCCCCTTTGTTCAGCAGGTCTTCGGCCCCAGGTCACGGAAACTGTCCCCACGCAGGAAAACAATGGTTGTTTCCTATTAACAAATTAACTCCTCTATTTTCATTGCACGCACCCTCAGCTCACTCCTCTCTTTCCTTCTTTATAAATAGCTCCCTTTATTCCCCACCTCCGCTTGCAGCACAAAACACAACTCTACCATCATTCCTCTCCTTTGTTCTATAGACCATTTGGAAGCTCAGAAAACTCGGCTTCCACCGGTTTCTCTTAATAGCTAAACCCTTTACGTGCTCTCTAGCCCAGTTCCCTACGCCAACCTAAATGGGCAGCTTGCCACTACTTGACAACTTCCAGCTTTTAAACCCTGATGTCCTCGCCGATGAGTCTCGTGCTGTGGCCGACTTCATAGCCGACTACTATCGGGGCATCGAGCAATTACCGGTTCAAAGCCAAGTGGAACCCGGATATCTTAGCAAACGTCTCTCTGATTCAGCTCCTTGTCTTCCCCAGTCGATCGATGCCATCCTCGAAGATATCCGAAAGGATATCATCCCTGGTCTAACCCATTGGCAGAGCCCGAACTTTTACGCCTACTTTCAAGCCAATGCGAGCACTGCCGGTTTTCTTGGGGAGATGCTTTGCTCTGGCCTGAACGTTGTGGGGTTTAATTGGATCTCATCACCAGCTGCCACTGAGCTTGAGGGTATCGTTATGGATTGGATGGGGAAGATGCTCAAACTTCCATCTTCATTTTTATTCTCGGGGGGTCAAGGTGGTGGTGGTGTTTTGCATGGCAGCACATGCGAGGCCGTGGTGTGCACGCTGGCAGCAGCACGAGACAAGGCCTTGAGCAAGATGGGGGCTGATGGCATCACCAAATTGGTAGTGTATGCCTCTGATCAAACACATTTTACCGTTCAGAAGGCATCCAAACTCATCGGCATCCCACCATCCAACTTCAGAGCAATCCCCACAGCAGCAGCATCAGGCTATGCGCTGACTCCTGATAGCGTTCGGTCCGCCATGGAGGCTGACATCGCTAGCGGGTTGGTGCCCTTGTACCTCTGTGCCACGGTGGGTACCACTGCTGTGGGAGCCGTGGATCCGTTGCTAGAGCTCGGTAAAGTTGCAAACGAGCGCGGTGTTTGGTATCATATCGATGCCGCCTATGCTGGTAGTGCGGGTATATGCCCTGAATTCCGGCATTACTTTGATGGTGTGGAGCTCGCCCACTCCATCAGCATGAATCCCCATAAGTGGTTCCTCACCAACATGGACTGCTGCTGCCTATGGCTCAGGAGCCCCACAGCACTGGTGGATTCTCTATCTACTAGTCCCGAAATATTGAGGAACAAAGCCACTGATGCCAAGACTGTGGTGGACTATAAGGACTGGCAGATCGCACTGAGTCGGCGCTTCCGAGCCATGAAGCTCTGGGTAGTCATCCGGAGGTATGGCGTGGCGAACCTGATAGAGCACATAAGGAGTGACGTCGCAATGGCGAAGCACTTCGAGAAGCTGGTGGCGATGGACGGGAGGTTCGAAGTGGTGCTGCCTCGGAAATTCTCATTGGTGTGCTTTCGACTTAAACCAAGGTTTGAAGGGGATGATGCTTTGGAGCTGAATCGAAGGCTACTTGAGACAGTGAATGCAAGTGGACGAGCTTTCATGACCCATGCGGTGGTGGGCGGCATGTACATGATACGTTTTGCAATTGGAGCAACCCTAACGGAGATGCGGCATGTTGAGGCTACATGGAAGCTCATTCAATTAAAAGCTGATGAAATAATAGTCGAAGGAGTATGCAACAAAGTTTCTCCTCCGAATGGTTCACTTTCGCATTTCCACCAATAATGGTTTGTTGGGGTCGGCTCATGATCCTGGAATGCTTAAAAAGAGTGCTAGTTACGACAGTTAATGTTCCTAAGTTTCCATAAAGTATGTGTAATTTATTGTGCTGTATCTTTGTTAAAGACTCCCGCCACCCCCTCTCTCTCTCTCGGGGGTGGGGTGTTGGAGGCGGGGGCGTTGGCTCATCGTCCTGGCATGCATAAAAAGAGTGCTAGTTACGACAGTTACTTGATGTTCTAAGGATTCTAAAGTTTCAGTAAAGTATGTGTAATTTACTATGCCACATCTTTGAGAAAAGGCTCTTGCCAAGACTCCTGCCACTCTCTCTCTCACGCACAGGTGTTTTACTTAGAGGGGATGTTGATGCAATAGTCTCCTAGTCAGAGCTTGTTGAAAAGCTGATGTACTTCTCCGGAGAAAGCCAGAACACTTTTTGCGTCTAGAAGCACCACGTGGCTGGAAGACTTGTTTCCAGAAACTTCACGTGGAATTCTATGCCGTAAGAAAACTCCAGAATAGCAGTCCAGATGTTCTGGAATGACAGATGCTTCCGCTGATGGGTGAGAACCCCGCTTTAAATAGCCGAAAGGGGTCCGTGGGATGGCATCCAAGTTAAAGCCCCACTCTCTTCCTGTGGTCCTTCCACCAGCAATAATAGAAAACTAGTTCTAACCTGCAACAACATCCCGTGTTGTTTATCCATTCTCTTTGGACAACCTAATTTCTATATCCCATTTTACGACCCAACTAGAAAGCCTAACAGAGCTAAATGCCAAGGTAATCCTTGTTTTCATGATCAATATAACTGGAACCTTTAGTTTTCTATTAGATACCAAAATACCTCTATGAAGTTTGTTTAACGATCGAAAAAAGCTTTCGTCTCATTTGTTGTCGCTTCCCTCTCTACTTTCCACTGCTCTCCACCCCCTCCACTTCTCCATGTTACCAAAAGGAAAGTTGTTATCCATCCGATGCAGGTGGATGTTCTCTTTGCTCAACTCATTCTCCTCAGCCTTTCTCTCCTCCATAGATGAAGACGTCCATTCCTGTAGTCAAAAAGACAGCAAAATCACTAGCCACGAAGGGTCCTCTCAAATTTCTTAACTCGCTCCCCTACCTTCTCTCTCGGGACCGCCTAAAAGACTAATGAGAACGATTTGCCTTCTCCCATTGCTAGAGATTTGATTTTTTTTTTTTTTTTTTCCTTTTTCCTTCAACTTTTTGAGGAAACAAGGTGGAATTTAAGATAATAATTAGTCGTTAGACAATTCTTTGACCGCATAGATGTAATATGGCTTTTATTTGCTTGATAACTTATGAAAGAAGCACCTTTGTAATCATTGATGTTTAAAATTGGGTCTTCAAATTAATGGATGATTTATCTTCACTCGAACAGTAGAACACCTTCCAACCAAGCTATATGGCTTTCTACAAGATAAAAAAGAGAAAGTGTAAGGAGGTTTGGAGTTTTCTTTTGAAGAAACTCTTCGATGCTCAAGTTAACTGTAGTGAATAAGGAGGGATCCTACCTTTGAATGAGCTACCTAAGATCTGAGATAAGAATTTATTTACCTTCAAGGTCTTGGGCTACTTTGATATTCTTATTGGAGCTCGACTCTTGCATTAAATAGCTCTGATGAGCATGATCTCTGAATGATATGGCAGCCAGTAAGAAAACTTTTTCAAGTAGATCAGTTAATTCTTTTTCAAATTGATCTTACACCTAGCAAGAAGAGTCCCAACTGAAATAAGATAGGTTGGCAGTTTTTAAAGAGAAAATCTTATGCTACCTGGGTAACCTTCCTTCGTGAGGATGCACATATAATGGCTAACCATTCCATGCTGGCCTTCAATTCTGCCATTTATCACCATCAGATAGGCCAGTTAAATCGAAGCACATCACTTACTCTTCACTTTTGGAGGTTGAGTTTAAGTCCATAATCAAGCTATGGAAGTAGCCTAGATTTTTATATAACCAATTTATTTTGGACTCATTTGGCTCTTAATGATTCAGTATGCATTTCATATGAGTCATCCTAAACCGAGCTTGATGATTAATGGACATTAGTTAGTTAGGTCAGCTTAGATTGAGTTAAATGACCTGCAAACGTTGATTAGCCTTGAAATCTTTCTGATTTCTTATTGCCACTTTTATTCGGTTTCTCAAGTAAAAACCTTAAGTTTTCTTTAGTTGAACCATCTTTAGGATAGCGTTTAGGCTTCAAAGAGACCTTTTAACACCCCTAGATTAATGTCTTAGAGCTATTGAGAGGATTGGTCACCACTCTTTTTCCCTCAAAACTTGGCATGTCAACCTTGTGGGTAACCATCTTGTTCTTAGATGTAGTTTGGCTCAAACCATACCTTTGAGATAACAAGTGTAAGTCGGTTTGGTTATTACCAATCTCAAAGCATAAATTCTTGCACAAATCTTGATATGAAGTTGAGTGACCTGTCATGCCACCTTGGGTCTTGCACTATTAATGATCACACGTGCCATGATGAGTCACCATAATGGATCACCTTGGAATTAAAAGTAAGCTATTTTGTTTCTTTGGATGTCATGCTGAGCATTAAATTCAGCAGCTCCATAATGACAGATGAGTCGGTTGCTGATTTTGGAGTTGTCATGTGGTAGCTCAATGCTGGGGTTACTTATGTAAAAAGTTTTCTACATAGTCCTCTCATGGGAGCTATATAAAGGAGGGGGTTGAGGAGCTCATTTGCTCTACCTTGCTCCAAATAGTTTTGCTTAGCTAGTGCTCCTTATGCTCAGGTGATTGGCTCTTCTTTACCTCATTTTCCTTAGTTTGGTTCCTTCAATTTCCAAGTGAGTCTTCTTCTCCTTATTATAATCACATTGATTTGTCGGAAATTGAATCTTTCAAGTTGGTGAATCTATCTCTCCTCTTCAATGATAGATTCAATAGGTAGAGGGGTTAGAAATCTTTGCATATAAGATGACCATCTTTCCTATGGAATAGGCTAAGGTAAGTGAAATTCAATAGAGATACGCTTAACATATTTGAAAATGCTTAAACAATTTGAGAAGATTTTGTTGAAGGAGTCCCCAAAAGTTCAACACATTAGTTCAATGATGGAAGCTAATATGGTATGAGGTGATAAGTTAGTTTAAATGTGACACAAGGTAGCCAAGCAGAAGGTAATACATGATAGCTAAGCTGTAGGCGACACATGTCCTTTGAAAAAGGAAAGTCTCATATAGGAAAGGGCTTCTATTAATGGCAACGCCCTTATTGGGATCTAAGCCTATTTTGCCATCTACCATTGATTATACTAACTTTCTGTACGTGTAAAAGAAGCCTTATGCTTTAGGTATGATATACATTGAAAAAACCCTAAAACTTCATTTGTAGAAAATACTCCTAAAAGAGTTGGGTTCAGGTCAACATTGTTCAAAGTTGCTTCCTTTAGTAGCTTAGCGATCTTAGGGGCCTTGCCTTAAGTAAGTTAATCTAAAACATTCTCATTCTGATTAAGAAGAGGAAGGTGGTTTGTCCTTTTACTCGATTGCCCTTCGACTCTATTGAACAACTAAAATCTTTCATTCAAATAAATAAAGAAAAGCTGACCTTTCCATCTATGGATGGAGGTCAAGTTGCTAGATAAGAACTTCATACCCTTTCGAGCATAAACATACCATCAATTAATCTTGGTAGGGTGCTTTTTAATAATATAAAGAGCTGAGAATAGATCAAGAAAAATGAAATCCTTACAGAGATATATAGGGTATGAAGCTAACTATAAGTGTTCAAAAGTTCAAGATGGGCAGAATAAGAGCATGCAATATAAATGAAGAAAGTTAGAGATGAAAGGAGAAAAGGGTAATCTAGGTCCTATCTTCAAAGTATCTTTGTAAAGGCCAAGCTAACTTGGTTCATAGTTGGAGGCTTTATCATCCTAACCAGAGACTCTAAGAATAAAAGATTCATCTAGTTTACGTCATCTTTCCTAAAGATGCTATGCTCCTCAACCCTAGAGACCATCTCTTTTGAAACTATGAGGCTCGAAGACCAACTAGAAGTGCTCCAAGTTATTGAATCACTGCATGGGGTGGTCTAGCTCAAAGCATTAGGCTGGCTATCTGGCTAACTCAAATCTTTGGTTAGAAAAATTGACTCAGGCATACAAGTTAAAAAATATACCTAAAGAAGATTAAAAGATGCTGGCCAAGGAAAAATAATAAGGAAGGTTGAGGAGCATATGGACACAAAATGTGCACATGCGATTGACTTAATTAAAAATTTATTCATGAATTCATGAATTATTTGCAATTTGTTCAAGAAATGCTTGTCTATCAAATATTATCAACTTTGACATCCATGTTATCATTATTATTATTTTCTTAATACTTATTTTTGCATGAGTAGATGTGCGAAGTTTTGTTTTTCTTTTTTTTTTTAATTAATTTTATGTAATGGATGCTAATTTTTGAATCTTTATCTTTTGATCAAATTGTTTTCAAATGTTTAACTGGTCATTATTAATTTTTCAGAAAAAATGATTGTCACCGAGGTCTGTTGCTTTATTTTTTGTTTGTTTAAATTTGTATGAAAGGAAACGGCCATTGAGGAACGTGGGGGAGGTCTTGGCGCCAGAAATGAGATTGGCATGCGGGAGCAATTTCTTTTTTTTTTTTAATATGGATTTTTTTTTTTTTTTTTGGGTGGGGGGTGTGTGTGTGTGGTGGGGTGGCGGCGGTAAGGCTTTCCCACCAATATTATTAAAATCATAAGAAAAATACAAAATTATTACGTAGAAGAAAAGGGAAGGAGAGAAGACAGCTGAGAGGCAGGAGCAATCTCAGGAAGTTCGGGGCCACGCACTGGTGGGTACATGGAGAGGGCCTTGCGGGAGGTGTCAGGAATCTCAGCATGCATCCATTACCCATGATGATCACGGTGATCAAGGGAAGTGCGTTCAGTCCTATAGGTACCTGGCTTATCCATGCATGTATCTACTAAATTTCATTTTAGATATCATATTTTGTTCTCAAGATGATATGGCAAATCATACGGTATGTAAATTTGATATTAGCTAGTTGTGTGCCAGTAACCTTATGTGCTAGAGAGCAGCTTTTTATGTGATTGTTCGTGTGTATTTTTTTTTTACTTTTTTCTGAAATTGTAAGAGTATTTGTGAAACTTACTGTATTTGACTCAATGTGTGACACCTGTGTTTTTTTTCAAGGAAAATACCTCCGCTTTTGGTGATTCCAATCTATAGCCAGTGTCCAAAGAGGTAGCTGGCATCCAGACGTCAAATCTTCAGCATCCTCCAAATGTAACGTCAGAGAAACTTTAGAAGTAGTAGTTGCACATGCGATTGGAAATTGAAGTCCTTTGCTCGGTGACACCTAATTAATCCTTTATGCTGTCCTTTGCTCGGTGACACCTAATTAATCCATCATGCTGTCCTTTGCCCTCCATGAAAGATGTAGTAGAGGTGAAGCTATGGTTAGTCGCGTTAGTTTTCATAGCAAGCCAACAAACGTTTTATTTTTTTTTCCTCTCTTTTTAGACTTTCTACGCGAGGGAGAGACGGGTCATCTCATGGAAATGCTAGTCTATAGGCATGAAATTAATGCTTACTTCGTGCACTTACCAGTATATATCCATAATATATCTACAACTCACGTATTCTTATCTTGAAATGGATTTCCTGTTCCTAATATGTGGCCAATCGATGCTTTGTTTCAGGCAAGCAAGGGAAAATACAAGAGCGTTGAACTTAGGGCACACGTGAATGATGGGTTATGTGTTGGAAAAATAATAATATTACTTTTGAAAACTATTTAGAATTTGCTAGAAATTCTAATTTTAAATATAAAAATTAAAATCAAAAGAAGATAAGAATTGTGCCTGGATTGAGGCGTGTTAGACACTGCCCTAAGGACTAGTTTTTGCCCTTTCATGCAGGTTGTAGGCGATCTGTCCCTAAGGTACAATGATCCGGCTCGATCCGAACCTCCTACTACGAGTATGATCGCGTTGAGGTGCAACCCAACGACTCCTTCAGATGCTCAAAGAAAAATCAGCATAAAATAATAATAAGAAGAATAAGAAATAATTTAAAAGAAGAGGTAAGAGAGCTCTTATTCTCAGCAGGCTTCTGAGACACAGGCAGCACCGTTTGCAGAATCTCAGGAAAAGCTTCTCACAGCAAAATCTCAAGAAGGGTTTTGGTAGTTGGAAGGATAGAAAGAAGATTTTTTGGATTGGAATGCTCCTTGAGCCTATTTATAGACTCGGTCCAAGTAAACCCCAACGACTGAGCCTATAATGGTCTTAAAGGCCTAATAACCGTTACCCCCAAATCACGTCAGTAATGGCCCAAAAATCAAATTATTTGGGCCGTTTCTAGCCGTTCATGAACGTTGGCATGCGAACGCACGCCCAACGTTCGCGAACGCTCACGCCTCAGCGAGCGTTCGCGGAACGCTCGTGCCTCAGCGATCGTCGCTCATGCGAGCAGAACGCTCGCGTGAGTGACGCGAACGTCCGCTCGCGGGCGTTCCATTTTTTTTTTTAATTTAAAACTTTTTTTCCTTTTTTTTAAAAAATAAAAAGGTCAACAATCCCCCACAAAAGTTTTTAAATTAAAACAAATAATAATATAACATAAATTTTAGGGCATCTTATACTGCGCAATAGGTGAGATGTCCTGTGGACTTGAACCCCACTTAGTGTTGATTGTATACATCTGAAGGAACCATAATGGATTAGACCTTGAAATAGGTCCTTGACTCAGATTTCTACTAATCACACACACAGTATGGATCAATTGGGTTTAAGCGGTTAGCGCATATTAAAGGCCTTGCGCTTTGTACCTTGATTTTTTTATGAGAATTTCTTAAGGTTAGCCCAAACCTTTAGTCACGGCCTAATATGACAATTCTCATATAGGTGAATCCTCTAAAGGTATTTGTGACTAATACCCTGTACATAACCTACCTTGGATCCACTAAGAGTATAACTCAACCTTACACTGATTTATTTTGTCACTTTATAAGAGTACTCATCATAGGGATGGGATGAGAAATTTTTTCAAAAATGTGCTTTAACACGATTACTCAATCAGCTTCGTTTCTACCACATTGAACCTCTTTCATGGGATCTTCAATCACGAAGGTTGGGTATCCACTGCTGGTGACCAAATAATGGGCTTAAGCCCCATCTCCCTCGATGATTTTAGGACTCCACTCCTAGATAGTCCCTTGGTTAATTGATCTGCCAAATTCTTCTCAGACTTGACAAATTCAAAGGAGATAACATTATTTTTCTTATGTTATCTTATAGACTTATGACGAAGCCGTATATGACGGTTCATCTTTTTATTGGTACTCTTTTGATTAGTCAGTTTGATTACGGCTTTATTATCATAATGTATTGATATAGCCAAACTGGCTTAGGTACCAAAGGTAGCTCTGATACTAGCTTTTTAATCCACTCTGTCTCATTACAAGTGGTATCTAGAGCTATCAACTCGGCCTCCATGGTGCTTCTAGATATGATAGTTTGCCTAGTTGATCCTAAGGCAATAGCAGCACCGCCAAGAAAAAAAAGATATTCAGTGGTCGATTTAAGATCATGAGAATCGGTGACCCAATTAGCATCACTGTACCCCTCAACCATCTCAGGGTATTCAGTGAACATCAAAGAGAGTTAAGTGTTCCCTTTAGATATCGAAACACTCTTTCTAAGGCTATCTAATGAGATTGATTAGGATTTTGATTATATCTGCTAAGTCTTCCTACAGCATTGGCAATATCCGGTCTTGTCCTATTTGCCACATACAAGAGGGATCCTATGATTTGAGAATATTTTAATTGATCAATTGGGTCACTTAAATTTTTCTTTAGGTGAAAGCTAAGATCATATGGAGTAGAAACTGGTTTAAGATCAGAATAACCAAATTTCTTGATCATTTTTTCTATAGAGTGAGAAAAAGAAATAGCTATCCCTTCA
This sequence comes from Metroxylon sagu, assembly GCA_017589505.3. Classification (NCBI taxonomy): domain Eukaryota; kingdom Viridiplantae; phylum Streptophyta; class Magnoliopsida; order Arecales; family Arecaceae; genus Metroxylon; species Metroxylon sagu. The sequence continues at coordinate 419,902 of JACVBY030000377.1, forward strand.
TGGGATTTGATAAGCTTCATCCATAGGATTACATCTGCTTCACCTAAATCTTTCATATCAAACTTAGAAGAAAGGAAAGATTTAATACTTGAAACAATTTCAAGAGATGTTCTAAAAATTAAGATATCATCGATATATAAGCAAAGGATTATACAATCATCGTCGATGATCTTAGAATAGATATATTTGTCATAATTATTGATCTAAAATCCAAAGGATAGGATGATTTGATCAAATTTTTCATGCCATTGTTTTGAAGCTTATTTAAGACCATATAAGGATTTAACAAGTTTATAAACCTTGTTTTCTTGTTCCTTTATAACAAAACCTTCAGGCTATTCCATATAGATCTCCTCCTTGAGATCTCTATTAAGGAACGCAGTCTTCACATCCATTTGATGAATGATTAACTTATGTATGGATGCAATGGCAAGAAGAGGTCTGAGGGTTGTTATTCTAGCTACAGGAGAATATGTATCAAAGAAATCTAACCCTTTCTTTTGGTTATACCATTTGGCTACTAATCTAGCCTTATACTTTTCAATTGAACCATCAGATCTAAATTTTTTCTTAAATATCCACCTACATCCTAAAGTTTTGCTACCAGGGGATAGATCAGAAAAGATCCAAGTTTGATTTTATAAGATTGAATTAAATTCAGAATGAATGGCTTCCTTCCAAAAAAGAGCATCAGGTGAAGACATCGCCTTTGAAAAAGAGGAAGGTTCGCCTTCGACTAAGAAAGTAAAGAAACCTTCACTAAGGTCTTTTTCCTTCCTTGTCCTTGAACTTTTTCTAAGTTTAGAAGGTCCACTTTTAGAGTTGGATCTTTTCCTTTTCCTTGACTCATTGGAGGACCCAGATTCAAAAGAATTATGAACCAAGAAAGGATTAGAAGAGACTTGACTTGGAACTTGGTTCTTAAAAGGAAATACATTTTCAAAATAAGTAGCATCTCTTGATTCAATAAGAGTATTATTTGAGATGCCACTTATTTCAGAGTTTATCACAATGAACCTATTGGTACTACTATCCAAAGAATAACCTATAAAGATAGCATCTATGGTTTTAGGTCCTATCTTTCTTCTTTGGGTTCAGGTATTTCTACCTTAGCTAGGCACTCCCATACTTTAAGGTAATCTAGCCTGAGTGTTCTACCTTTTCAAAGTTCAAAAGGTGTTTTAGAATTATCCTTAAAGGGTATCCTATTTAAGATATAGCATGCAGCTAAAAGAGCTTCCCCCCACAAGTTCTCGGGTGCGCTTGAACTAATTAACATTGAGTTAACCATATCTATTAAGGTACGATTTTTCCACTCAGCACACCATTAGACTGAGGAGAGTATGGTGGTGTAACCTCATGAATAACCCCATATTCTTGACAAAATAAAGTCATTTCATTTGAGGTATATTCACCACTTCTATCAGACCTAAGTTTCTTAAGATTTTTCTTTGTTTGTGTTTTAGCTTCTACCTTATAGATCTTAAACTTATCTAAGACTTCATCCTTAGATTTTATCAAATATGTATAACAATACCATGAGAAGTCATCAATAAATGTTACAAAGTAACGACTTCCTCCCTATGTAGGTAACTTAGTAGAGTCACACACATCACTATGGACCAATTCAAGAAGAGTTGAGCTTCTATTTACTAATTTAAAAGGTTTTCTAAGCATTTCAGCTTGAATACAAATCTCACACTTGATCTTTCTATCAATATGAACTTTAGGTATTAGATTAAGATTTGTCATGTGATGAATACGATCAAAATTCACATGACCAAGTCTACCATGCCAAACATTTAAAAATTCAACATTGAAAACAAGAGAACTTTTATTAGATAACTTGGAGATTACATTTAATTTGAAAAGACCTTCAGAAACAAAGTCTTTTCCAATAAACTCATTATTACAAGTAATTACAACTTTATTTGACTCTAAAATAATTTTATATCCCCTAGATATAAGGAGAGATCCACTAATCAAATTTCTTCTAACACTAGGGATGAATAACACTTCGTGAAGGATTAGGATCTTCCCAGAGGTCATCCTTAAGTCCACTTGACCTTTTTCAAGCACTTGTGCCAAAGAATTATTCCCAAGTGTTACACCTCCTCCACTTGATTTCTGAAAGGTGGAGAACCAAGAGCGATCAGAACAAACATGAACATTAGCTCCTGAATCAAGCCACCAATCACAAGAAAATTGGGTTAAGTTAATTAAGGGTTTCTAATTTACTGACCTGACAGAAGGCTCGGCACCACTTTCGACCATATTAACTTGAGGTTTGGATGATGTCCTCAGTTGTTCAGTCTTTCGATGGTAGCGGTCCTTCACCACATGATTAGACCTTTCGCACATGAAGCAGAATATTTCTTTATTATTCTTTGACTTCTGGTTCGGTCGGTTCTTGTTTGGCCAGTTTTGAGGAGGTTTAGATCTAGATTGGAATTTCTTCTTCTTAAAATTCTTTCCCCTAGGTTTGAAATGATCTGGGGTTGAATTTGACTCAGTCAGATGGATCTTAGGTCCAAAATCAGGTTTCTGCTTGAGCTTAAGATGATGTTCTTCTTCAATCCTAATAGAGTTAATCACTTCTATTAGGGTCAAGTTACCTTGCTTGTGGCTTAGTTCTCACGAAAAGGTTGACCAAGAAGATGGAAGGGCATCTGCTAAGGCTTGAACCTTATAGCTTTCAAAAAAATTACAGCCAATTAACTCAGCCTTTCTAAGAAGATCTTGGAACTCATGTATTTGAACACTAATAGGTTTAGAATCCACCATTACATACTTTCGAAATTTTGAGATAGTGAATCGATCTAGACCAGCATCATCCATCCCATACTCAGCCTCAAGTGCATCCCATAGTTCCTTAGCAGTTTTAGTGGGAAGGTAAACATCATAAAGGTTATCAGAAAGAGCACTTAGAATTCTATGTTTACAATAAAAATCTATTTCTTAGGGTGTTTTTGATGTTGAGGAAGAGGAAGTTTCAACTGGACTAGAAGAACTTGGTTGAGAAGTGAATTCGGGGTTTAAAAATTCTATGGCAGAAAATAATCCTAAAGTGGTAAGCCAGTATTTCACTTGGCTTTGCCACCTCCTAAAAAATGACCCATTCAGGCTTGATTGCACTAAGGTCATCTGAACCCATTTTATGAGAGTGTTGGTTGCTTAATTAGTTCTGCACAACAAAATTGAAGGTTCAGCCTTATAGTTTGAGTTTTTAAATTAGTGGTTTTCCAGATAATTTCTAGATTTTGAATTTAAATTCAAAAATTTAAATCTAGAAACTACTTGCAATAAATAAAGTAACCACTAAGCAAAAATTAACTCAATTAATTTAAATTTGAATTTGAGTTTCAAAATATTGAATTTTTAAAATTCAAAATTTTTTAAGATTTTTAAAATTTAAATTTTAAATTTCAAAATTTGAATTTTAAATTTCAAATTTGAAAATAAATAAATTTAAGGCCTCCTTTTTTTTCGAAAAGAATATAAATTTTAAGACTTCTGCACAGATTTCAAAACATAAAAAAAACTCTTTTTTTTCCTTCAAAATAAATTTTTTTTATTTTTTTATTTTTTTATCAGTAAATTACAATAAAAAATTTTAGCAATTTCTAATGAAGAGGAAAACTAGTCCTTAGCTGTTGAAAAAATAATAATATTACTTTTGAAAACTGTTTAGAATTTGCTAGAAATTCTAATTTTAAATACAAAAATTAAAATCAAAAGAAGATAAGAATCATGCCTGGACCGAGGCGTGTTAGACACTGCTCTAAGGACTAGTTTTTGCCTCTTCGTGCAGGTTGTAAGCGATTTGTCCCCAAGGTACAACGATCTAGCTCGATCCAAACCTCCTACTACGAGCACAATCGCGTAGAGGTTCAACCCAACGACTCCTTCAGATGCCCAAAGAAAAATCAGTATAAAATAATAATAAGAAGAATAAGAAATAATTTAAAAGAAGAGGTGAGAGAGCTCTTATTCTCAGCAGGCTTTCGAGACACAGGCAGCACCGCTTGCAGAATCTCAGGAAAAGCTTCTCACACCAAAATCTCAAGAAGGGTTTTGGTAGTTGGAAGGATAAAAAGAAGATTTTTTGGATTGGAATGCTCAGAACCTTGGATTCTTGAGCTTATTTATAGATTCGGTCCAAGTAACCTCCATCGGCTTAGCCTATAATGGCCCTGATAACCGTTACCTTCCGAATCACATCAGTAACGGCCCAAAAATTAAATTATTTGAACCGTTTCTTATCGTTCACGAACGTTGGCGTGCAAATGCACGCCCAACGTTCGTGAACGTTCGTGCCTCATGCGAGCGTTCCGCTCGCGAGCATCGCTCACGCGAGCAGAACGCTCGAGTGAGTGACGCGAACGTCCGCGAACATCCGTTCATGGGCGTTTCATTATTTATTTATTTATTTATTTATTTTTTATTTAAAACTTTTTTTCCTTTTTTTTTTTTAAATAAAAAGGTCAACATTATGGCCCAGGCAACAATGATACCATGGAACTGGCGGACCAGCTCGTCAACAAAGACGAAGGGCCCCACTGGAGGGGACTCCGGAGGAGTATCTTCCGCATTGCTGCCGTCTGCCAAATTGTGCGTCACCATCATCAATATTCTTTCTCATGAAAGTTTTTAAATTGTTGCTTAATCCTTCACTCAAAAAAAAAAAAAAAAGAAAAAAAATATTGCCACGATCATTTAATATAGGAATTGTGTTATAAATATATTTAGGAGAGAATTGTGTTACAAATCATCATCTTCTTATTCTTTCTTTGATAGAGAACGTTAACTGAATCTTCTAAACTTACGTTGCACTAAACTACGTTTGGGCTGTAAATACGTTCGCCAGCTCTTGCAATTAAGTATAGTCTATATCAAGCCCTTGCATTCGAACATGAATAGCCTACTACAAATCATCTTTTGTGGTTAGATGAAATTTGTGTGATTGAGTTTGTTTAACCATTGTTTTCTGGTCCATGATCAGATCAGAATCAGCCTTTTTTAGGTTCCTTGATGACGATATGACGTGATAAAATCACTCAGAAATACATCCCGAAGAATTGCTTAAATTTTCCTTTCTTTGACAGCTTGGTTGGTGTCAATCTTAAAATAGACCATATATTAGAATGTCAGTACTAGCTATGTGTTGCCATAGAAATATTATGAAACACAACCACCTGGCAAGAAAGGAGAATAACGTGAGCGGCTCCACTTGTCTGAAGAGATTCCCAAGAACTAACTATTTAGAAATTAAAATAAAGAGATTTATTTTTCAAAGCACAAGTGGCAGAACTTTGTATTCTGTTTTCTTGTTAATTTTATGCATCAAAGCATACTCTAAGGCACTTTATTTATAGAGCATGAATAAGGGTTTGTTCACCCTTTCAAATAAGAAGCATGATGCTCTTCCAAAATGATGCGGGTGGTCTGACGTTCTTTTCTTAACATCGCATCTATTGAAGTGCAGGGCGCGTCCACAACGTTTTTGCCTTCGCATGAAGTTGCCAGCTTGAAATCTTGCTCTTGATAGATTATTATTAATTTTTTATAAGTCGTCGGATTAAATTCTGATTCTGATATGAAAAGACATGAATTCAAATCCCGCTCTCAGCACACTTTTTTTTTAAAATATTACCATATATATGCGTATATATCTAAGTTGTCACTACTCTAAATATTAACAACACCTGCAGCGGGCAAGGGATATGCATAGAAGTAAATTGATGCATGTAAAGGGTAACAGTATGCATGAAAGAAAATTGATGCATGTAAAAATTAATGAATATGCATGAAATGGATTCAACATGTATAAAGCATATTGGTTATTCATAAGAGAAAATTAACTCATGTACAGAATAGCAAATATGCGTGAAAGAAATCCGATGTATGTAAAAGATAGTGCACGTGTGTAAAAAAAAATCGATGCATGTAAGAAATGGTGAATATAAATAAAATAAAATCAACAGGTATAAAAAATAACAAAAATATAGTAGAAAAAATTAATATGTGTAAAGAGTAGCAAACATGCATGCAAAAAAATTGATACATGTAAAAGATAGTACATATATACATATAAAAAAGAAAATTGACTTCGATAAGGAGTAGTGGATATGCATGAAATGGATATGGATGAAATGGAATCAACGTTTGTAAAGAATTAAAAAACAGGCATTAAAAGAAATTGATGCGTATAAAAAGTAGCATACATGCATGAAGAAAGATCAACATGTGTAAAAGATAGTGCGTGTGTATATATATAAATAAGATTAATATGTGTAAGGAATAGTGAGTATGCATGAAACAGAATCAGCGCATGTAAAGAATAAGGGAGACACATTAGAAGAAATTGATGCGTGTAAAGAGTAACGTACATGCATGAGGGAAGATCAACATGTGTAAAAGATAGTGTGTATATATATAAATAAGATTAATATGTGTAAGGAATAGTGAGTATGCATGAAACAGAACCAGCGCGTGTAAAGAACAAAGGATACGGATTAGAAGAAATTGATGCGTGTAAAGAGCAGCATACATGCATGAAGGAAGATCAATATGTGTAAAATATAGTGTGTATATATGTATAAACAAGATTAATATGTGTAAGGAATAGTGAATATGCATGAAACAGAATCGATACGTGTAAAGAGCAAGGAAGACACATTAGAAGAAATTGACACATGTAAAAACTAGCATACATGCATGAAAAAAGACCAACATGTGTAAAAGATAGCGTGTGTATGTGTATATATGTATAAGATTAATATGTGTAAGGAATAGGGAGTATGCATGAAATAGAATCAACGCGTGTAAAGAACGAGGGATACACATTAGAAGAAATTGACGGGTGTAAAGAATAGCATACATGCATGAAGAATGATCAACAAGTGTAAAAAATAATGTGTATATATATATATAAATAAGATTAACATGTGTAAGGGATAGTGAGTATGCATGAAATAGAATTGGCGCGTGTAAAGAACAAGGGATAGCATTAGAAGAAATTGATGCGTGTAAAGAGCAGTGAATTGTTTTTTCCTACCTTGCCTCTATAAATAAGAAGAAATATTTTTAAGAAAACATAAAAAGGAAAGGATGAAAAAAGGGAAAGATGGAAGAGGAGAATGGAAGCTTTGCCAATCTTTTAGAGATAAAAAAATGGTTGATCAAATTTTTAGGTCTATATCTCATTGATTAGATTTATACTTTGATGCTTTTCTTTTATGATTTCTCTATATTTTGCTATATTTGGTATGCCTTAATTTGCTTATTCTTTTTTAAAATATTTCTTAATGATAATTTTCTTTGCATTACTACAGTATATTTGACAAGACTATGTAACATAAATTTGTCTTGTGAAGGCTCAATTTTTTTAAAACCAAATAATTGATATCTTTTTTTTCTTTTTTTTTTCAGAGAAAGAAACAAGAAGGCATGTGGTGCAGAGACTTCTCAGAGAGCTATCCATTCTAATGCTTCTCTCTGCTTAAGTAGACTTAACTATAAAGTTTTGATAGAAATTGATGCTTTAATTTCGGTAAATCATAGCCCACCAATTTTATTTTTTTTCCATTTTTAATTTATTTTAATTTAGTTTTATTATATGTAAGTTTATCGATGTTTATTTTGAGTTGGCCCACTTACTGTGGGTCTACGACTCCTTAGAGTCGATGATGGTTTGTTTATATTTTAAAGGAATACTGAGAAATGATTCTTGTATAGAAGAAATATCTCTTATTCATAATTTTCAAACATTTGAAACCTCAAAGCTTGATCATTTTGCTTGGAACTTTAGTGGGCCAAGCTCGGTCGAGTAAATTGAGCAACTGCAATGTGATGCCTTAGCTAAATAGATAGAAGTTAGTGGTTTTGAATGTAAGACTTATTATAATTATTAAGCAGATCATCAAAAATGGTTTTAATATAATGTTGATGGAGGCGATGCTTTCTGAGGTGGGCAACCTCTTCGACCTTCAATTGGAGGAGTTGTCCCATACAGTCGATGGTGTCTTATGGCAATATGCTTTGGATGGGCCTTGCGGCTAGAACTGATGCGATTATCTTCGCCACTCTAGCTGCCCATTTCAGAAGAGCAGCCCACCAGAAGAGCAGCCCACCAGGCTCTTCTCCTTTAGGTATGTCTTGCCACATGTCTAAGTTATAAAATTTTTTTAACTTTTTTACAACCTTCTATTGATCTAAGGTGACCAATTTAATCAAGAATCGTTCCATTGATTCATGAATCATTTGTAACTTACTCAACAAATGCTTGTTTGTCATATATTATCGATTTTGATATGCATTGTATTGCTAACTTTTCTCTTGATACTTACTTTTATATGGGTAGATATGAAAAGTAGTGTTGGCCTTTTTTTTTGGATGGATTTTATGTATGGTTGCCAATTTCTGAATCTTTATCTCTGATCTAATAATTTTCAAATACGAAAACTTGTCATTATTAAATTTTTAGGAATTTTGTTTTTATTATGCTCTACAGTTTTATGTGCTGTTTGTCCTTTAATTTTGTATGAAAGGAAACGAGCGATGAAGTACGTGGAGGAGGGCTTGGCTTCGACCACGAGATCGGCATGAACAATCTCATTAGGGCCGGGCCCAAAGACTGGTGGGTATGTAGAGAGGGTCTTGGCAGAGGATTCAGAAATCTTAGCATGCATCTCTTCGCATGCATCTTCTACCCACCATACCCCGAGCCACAATCAGCACTCGGACTTGCAAGCCGCGATGGCCATGGTGATCAGAGGAAGTGCGTTCTAGTCCTACACGTCTGGTTCATTCATACTATAGATCAAAGACTAGCCTAAGGTAAAACTCTCTCTCTGTTTTTTTTTTTTCCTCTCTCTCTGGTCTCTCTCTGTGTGTGTCTCTTTCAAAAGCCAACTAGGGGATGTCGATTTTTACAGGTGTTATGTATTTATCTTTTGACGACTCATTTTGGATATCAGATTTTGTTCTTAAGGTGATAAGGTAAATTATTTGATATGTGAATTCAACGTTAGCTTAGCTGTGGATTTTTATGCGACCGTTTGCGTGTATTTCTCTTTTATTTTCTTTCTAAAATTGTAAGGGTAATGCAAAATGCTGCCTAACATGTGACACCTGGGCCTTCAGTAGAGTATTTTCTACCAGGCAATAATGATCCTATGGAAGTCGCGGATCATCTCATCGACAAAGATGGAGAAGGGGGATGCCAGTGGAGTATTTTCTACATTGCTGCTCTTTTGCCAAATGGAGCATCACCATCGGCCATGTGCTTGTGATCTATATGTACATGAAAATGATTAAAGTGTTGCCTAATCTTCAACCGAAAAAAGAAAAGAAACATATTGTCGCGATCGTGTAATATAAGAATTGTATTATAAATATTCTTTGGAAGAATTGTGTTATAAATCTTCATTATCTTATTCTTTTTTTTTGTGGAGCACATTAGCTAGATCAATAGGCCCTGGCTGCACTACACTATTGTGGGTTTGGTAGCGTCTAAATCGAGCCCTTGCATTCGAACGTGAATAGCCTGTTGCAGGCCATCTTTTATGGTTAAATGGAATTTGGTGGTTGAGTTTCTTGACAGTTGTTTTCTAGTCCAGCGAACGAAACTAAATTCAGCATTTATTGGGTTCCTTGATGACGACACAAAGTGAATCACTTAGAAATTATGTCACTTCGAAATCAGTCCATGGTTAAATGAGCCATTCCATTGCCTAGATGACTGTATGGTTAAACATAAGTAATGTTGCTTGGGAATGGTTATATATTGCTTGAGACCATAAATGGTTTTAAACCATGCATAGAAATGAACACATACTATCGTTGGTCCACCCAACCTGGCCGACTGGACTGTCCCAATGACCCAAATTGGGCTCCAATCTAGCCACAATCCCAACCCAGAACAGGGCCGGACAGGGCCATGACCATCCCATCATTTGGTGGCCAATGGCAATCCGCTGGCATGCACAGAAGCGAGGAGAAAGGAGAAGAAAATAGAAGAAGCAATCAATGGCTGAATTGTCACTAACATAAGAGAAGAGAAACTAGTCTGCAATTCCAAGTTCGTTGTTGACCGAAGCTCGGGGAGAATGGGATTATAGGAATTAGATAGAGGAGGACCGATATGAGTCTAGCAAGGAGATGAACTCCGTTTCTTATCAGGACTCTACTTCTCCCATCACCCAAAGAGGTGGGCCTCATATATAAAGTAATAAAAAATATATATTATTTTATATTATTTAAACTATTCAATTATAAAGTTATAGTTGGACTAGTCTTAAGTGATCACAATAATGTCACATATGAGTATAAAATTATAATTTTGAATATCACAATAGCATATCTAATATTTACTTTTCTCTTCCAATGTATGATGGAAGACCTTTTAAGTAGTGCTGATGGTTGTTTATAGAGAAGATTGAAAGGAAATCAACTTTATAGAAAGGTAGGTTGCTCTCAAATGAGAGAAAATTATGCCTTACTAACTCTATATTATTAGCACTAGCATCTTATTACATGTTGGTATTGAGACTCCCAAGATGGGTGACTTTGAGAATAGACAAGATTAGAAAAGTTTTTCTTTGGAAAGATAAAGAGTGGTTAGTAATTTTCACTACTTAGCCAATTGAAAAGTTATTTATAGAGATAAAAAGGGTAGGCTTGGCATTAGCAATCTTAGGAATATGAATCGGGTATTACTTACAAAATGGACTTTGAAGTATCTGATTAGGCAAGCTAGGGATAGCAATCCTTGGGCAAAATTAATATCTAAAGGCCATTATTTAAAATGCTAATTTGGCATGAGGATGAGGAAGAGATTATGAAAAGCCTTCTCAGTCTAAAAGGATATATATAAGGATATATATAAGGATTTGGATGCTTTTTGAAACTGTACAACTTTTAGACTTGGCAATGAAAAGAATATAGGTTTTGAAAAGACGGATTAATAGCTTCCATCCCATTGGCCTAACTATTCGAGAATCTTTATGACCGAGCCACTAAGAGGCAGTAGTCTCTCGCCACTATGTAGAGTCATCGAGCATGCCAATAAAAAGTTCCCATATATAGTCCTCTCTCATCTTCAAAGCATTTTGAGCATTTGCAATTATAGTAACTCTAAGGTTTATTATTTACTATTACCCATCAGCCGATATACTAGTTTGGAAGCTTTGCACTGACAGTAGGTACATCATTGACTCTTACTTTTGGTTTCATCAATTACCATAATATTTTATTTGCTTTTTATAATATTGTGTGGAAAGGTTTTGTACTAAAGAGTAAAGATCTTGGTTGGTCATCCGCAATAAGCTATACATGGAAGGGAATGGTTTGTGAGCACTAGTTATACTTTTTATGGAGCTAATCAAGAATCAATTGACCGTTTATTTGTAAGATGTTTCTTCTCAAAATTGATATTGGACCTCTCCACCATCAGCCTTAGCTTGGGGAGATTTCCTTCTACTATCTCTAACTTACGGATGGCATAGAAGAAGAGGAAAGTGTAAGCTAAGTGGAGAAAATGTTAGGATTAGCTAGTTTTATCTTTCATGTGGTACTTGTGGAATGAGAGAAATATAAGACTTTTTTACAACAAGTGCTCCTTTTCTGTATCGATCCTTCGCAAAATCTTCTCTGCCTTCACTTTATGAGGTAACCTTTACTCCAAAGATGATTGCATCCTCATAAAGATTTTTATAATTTTCTTTCTTTTATTATAATTTTTTAAAACTTTCTTGATTTTAATAAATTTTCTTATGAGGGAAGTTGCATTCCACTTCGACTCTCTTTCTAAAAAAAAAAATGCAATCAAAATTAAAGAGAAGCTTAAAATATCAACATATTTGAAAATTAAAATTGTGGTACCATTTTTAGCAATATTTTTAAATCTCACGTAAAGTTGAATAGCAATATTTATAACCATTAGTAGAACAGCTCGAGACCTTGACTGGTATTAGTCATAAATGCAGCTGAAGGTGATTTTCATAAGATGCTAAAGTGATAAAATGTGATTCTTATACATTCCATGACAGCCACCTCAAGACATAATGACAATATTCAAATATCATATTGTTCTTGATTGCTTCCTTAGCTAAAGACTCTTTAAAGAATTCTAACATTAACTAGTTAATCAAGAATTTTTCAACCATACACAAAATCTATAGCATATTCCTGGATGATTCATGACTATTTAATGAAACAAAATTATAGTTTGCTAATGATATATGCCAGAGATAATCATTGTTGATTTTTTGAAAATTTTTCGTTATGGTTCTAACTTTTTGGCTTTCCCATCCCATGTGCTTATGAAATTGAATTAAATTAATGATGAATGATTAACATAAGCTGAAAATAGTTTTTAGAAAATAATTTTTTGAAAAATAAAATTAGGAGGGAATGGTCAATGTAAGTTGGCATGATATATCTATGGTTTAAGGTGAATTTATGATGCTTTTGTTTGTTTGTAGGACAATAAAAGCAACTATAAAGGTATAAAAATATTGTAATGTTAAAGAATTAGATTTTAGTTTTATTTTAAAAAATATTAAAAAAAAAATAATAGCTGGACCTCTAGTTTAAACCATTTACTTAGGAATGCGGTTTAAGTCATGTGGTAAAAGAAAGAGTTCCATTACACCTCTATACAAGATTCTGTGCACATATATGATGAATCATATGAGTCAACCATATCTTATGAGCCCCGCAAGCCGTGCCGAACGCCCAAGCTGTCCCGTGTGGCCCATATTTATGCCTCCCTCCGTTTTCATTATGGACAAAACACCCTCTCAATGGACACTTTGTTTTTTGAACTATAGTTATATTTGAATGAGATGGAAAGTAATCGAGTGCAACAGTTACTTCAGCGTGATTCGGTTCTTCCTTCCTCTTTATGAGAATACAAAAGACAATTAATATTGTTCTATTTGTTCCTACAGTCTCTACCATTTTTAAATCTTCTTTTGTGTAAAATAAAATTTCAATTTTGAGTTTTATTTATGGTTTTTATCATGATCAAATTTCTTCAAATCTATGAAAAAGAGATTTCGAAGGGATAACCCAACAAGAGTATGCTGGCACAGGTGACATTTTTTTGTTATGTATGAAAACAAATCAATGCATGTAAAAAATAGTAAATATTTATGAAAAGAAATTGGTAGCATAAAGACTAGTGGATATGCATGAAAGGAAATCAATGCGCGCAAAGAGCAGTACATATATATGAAAGGAAACTAGCATGTATAAAGAGTAGCATGCATAAATATAAAGAAATTGATGTGTGCGGAGAGATATCGATACGCTTGAAGGGAAATTGACACCTATGAGAAGTAAGGGATATGCATAAAAAGATGTTGATGCATGTAAAGAGTGGCACGTATGCATGAAGGAATATCAATGCATGCGAAAGGCAGTTCATATGTATAAAAAAAATTGATAAATGTAAGTAACGGTGGATGTGTATAAAATTGAATTGATATATATATAAATAATTGATATACATAAGAAGAAATTGATAGAAGTAGAAAATAGTAAATATGCATGAAAGAAAATTGATGCATGTAAAAGATTATGCATATGTATGAAAGGAAATTAATGCATGAAAGGAATAGTGAATATGCATAAAATAAAATTGACATGTGCAAAGAATAATAAATATATATAAGAAAAAATAAATGCGTGTAAAGAGTAGCATTCTTGCATGAAAGAAGACTGACGTATGTGAAAGAAAATCGACGTTTATAGGAGTAGTGAATATGCATGAAATGGAATCAATGCGTGTAAAGAATAATAGAAATACATTAGAGAAAATTTATGCGTGTAAACAGTAGCATACATGCATGAAAGAAGATTGACACGTGTAAAAGATAGTGCATATGCATAAAAGAAGGTTGACAGGTGAAAGGAATAGTGAACATGCATGAAACCAAATCAACACGTGTAAAGAATAATGCTCTAGAAGAAATCGATGCGTGCAAAGAGCAGTGGCTTATTTTGTTCTACCTTGCTTCTATAAATAAGAAGATATGTTTTGAAGAGAGCAATGAAAGAAAAAAAATGAAAAAAAGAAGAGATGGAAGAGGAGAATGGAAGCTGTGGCAATCTTTTAGAGATAAAAGAATGGTTGGTCAAATTTTTAGGTCTGTAACTCACTGACTAGTTTGATTCTTTGTAGTTTTCCTTTTATGATTTCTCTATATTTTATTATATTTTGTATTCCTTGATCTTGCTTGTTCTTTTCAAGGATTTCTTAATAATAATTTTCTTTGTTTTGCAACACTACTTTTGACGTGAACTATTATAAATTTGCTAGGCTTAATTTTTCTAAACCCAAATAACTAACAGCATTTTTTTTTTTTCAGAGAAAAAATTATTAAAAACAAGAAGGCATGCAATGCAGGAACTTCCCAAGGAGTCACCCATTTTAATATTGCTATTTGTTCAAGTAGGCCTCACTACAAAGTTTTGATTGGATCTCATGCTTTAATTTTGGTAAAATCATAACTCGTTAATTTTATATTTTGATTTCTTTAATTTAATTTAATTTAGTTTATTATATGTGAGTTTATCTATGTTTATTTTGAGCTAACCCATTTACAGTGACTCTATAACTCCCCGAAACCCATCATGGTTTGTTTATATTTTAAAGAAATAGTGAGAAATGAATCACAAACTTGCCTTCAAACCACAAAACTAGATCATCTAGCCTGAAATCTTAATGGACCAAGCCTGGTTCGAGTAAATTGAGCAACTACAACATGATGCCCTAGCTAAATAGATAGCAGTTGGTGGTTTTGAATATGAAATATCGAAACTAATTGCGACATTTCTCAGATTATCAAGCATGGTTTTAACGCAATGTTGATGGAGGTGATGCTTTGTGAGGTGCGCAACCCCTTTGACCTCCACTTGGAGGAGCAATTGGCCCAGGTAATCGACGGTGTCTCATGGCAACATACCTTAGATGGCCTTTATTGCCAAAACCAATACGATTACCTGCACCACTGTGGCCATCGATTTCAAAAGAGCATAGCCCACTTTTGGCCCACCAAGCTCTTTTCATTCAGGTATGTCTTTTCACATGTCTAAATTATTAGAAGTTTTTTAAATTTTTTCTGACCTTTTATCAATCGAAAGATTCTTCAATCATTCTAAGGTGATCAATTTAATCAAGAACTGTTTCATTGATTCATGAATCATTTGCAACTTATTTAAGAAATGCTTGTCGGTTAGATATTACTGATTTTGTACCCATGGTATTGCTACTTTTTATCTTGATTCTTACGTTTACATGGGTAGATATGAAAAGTTCAGTTGGCTTTTTTTTTGGATGGATTTTATGTATGGCTGCCAATTTCTGAATTTTTATCTCTGATCTACTTGTTTTCGAGTACAAAAACTTGACATTATTAAATTTTTGGAAAAAAATGTTTGTCATCGTGCTCTACAATTTATGTTTTGTTTGTTGTTTAATTTCGTATGAAAGGAAACGAGCGATGAAGTACGTGGATGCGGTCTTGGCTTCGGCAACGAGATCAGCTGGAGCAATCTCAGATGAACCGAGTTCAGAGACCGATGGTACGCGGAGAGGGACTCCGGGAAGGCTTCTGAGACTTTCGCATTCATCTCTTCGCATGCATATATTACCCAGCTCCACAACCGGCACTTGTGGTCGATCAGAGGAAGTGCTTTCAAGTCCTACATGTACAGATCGTAGACTAATCGAAGGTAAAACTCCCTCTATTTCCTCTCTCTCTCTCTCTTGTCTGTGTGTTTTTTTAAAAAACCAGCTAGAGGATGAGGATTTTTACAGCTGTTATGCATATATCTTACGAAGATTCATTTTGGATATCTTATTTTGTCTTCAAGGTGATATGGTAAGTTATATGGTTTGTAATTTTGACATTAGCTTATTAGTGGATTTTTATGTGAGTGTTTGCATGTATTTCTCTTTTATTTTCTTTCTCAAATCGTAAGGGTAAATTAAAATGTTGCCTAACATGCGATACCTTCTTTTTCCAACGGAAAATACCTCTTCTTTTGGTGCTTCGGTCTGTGGCTAGCGTCCAAAATGGTAGCTGGCATCTAGCTTGTCACGCCCCAAAATGACTAGCTAGGAATTCTAGCAAGTAGAAAAGCACATAAAAGGGGAATGATGAGATGGATTTCAGGAAATTTTTTTTCATATTTTCCTTCGTAGAGGATTGTAGGCTGGATTTATAATAGTGCCTTCAAGTGTTACCATGCAAAATGTCACAGCTCCACTGTGCTTTGATGGTGCAACGCTTCCGTTTGGGAAATTGCATCGTTCCCTTTTGATGGATTAAAAAGTAGCACAAATGCCACGGATCTCACACAGCCATCGAGTCTGCAGCATCCTCCAAATGAACTGGCGTATGCGTGACGTCAGAGAAACTTTAGAATTGGCATTACACATGAGATTGGAGGCCAAAATCCTATGTTGTTCCGTGATTCGTAATCCATTATGTTAGCCTTCGCCCGCCATGGTTTGGTGAAGGATGTAATAGAGGCGAAGCTATAGTTGGCAGTTTCCATTAGCTTCCATAACCAGCCCATCAAATGCTTTATTTTTGCCCACTTCTTTGAGAGTGACTATGAGAGAGGGAGATGGATCATCTCTTGGAAACAAAGAATAAGCACCACGCTTGTCTATTGGTGTGAAACCAATGCTTGCTTTGTGCAATATTTATTGGCATACATCCACAATCCATCTATATTCCATGCTTTCCTAACTTGAAATCATTTTCATCTTCCTAATCAAATGATATTGGATGCTTTGTTTCAGGTAACCACCAAGGGAAGATATAAGAGCATCGAACACAAGGCTCTCGTGAACGAAGGGTTATGGCCCAGGCAATAATGATCCTATGGAGGACTCCAGTGGAGTATCTTCTACATTGCTACTGTTTTGCCGAATGGAGCATCGCTATCGGCCATGTTCTTGTCTATATGTACATGAAAACGATCAAAGTGGTGCCTAATCTTTCATAGAAAAAAACAAATGAAATGTATTGTCACGATCATTTAATATAAGAATTGTATTATAAATGTTGATGCTGATTTTTTGCTCACTAAATCAATGGACGAAATTTATTTATGAAGAAAATTTAAACCTAGCTTTGTTTTGAAAAATTCTTTACTGATAAAAATTTTTATCCAAAAGCATCAGAAATCAGCCTGCAATCAACTTCAAAATTCGTTAGAGATTTCGAGGTCTCTCTCTTAGAGTTCCTTTGATGATCAAGTCAGTTTTCTTGAATCTAAGGAAAGAGAAAATAAAAAAAAGGAGAGAGAGAAAGAAGAGTTATACTTTTGTTAGCCTTTCTAAGGCTTTTGGTAGTATTTATATAACTATTAAGGGTGAGTTAATCATATTAATTCAAGGTTAAGCTTTTTCGAATGATTCTTTTATGAATCTTGAATCTTGAATAGGTCCTGCTTGTATTATTTAACCAAATTTCGTTAAGATTTAACAAAATATTTATCCATGTACATATATGTCTTTATTATAATTTTATACACATGGCTTCATTATATCAACTTATCAAAATTCTATATCATCGAATTGTATTATCAATCATCATTATATTATTCTTTCTTTTGTGAGGCAAATTAGCTAGATCGGTTAAGCCCATGCTGCAGTAAACTATGTTTGGGCTAATCCACTTAAAAGCTCTTGCAATTTAGTAGTGTCTAAATCGAGACCTTGCATTCGGACGTGAATAGCTTGCTACATGCCATCTTTTATGGTCATATGGAACTTGTGAGATTGGGTTCGCTTGACAATTGTTATTCTGGCTTGTGAGTGAAACTGAATTAAACACTTTTTGGGTCCCTTGATGATGATACGAAGTGATTAAATCACTTTGAAAATTCTATCAGAAGATTTGCTTAAATATTTCTTTCTTTGATGACCTTGTAAGCGTCAGTCCAAAATGGACCATATATTAGAATGCCCGTGCTAGCGAAGTGATGCTATAGAATTATAGAAACATGAAATATGAAAACTTGACGGGCAAAGGGAAGAACGCGGGTGGCTTTGCTTGTGTCAGTGTCATCATGCCCAAAAATTTGCACTTAGCCAAAATGCATTGACCAAAGTCATAAATAAATGAATTACGTTCTTTCATTGGCATTATCCATATATTTCTCTTTCTTTACGCACATCGTGATCTACAATCTATTCTTAAATTGCGAGGAAATTGTGATAGTTGAGCACATTGTTAATAGTAAAAATCCCATTTGCAATGGCTATAGATTGGTTCCCATGGGATGGATGTGGATCGGGAAACTCATCAATCTAATATGTCAAGATTGTCCTAGAGTGCAATGAGCGGATCAGTCATCCAAATCGATCCGACTCTTTTCCTTGGATAATAATCATATAATGCGTATGAATCTCGTATGGCATTTATTTTGTTCTCTTTAGAAAATTTCTCCTTCCACGTCGCATGCCTAGTGAAATTTAGTGCATTAAAACTTAAAGGTAATAGTTAAATAAGAGTTGTCAAGTCAATGTTATGCTAATCTCGAGATTTTTTTCTTTTTTTTTTTTCCCTCCTCCTTTTGGTGCACTTGTAGGTCTCCTAGAGCACCATCCCGAGGTTGCTCATCTTAGCTACTGCTTTTGAAAGTACAACGTAGTATGTTGCTTTTGAAAACTAGAACTGCAAAATTGGGAAGAAAAAGAGGCGTATTTGAAGATGGGTTAGGAAATGAAGTCCAGGGTGCAATCGCATATCCAGAATTCTCATTGCATATGTAGAAATTTTTATAATCGGACCGGCTCACATGGTCCCTAAGTTCACAAAAGAGACCACCTTAATTCTTAACCATTTCTTTCCTTTATTACTCTATAGCTAGTTTTAAATAATGATTATGAGTAATTCTATGGATGCAAGAGATTCATGTGGTCTACAACATTCATGCTGCACGTGCCAGGAATGCGATGTGCATGAAATCAAACATATTCACATACAATCTTTAATATATATATATATCTATGATACATCTATATCCAATATTTGTTAGCCTCCTTTCCTCGTGGTAACGTCATAGTTTGAAATGTATTGGCTCAGGCAAGCAACGGAAAGTATAAGAGCGTCCATCATAGGGCGCTCGTAAATGACGAGGCAGCGAGGACAAACATTGTCGTGGGCTATGGCCCTGGCTATGACGACCACGTGGAACCAGCGGCTCAACTCATCGATAAGAATGGCGAAGGGCCCAATTACGAGCGCAGTATATCGAGGGAAGTAAGAAAGAAGGACAGCCTGCGTGCGTGCGATTGAATGCAGCAAAGATGGAGGCAATTGGTCTGGAAGAAACTGGTTTTAGCTTTCATCATGAAAAATATGAGATATCATTTAGTTTTTTCTTTCATAAATATAAGATTTAACGTTCTGAATTTATTTTAGGTTACAAGTGCTTTAATAAAAATATTTAATGTTTGAAATCATATGTTAAATTTTTTGATATATAATATTACATATTGTAGAAATCATAGAAAGAATGAAAAATATTTTTAAGAATGAAAAATAAAATTTCTATGAATGTATCGTACTATTATTCATAAGTAATTTAGCATCTCCTGATGACAACTTATGGCTCCACCCTGTCAGTTTTAGCATGCATATGCCACATTTGTTGTTGTTTTTTTGTGTGAAGAAAGAGAAAATATTCACCACAAAATAGGCATGTACTTATCGATCTATGGAATCAGATCAGGCACAAAACCTTTAGCGAATGGACAGCCAATGAAGAGCTAGCTGAAGATGAGATATTTTAAATGAATCAAAGTGAACCATAATGTGATTCAATATGAAATGTATTGATTCGTAATGCACATGTGGAAAATGATTTTGGTACATATAGTGAGCATACCCTCTTACTTTAGGACTTGCTATTGAATATCATAGCATGTAGTATGATTTTTAAATTGTTTGTATGTGTGTTGCATCCTTTTTTTCCTTTCGGAGCAAGGGAGAGGGATCTAACTAGATATAATTAGCCAATTTAAATGGCTGAGATGTATCCAAGATTTCAAAATGGAATTTCTGATTCATAGATGGATAGGAGTGAGTATTAAGGCATACTATTGACAAACAAAAATTAATTGCTAAAGAATGGAAATAAAGAAGGGATAGAATGATGATGGAAATCCAAAGAGAAAAAGAGAACCAAGATATTTCTAGCCTTTTGAGTGTTTGTCATGCAATATGGGTTGGCTAGAAACTGTGCCATTCATGGATAGAAGCGCATCAAGCCTTTGATGCTTAATTATTGAAAATATTATCAACATGCATGGGTATGCATAATTATGCTAGCATGAGTCCTAGGCATATACATGCGATGGACATGATTACTTATTAGCAATATCTTTAGGAGTTTAGATATTTCTTTAATCAATAAAAGGTTTTACTTATTCTATCAATTAGCCAAATAAAGATATGACATACGTTATGAGAGAGGGGTAAGTATATAAAAAGTAAAAAGGTGAAGTTATAAAAGGAGCTTTCTTTGATTAAGTAAATGATTCACATATAATTATTTTAAATATTATTCTTGAATGTTATAGTTATTTTCTAAAGTAAAGGCAGAGAATAAAAAGGTAATGGTTCTTTCGCATACATACATACGAGCACAAGCACAAATACACATTTAAAAAGATTAGGATGCATTGTATTTTCTAAGGCCATGATTGGACATTAACTATTTTACATACAAGCACATGCATAAATACACATTTAAAAAGATTAGGATGCATTATATTTTCTAAGGCCATGATTGGACATTAACTATTTTACATTGATGATATAAGACATTAGATGTAATCTATTAATTTTTAGGATATTTTTAACGATAAAAATCATGTGACTTATAGAATCCAAGCATATGTATTAAGCGATCAAAAGATTTATGTTATTTTACATTATTTAAACCACCTAATTTTAAAGTTATAGGTAGATTAATTTTAATTGGCAGTAACAAGTGCCACAAATGGAGTACAAAGTGTTAATTTAATTCAAGAATCACAGTAGCATGCCAAGTGATATATTTAAGTTACGTTCATAAACATCATAGGAAACTAAAGCGATGCTCAAAATTATGATCACATTTGAAAACTAAAAATGCGATTTTATTTTTTACAATATTTTTAAACATCGCATGAGGTTGAATAATAATATTTTATGACCATCATTGTGAAAGCTCGTGACCTAGACTTATGTTGGCTGGAAACTTCGCTAAAGTTTGAAGTGATGGTGGTAAGTTAAACGATTGTTGCCGCGTGAGAATAAGATAACTTGGACCACGAGCCTCTAGCTATAAATATAAAATACAAACATATTATCATGAAGAAAAAGTTACTTATAAGAATTCAGATTTTACATTTGATAGTTTGGCAAAATAAAGATTTATTTATGGAAAAAAAGACATTTGATTTTATGTGATACGGTTCAACAAAGATATGGTAGCTAGCGTGTGCATAGTATAACACATGTATTTATTATATGTGCCCCGAGCATGATTGTGATGGACCCACCCACTTGAGCCATGTTAGTGCAAGTACAACAAGCTCCGACCTAGTTTGAATATGTTCATATAATATTTATTTTTCTAAACGATGAAATAAGATTACTTTATTTTTCTGCCTAAACAATGAAATAAGATTAGTCCATGCATTAAAGAAAACTTAGCCGGCCGATTATTTTTTTTAATGGACCATTCAAAAACATAGAAAAGTAGAAAGTAATTTCATTCTTACTATAAAATTCAAATAGATGCAAAAATCAATTCATTCATTTATTCCTACACATATTCTTTTAATCATGTGTCCAAATATAATATATTAATAAACACTTCCATCTAGAATGATGAGATAATATTCCAAAAGTTATCCCCCAGTCGAACAACTCTCCGTTTAGCTTTATTTGCAGCACAAAACACAACTCTACCATCTGGAAAGCTAAGAAAACTCGGCTTCTACCGGTTTCTCTTAATAGCTAAACCCTTTACGTGCTCTCTAGCCCAGCTCCCTACGCCAACCTAAACGGGTAGCTTGCCACTACTTGACAACTTCCAGCTTTTAAACCCTGATGTCCTCGCCGATGAGTCTCGTATTGTGGCTGATTTTATAGCCGACTACTATCAAGGCATCGAGCAATTACCGGTTCAAAGCCAAGTATAAGAAGGTTTAGAGATTTCCTCCAGAGAAACCTTTTAATGCTCAAGTTAACCGTAATGAATAAGGAGAGATTCTACCCTTGAATGAGCTAACCAAAATCAATAAGTAAAAGATAAGAATTTGTTTATCTTTAAGGTCTTGGGCTACTTTTATATTCTTATTAAAGCCGGACTCTTGTATTGAATAACTCTGATGTGCATGATCTTTGAATGATATAACAGCCATGAAGGAATCTTTTTTGAGTATATCAGTTGATTCTTTTTCAAATTGGTCTTACACTTAGCAAGAAAAATCCTAACTGAAATAAGATAGTTTGATAGTTTTTAAAGAGGAAATCTTGTCCTAATTAAGTAACCTTCCTTCGTAAGGATGCACATATAATGGATAACCATTTCATGCTAGCCTCCAATTCCATCGTCTATCACCATTAGATAGGCCAGTCAAATTGGAGCACATTACTTGCCCTTTACTTTCTGAGGTTAAGTTTAAGTCTATAATCAAGTCATGAAAGTAGCCTGAATTTTTATATAACCAATTTATTTCGGACTCATTTGACTCTTAGCAATTTGATATGCATTTCATATGAGTCATCCTAAATCGAGCTTGATGATTTATGGACATTAGTCAGTTAAGTCGGCTTAGATCGAGTTAAATGACTCGTAGACATTAATTAGCCTTGAAATTTTTTTGATTTCTTATTGTCACTTTTATTCGGTTTCTTAAGTGAAAACCTTAAGTTTTCTTTGGTTGAACCATCTTTAGGATAGCATTTAAGCTTCAAGGAGACCCTTTATCATCCCTAGATTAATGGCTTAGAGCTATTGAGAGGATTGGTCACCACTCTTTTCCGCTTAAAACTTGGCATGTCGACCTTGTAGGTAATCATCTTGTTCTTGGATGTAATTTGGCTCAAACCATACCTTTGAGACAACAAGCGTAAGTTAGTCTAGTTATCATCAATCTCAAAGCATAAATTCTTACACAAATCTTGATATGAAGCTGAGTGACTTGTCATGCTGCCTTGGGTCTTGCACTATTAATGCTCATAAGTGCCATGATGAGTCGCCATAATGGATCACCTTGGAATTTAAGTCAGCTATTTTGTCTTTTCGGATGTCTTACAAAGCATTAAATTTAGTAGCTCCACAATAACAGATGAGTCAATTGCCGAGTCTGGAGGTGCTATATGATAGCTCGATGCTGGGTTGCTTAGGTAAAAAGTTTTCTACATTGTCCTCTCTTGGGAGCTATATAAAGGAGGGGGTTGAGGAGCTCATTTGCTCTACCTCACTCCAAATAGTTTTCCTTAGCTAATGGTCTCTACGCTCGGGTGATTGACTCTTCCTTAGCACTTTTCCCTTAGTTTAGTTCCTTCAATTTCCAAGTGAGTCTTTCTTCTCCTTTCTATAGTTACATTGATTCATCGAAAACTGAATCTTTCAAGCTAGTGAATCTAGAAAAGGACTTCTACCAATTTCGATGCCCTTATTAGGATGTAAGCCTATTCTGCCATTTATCATTGATTAGATTAACTCTTTGTATGTATGTAAAAGAAGCCTTATGCTTTAGATATGATATGCATTGAAAAAACCCTAAAACTCCATATGTAGAAAACACTCCTAAAAGGAGTTGGATTCAGCTCAACATTGCCCAAAGTTGCTTCCTTCGATAGCTTAGCAATCTTAGGGGCCTTGCCTTAAATATGCTAATCTAAAACCTCCTCATCCTAACTAAAAAGAAGAAGGTGGTTTATCCTTTTACTTGATTGCCCTTAGGCTCTATTGAACAATCAAAATCTTTCATTCAAAAAAATAAAAAAAAGCTGACCTTTCCACTTATGATTGGAGGTCAAGTTGCTAGATAAGAACTTCCCACCCTTTCGAGCATAAATGTACCTTCAATTAATCTTGGTAGGTTGCTCTTTAATAACACAAAGAGCTGAGAATAGATAAAAAAAAAAAAAGAAATCCTCGTAGAGACATATAGGATATGAAGCTAACTATAAGTCTTCAGAAGTTCAAGACGAGCAAAATAGGAGTATGTAGTGTAAATGAAGAAAGTTTGAGATGAAAAGAGAAAGGGTTAATCTAGGCCCTGCCTTCGGAGCATTTTCGTAAAGACAAAGCTGACTTGGTTCATGGTTGGAGGCTTTAACATCCTGACTAGAGACTCTAAGAATAACTTTAAGAATAAAAAACTCAGAGATAACATACAATAAACATATCCAGCTTAGGTCATCTTCCTTAAAGATGCTATACTCCTCAGCCCTAGAGACCACCTCTTTCGAAACTATGAGGCTCGAAGACCACGTAGAAGTGCTCTAAGTTATTGAATCATTGTACGGGATGGTCTAGCTCAAAGCATTAGGTTGGCTATTTGACTAACTCAAATCTTTGATGAGAGATATTGACTTAGGCATGCAAGTTAAAAAATATATCTAAAGAAGATTAAAAGATGTTGTTGGCCAAGGAAAAATAGTAAGGAAGGTCGAGGAGCATATGGACACAAAATGCGCTTGAGTGACCGATTTAATTAAAAATTGATCCATGGATTCATGAATCATTTGCAATTTGTTCAAAAAATGCTTGTCTATCAAATATTATCAACTTTGATATCCATGTTATCATTATTTTTACTTTCTTAATACTTATTTTTGCATGAGTAGATGTGCGAAGTTTTGTTTTTCTTTTTTTTTAAATGAATTTTATGCAATGGACACTAATTTTGGAATCTTTATCTTTGATCAAATTGTTTTCAAATGTTAAACTTGTCGTTACTAATTTTTCAGAAAAAATGATTGTCATCCTGCTCTGTTGCTTTATTTTTTGTTTGTTTAAATTTGTATGAAAGGAAACGGCCAATGAGGAACGTGGAGGAGGTCTTGGCGCCAGAAATGAGATTGGCATGCAGGAGCAATTTCTTTTTTATATATAAATATATATATGGAAAGTTTGGTTGGGGGATGGGGTGGGGGTAAGACTTTCCCATTAATGTTATTAAAACATAAGAAAAATACAAAACCGTCACGTAGAAGAAGAGGGAAGGAGAGAAGACAGCATGAGAGGAAGGAGCAGGCTCACGAAGGTCGGGGCCGTGCACTGGTGGGTACATGGAGAGGGCCTTGCGGGAGGTGTCAGACATCTCAGCATGCATCTATTACCCACCTTACGCCGAGCCCCAACTGGCACTTGGGCTTGCAAGCCATGATGATCGCGGTGATCAGGGGAAGTGCGTTCTAGTCCTATATGTACCTGGCTTATTCATAGTGGATATCAAAGACTAACTAGAGGCAAATCTCTATCTATCTATCTATTTGTGTCTTGTGTGTGATTTTCCAGAAAGCCAATTCGTGGATGAGGAATTTTACAACTATTATGCATGTATCTACTAAATTTCATTTTAGATATCATATTTTGGTCTCAAGATGATATGGCAAATTATGCGGTATGTAAATTTGATATTAGCTAGTTGTGTGCCAGTAACCTTATGTTTGAATATATGCTAGAGAGCAGCTTTTTATGCATTGTTCGTGTGTATTTTTCTTTTACTTTCTTTCTGAAATTGTAAGAGTATTTGTGAAACTTACTGTCTTTGACTCAAGGTGCGACACCTCTGTTTTTTTTCAGGGAAAATACCTCCGCTTTTGGTGATTCCAATCTATAGCCAGCGTCCAAAGAAGTAGCTGGCATCCAGACGTCAAATCTTCAGCATCCTCCAAATGTAGCGTCAGAGAAACTTTAGAACTAGTAGTTGCACATGCGATTGGAAATTGAAGTCCTTTGCTCGGTGATACCTAATTAATCCATTATGCTGTCCTTTGCCCTCCATGAAAGATGTAGTAGAGGTGAAGCTATGGTTAGTCGCATTAGTTTTCATAGCCAAGCAAACAAACGTTTTATTTTTTTTTCCTCCTCTCCTTTTAGACTTTCTACGCGAGGGAGAGACGGGTCATCTCATGGAAATGCTAGTCTATAGGCATGAAATTAATGCTTAATTCGTGCACTTACCAGTACATATCCATAATATATCTACAACTCACGTATTCTTATCTTGAAATGGATTTCCTGTTCCTGGCCAATCGATGCTTTGTTTCAGGCAAGCAAGGGAAAATACAAGAGCGTTGAACATAGGGCAGACGTGAATGATTGGTTATGGCCCAGGCAACAATGATACTATGGAACCGGCGGACCAGCTCGTCAACAAAGACGAAGGGCCCCACTGGAGGGGACTCCGAAGGAGTATCTTCCACATTGCTGCCGTTCTGCCAAATTGCGCGTCACCATCATCAATATTCTTTCTCATGAAAGTTTTTAAATTGTTGCTTAATCCTTCACTCAAAAAAAAAAAAAAAAAAAAAAAAAATTGCCACGATCATTTAATATAGGAATTGTGTTATAAATATATTTTTGGAAAGAATTGTGTTACAAATCATCATCTTCTTATTCTTCCTTTGGTGAAGAAAAGTAACTGAATCTTCTAAACTTACGTTGCACTAAACTATGTTTTGGCTGTAACTACGTTCACCAGCTCTTGCAATTAAGTATAGTCCATATCGAGCCCTTGCATTCGAACATGAATAGCCTACTACAGATCATCTTTTGTGGTTGGATGGAATTTGTGTGATTGAGTTTGTTTAACCATTTTTTTCTGGTTCATGGTCAGATCAGAATTCAGCCTTTTTTAGGTTCCTTGATGACGATATGACGTGATAAAATCACTCAGAAATACATCCCGAAGAATTGCTTAAATTTTCTTTCTTTGACAGCTTGGTTGGTGTCAATCTTAAAATAGACCATATATTAGAATGTCAGTACTAGCTATGTGTTGCCGTAGAAATATTATGAAACACAACCACCTGGCAAGAAAGGGGAATAACGTGAGCGGCTCCACTTGTCTGAAGAGATTCCCAAGAACTAACTATTTAGAAATTAAAATAAAGAGATTTATTTTTCAAAGCACAAGTGGCAGAACTTTGTTTTCTGTTTTCTTGTTGATTTTATGCATCAAAGCATACTCTAAGGCACTTTATTTATAGAGCATGAATAAGGGTTTGATCACCCTTTCAAATAAGAAGCACGATGCTCTTCCAAAATGATGCGGGTGGTCTGACGTTCTTTTCTTAACATCGCATCTATTGAAGTGCAGGGCGCGTCCACAACGTTTTTGCCTTCGCATGAAGTTGCCAGCTTGAAATCTTGCTCTTGATAGATTATTATTAATTTTTTATAAGTCGTCGGATTAAATTCTGATTCTGATATGAAAAGACATGAATTCAAATCCCGCTCTCAGCACACTTTTTTTTTAAAATATTACCATATATGTGCGTATATATCCTAGTTGTCACTACTCTAAATATTAACAACACCTGCAGCGGGCAAGGGATATGCATGGAAGGAAATTGATGCATGTAAAGGGTAACAGTATGCATGAAAGAAAATTGATGCATGTAAAAATTAATGAATATGCATGAAATGGAATCAACATGTACAAAGCATAATGGTTATTCATAAGAGAAAATTAACTCATGTACAGAATAGCAAATATGCGTGAAAGAAATCCGATTTGTGTAAAAGATAGTGCACATGTGTAAAAAAAAAATCGATGCATGTAAGAAATGGTGAATATAAATAAAATAAAATCGACAGGTATAAAAAAGAACGAAAATATAGTAGAAAAAATTAATATGTGTAAAGAGTAGCAAACATGCATGCAAAAAAATTGATACATGTAAAAGATAGTATATATATACATATAAAAAAGAAAATCGACTTCGATAAGGAGTAGTGGATATGCATCAAAATGGATATGGATGAAATGGAATCAACGTGTGTAAAGAATTAAAAGAAAGGCATTAAAAGAAATTGATGCGTATAAAAAGTAGCATACGTGCATGAAGAAAGATCAACATGTGTAAAAGATAGTGTGTGTATATATATAAATAAGATTAACATGTGTAAGGAATAGTGAGTATGTATGAAACAGAATCAGCGCACGTAAAGAACAAGGGAGACATATTAGAAGAAATTGATGCGTGTAAAGAGTAGCATACATGCATGAAGGAAGATCAACATATGTAAAAGATAGTGTATATATATATAAATAAGATTAATATGTGTAAGGAATAGTGAGTATGCATGAAACAGAACCGGCACGTGTAAAGAACAAAGGATATGGATTAGAAGAAATTAACACGTGTAAAGAGCAGCATACATGCATGAAGGAAGATCAACATGTGTAAAACATAGTGCGTATATATATGTATAAATAAGATTAATATGTGTAACGAATAGTGAATATGCATGAAACAAAATCGATACGTGTAAAGAGCAAGGAAGACACATTAGAAGAAATTGACACGTGTAAAAACTAGCATAAATGCATAAAAAAAGACCAACATGTGTAAAAGATAGTGTGTGTATGTATGTATATATATATAAAAGATTAATATGTGTAAGGAATAAAGAGTATGCATGAAACAGAATCAACGCGTGTAAAGAACGAGGGATACACATTAGAAGAAATCATAAGAAAAGTTTTTCTTTGGAAATATAAAGAGTGGTTAGTAATTTTCACTACTTAGCCGATTGAAAAGTTATTTATAGAGATAAAGAGGGTAGGCTTGGCATTAGCAATCTTAGGAATATGAATCGGGTATTACTTGCAAAATGGACTTTGAAGCATCTGATAAGGCAAGCTAGGGATAGCAATCCTAGGGCAAAATTAATATCTAAAGCCCATTATTTAAAATGCTAATTTGGCATGAGGATGAGGAAGAGATTATGAAAAGCCTTCTCAATCTAAAAGGATATATATAGGGATTTGGATGCTTTCTAAAACTGTACAACTTTTAGACTTGGCAATGAAAAGAATACAGGCTTTGAAAAGATGGATTAATAGCTTCCATCCCGTTGGCCTAACTATTCGAGAATCTTTATGATCGAGCCACTAAGAGGCAGTAGTCTCTAGCCACTATGTAGAGTCATCGAGCATGCCAATAAAAAGTTTCCGTATATAGTCCTCTCTTATCTTCAGAGCATTTAGAGCATTTGCAATTATAGTAACTCTTAAGGTTTATTATTTACTATTGCCCATCAGCCGATATACTGGTTAGGAAGCTTTGCAATGACAGTAGGTATATCATTGACTCTTACTTTTGGTTTCATCAATTACCATAATATTTTATTTGCTTTTTATAATATTGTGTGGAAAGGTTTTGTACTAGAGAGTAAAGATCTTGGTTGGTCATCCGCAATAAGCTATACATGGAAGATACTTCAGCAAGAAAGGAATAGTTTGTGAGCACTAGTTATACTTTTTATGGAGCTAATCAAGAATCAATTGACCGTTTATTTGTAGGATGTTTCTTCTCGAAATTGATATTGGACCCCTCCACCATCAGCCTTGGCTTGGGGAGATTTCCTTCTACTATCTCTAACTTACGGATGGCATAGAAGAAGAGGAAAGTGTAAGCTAAGTGGAGAAAATGTTAGGATTAGCTAGTTTTATCTTTCATGTGGTACTTGTGGAATGTGAGAAATACAAGACTTTTTTACAACAAGTGCTCTTTTTCTATATCGATCCTTCGCAAAATCTTCTCTGCCTTCACTTTATGAGGTAACCTTTCTCCAAAGATGATTGCATCCTCATAAAGATTTTTATAATTTTCTTTCTTTTATTATAATTTTTTAAAACTTTCTTGATTTTAATAAATTTTCTTATGAGGGAAGTTGCATTCCACTTCGACTCTCTTTCTAAAAAAAAAAATGCAATCAAAATTAAAGAGAAACTTAAAATATCAACATGTTTGAAAATTAAAATTGTGGTATCATTTTTAGCAATATTTTTAAATCTCACGTAAAGTTGAATAGCAATATTTATAACCATTAGTAGAACAGCTCGAGACCTTGACTGGTATTAGTCATAAATGCAGCTGAAGGTGATTTTTATAAGATGCTAAAGTGATAAAATGTGATTCTTATGCATTCCATGACAGCCACCTCAAGACATAATGACAATATTCAAATATCATATTGTTCTTGATTGCTTCCTTAGCTAAAGACTCTTTACATAATTCTAACATTAACTAGTTAATCAAGAATTTTTCAACCATACACAAAATCTATGGCATATTCCTGGATGATTCATGGCTATTTAATGAAACAAAATTATAGTTTGCTAATGATATATGCCAGAGATAATCATTGTTGATTTTTTGAAAATTTTTCGTTATGGTTCTAACTTTTTGGCTTTCCCATCCCATGTGCTTATGAAATTGAATTAAATTAATGATGAATGATTAGCATAAGCTGAAAATAGTTTTTAGAAAATAATTTTTTGAAAAATAAAATTAGGAGGGAATGGTCAATGTAAGTTGGCATGATATATCTATGGTTTAAGGTGAATTTATGATGCTTTTGTTTGTTTGTAGGACAATAAAAGCAACTCTAAAAGTATAAAAATATTGTAATGTTAAAGAATTAGATTTTAGTTTTATTTTAAAAAATATTAAAAAAAATATAATAGCTGGACCTCTGGTTTAAACCCTTTACTTAGGAATGCGGTTTAAGTCTTGTGATGAAAGAAAGAGTTCCATTACACCTCTATGCAAGATTCTGTGCACATAGATGATGAATCAGATGAGTCAACCATATCTTATGAGCCCCGCAAGCCGCGCCGAACGCCCAAGCTGTGCTGTGTGGCCCATATTTATGCCTCCCTCCCTTTCCATTATGGACAAAACACCCTCTCAATGGACATTTTGTTTTTTGAACTATAGTTATATTTGAATGAGATGGAAAGTAATCGAGTGCAACAGTTACTTCAGCGTGATTCTGTTCTTCCTTCCTCTTTATGAGAACACAAAAGGCAATTAATATTGTTCTATTTGTTCCTACAGTCTCTACCATTTTTAAATCTTCTTTTGTGTAAAATAAAAGTTCAATTTTGAGTTTTATTTATGGTTTTTATCATGATCAAATTTCTTCAAATCTATGAAAAAGAGATTTCGAAGGGATAACCCAACAAGAGTATGCTGGCACATATCTTAAGGTGACATTTTTTTGTTATGTATGAAAACAAATCATAAAAAATAGTGAATATTTATGAAAAGAAATTGGTAGCATAAAGACTAGTGGATATGCATGAAAGGAAATCAATGCGCGCAAAGAGCAGTGCATATATATGAAAGGAAATTGGCATGTATAAAGAGTAGCATGCATGCGTATAAAGAAATTGATGTGTGCGGAGAGATATCGATACGCTTGAAGGGAAATTAACACCTATGAGAAGTAAGGGATACGCATAAAAAGATGTTGATCCATGTAAAGAGTGGCACGTATGCATGAAGGAATATCAATGCGTGCGAAAGGCGGTTCATTTGTATAAAAATATTGATAAATGTAAGTAACGGTGGATGTGTATAAAATTGAATAGATATATATAAAAATAATTGATATGCATAAGAGGAAATTGATAGAATTAGAAAATAGTAAATATGCATGAAAGAAAATTGATGCAAGTAAAAGATTATGCATATGTATGAAAGGAAAATAACGCATGAAAGGAATAGTGAATATGCATGAAATAAAATTGACATGTGTAAAGAATAATAAATATATATAAGAAAAAATAAATGCGTGTAAAGAGTAGCATTCTTGCATGAAAGAAGATTGACGTATGTGAAAGAAAATCGACGCTTGTAAGGAGTAGTGAATATGCATGAAATGGAATCGACGCGTGTAAAGAATAATAGAAATACATTAGAGAAAATTTAAGCGTGTAAAGAGTAGTATACATGCATGAAAGAAGATTGACACGTGTAAAAGATAGTGCATATGCATAAAAGAAGGTTGACAGGTGGAAGGAGTAGTGAACATGCATGAAACCAAATCAACGCGTGTAAAGAATAATGCTCTAGAAGAAATCGATGCGTGCAAAGAGCAGTGGCTTATTTTGTTCTACCTTGCTTCTATAAATAAGAAGATATGTTTTGAAGAGAGCAATGAAAGAAAAAAAATGAAAAAAAGAAGAGATGGAAGAGGAGAATGGAAGCTGTGGCAATCTTTTAGAGATAAAAGAATGGTTGGTCAAATTTTTAGGTCTGTAACTCACTGACTAGTTTGATTCTTTGTAGTTTTTCTTTTATGATTTCTCTATATTTTATTATATTTTGTATGCCTTGATCTTGCTTGTTCTTTTCAAGGATTTCTTAATAATAATTTTCTTTGTTTTGCAACACTACTTTTGACATGAACTATTATAAATTTGCTAGGCTTAATTTTTCTAAACCCAAATAACTAACAGCATTTTTTTTTTTTCAGAGAAAAAATTATTAAAAACAAGAAGGCATGCAATGCAGGAACTTCCCAAGGAGTCACCCATTTTAATATTGCTATTTGCTCAAGTAGGCCTCACTACAAAGTTTTGATCGGATCTCATGCTTTAATTTTGGTAAAATCATAGCTCGTTAATTTTATATTTTGATTTCTTTAATTTAATTTAATTTAGTTTATTATATGTGAGTTTATCTATATTTATTTTGAGCTAATCCATTTACAGTGACTCTATAACTCCCCGAAACCCATCGTGGTTTGTTTATATTTAAAAGAAATAGTGAGAAATGAATCACAAACTTGCCTTCAAACCACAAAACTAGATCATCTAGCCTGAAATCTTAATGGACCAAGCCCGGTTCGAGTAAATTGAGCAACTACAACATGATGCCCTAGCTAAATAGATAGCAGTTGGTGGTTTTGAATATGAAATATCGAAACTAATTGCGACATTTCTCAGATTATCAAGCATGGTTTTAACGCAATGTTGATGGAGGTGATGCTTTGTGAGGTGCGCAACCCCTTTGACCTCCACTTGGAGGAGCAATTGGCCCAGGTAATCGACGGTGTCTCATGGCAACATACCTTAGATGGCCTTTATTGCCAAAACCAATACGATTACCTTCACCACTGTGGCCATCGATTTCTAAAGAGCATAGCCCACTATTGGCCCACCAAGCTCTTTTCATTCAGGTATGTCTTTTCACATGTCTAAATTATTAGAAGTTTTTTAAATTTTTTCTGACCTTTTATCAATCGAAAGATTCTTCAATCATTCTAAGGTGATCAATTTAATCAAGAACTGTTTCATTGATTCATGAATCATTTGCAACTTATTTAAGAAATGCTTGTCGGTTAGATATTACTGATTTTGTACCCATGGTATTGCTACTTTTTATCTTGATTCTTACGTTTACATGGGTAGATATGAAAAGTTCAGTTGGCTTTTTTTTGGATGGATTTTATGTATGGCTGCCAATTTCTGAATTTTTATCTCTGATCTACTTGTTTTCGAGTACAAAAACTTGACATTATTAAATTTTTGGAAAAAAATGTTTGTCATCGTGCTCTACAATTTATGTTTTGTTTGTTGTTTAATTTCGTATGAAAGGAAACGAGCGATGAAGTACGTGGATGCGGTCTTGGCTTCGGCAACGAGATCAGCTGGAGCAATCTCAGATGAACCGAGTTCAGAGACCGATGGTACGCGGAGAGGGACTCCGGGAAGGCTTCTGAGACTTTCGCATTCATCTCTTCGCATGCATATATTACCCAGCTCCACAACCGGCACTTGTGGTCGATCAGAGGAAGTGCTTTCAAGTCCTACATGTACAGATCGTAGACTAATCGAAGGTAAAACTCCCTCTATTTCCTCTCTCTCTCTCTCTTGTCTGTGTGTTTTTTTAAAAAACCAGCTAGAGGATGAGGATTTTTACAGCTGTTATGCATATATCTTACGAAGATTCATTTTGGATATCTTATTTTGTCTTCAAGGTGATATGGTAAGTTATATGGTTTGTAATTTTGACATTAGCTTATTAGTGGATTTTTATGTGAGTGTTTGCATGTATTTCTCTTTTATTTTCTTTCTCAAATCGTAAGGGTAAATTAAAATGTTGCCTAACATGCGATACCTTCTTTTTCCAACGGAAAATACCTCTTCTTTTGGTGCTTCGGTCTGTGGCTAGCGTCCAAAATGGTAGCTGGCATCTAGCTTGTCACGCCCCAAAATGACTAGCTAGGAATTCTAGCAAGTAGAAAAGCACATAAAAGGGGAATGATGAGATGGATTTCAGGAAATTTTTTTTCATATTTTCCTTCGTAGAGGATTGTAGGCTGGATTTATAATAGTGCCTTCAAGTGTTACCATGCAAAATGTCACAGCTCCACTGTGCTTTGATGGTGCAACGCTTCCGTTTGGGAAATTGCATCGTTCCCTTTTGATGGATTAAAAAGTAGCACAAATGCCACGGATCTCACACAGCCATCGAGTCTGCAGCATCCTCCAAATGAACTGGCGTATGCGTGACGTCAGAGAAACTTTAGAATTGGCATTACACATGAGATTGGAGGCCAAAATCCTATGTTGTTCCGTGATTCGTAATCCATTATGTTAGCCTTCGCCCGCCATGGTTTGGTGAAGGATGTAATAGAGGCGAAGCTATAGTTGGCAGTTTCCATTAGCTTCCATAACCAGCCCATCAAATGCTTTATTTTTGCCCACTTCTTTGAGAGTGACTATGAGAGAGGGAGATGGATCATCTCTTGGAAACAAAGAATAAGCACCACGCTTGTCTATTGGTGTGAAACCAATGCTTGCTTTGTGCAATATTTATTGGCATACATCCACAATCCATCTATATTCCATGCTTTCCTAACTTGAAATCATTTTCATCTTCCTAATCAAATGATATTGGATGCTTTGTTTCAGGTAACCACCAAGGGAAGATATAAGAGCATCGAACACAAGGCTCTCGTGAACGAAGGGTTATGGCCCAGGCAATAATGATCCTATGGAGGACTCCAGTGGAGTATCTTCTACATTGCTACTGTTTTGCCGAATGGAGCATCGCTATCGGCCATGTTCTTGTCTATATGTACATGAAAACGATCAAAGTGGTGCCTAATCTTTCATAGAAAAAAACAAATGAAATGTATTGTCACGATCATTTAATATAAGAATTGTATTATAAATGTTGATGCTGATTTTTTGCTCACTAAATCAATGGACAAAATTTATTTATGAAGAAAATTTAAACCTAGCTTTGTTTTGAAAAATTTTTTACTGACAAAAATTTTTATCCAAAAGCATCAAAAATCAGCATGTAATCAACTTCAAAATTCATTAGAGGTCTCGAGATCTCTCTCTTGGAGTTTCTTCGATGATCAAGTCAGTTTTCTTGAATCTAAGGAAAGAGAAAATTAAAAAAAAGGAGAGAGAGAAAGAAGAGTTATACTTTTGTTAGCCTTTTTGAGGCTTTTGGTGGTATTTATATAACTATTAAGGGTGAGTTAATCATATTAATTCAAGGTTAAGCCTTCTCGAATGATTCTTCTATGAATCTTGAATCTTGAATAGGTCTTGCTTGTATTATTTAATCGAATTTCATTAAGATTTAACAAAATATTTATCTATGTACATATATGTCTTTATTATAATTTTATACACATGGCTTCATTATATCAACTTATCAAAATTCTATATCATCGAATTGTATTATCAATCATCATTATATTATTCTTTCTTTTGTGAGGCAAATTAGCTAGATCGGTTAAGCCCATGCTGCAGTAAACTATGTTTGGGCTAATCCACTTAAAAGCTCTTGCAATTTAGTAGTGTCTAAATCGAGACCTTGCATTCGGACGTGAATAGCTTGCTACATGCCATCTTTTATGGTCATATGGAACTTGTGAGATTGGGTTTGCTTGACAATTGTTATTCTGGTTTGTGAGTGGAACTGAATTAAACACTTTTTGGGTCCCTTGATGATGATACGAAGTGATTAAATCACTTTGAAAATTCTATCAGAAGATTTGCTTAAATATTTCTTTCTTTGATGACCTTGCAAGCATCAGTCCAAAATGGACCATATATTAGAATGCCCGTGCTAGCGAAGTGATGCTATAGAATTATAGAAACATGAAATATGAAAACTTGACGGGCAAAGGGAAGAACACGGGTGGCTTTGCTTGTGTCAGTGTCATCATGCCCAAAAATTTGCACTTAGCGAAAATGCATTGACCAAAGTCATAAATAAATGAATTACGTTCTTTCGTTGGCATTATCCATATATTTCTCTTTCTTTATGCACATCGTGATCTACAATCTATTCTTAAATTGCGAGGAAATTGTGATAGTTGAGCACATTGTTAATAGTAAAAATCCCATTTGCAATGGCTATAGATTGGTTCCCATGGGATGGATGTGGATCGGGAAACTCATCAATCTAATATGTAAAGATTGTCCTAGAGTGCAATGAGCGGATCAGTCATCCAAATCGATCCGACTCTTTTCCTTGGATAATAATCATATAATGCGTATGAATCTCGTATGGCATTTAGTTTGTTCTCTTTAGAAAATTTCTCCTTCCACGTCGCATGCCTAGTGAAATTTAGTGCATTAAAACTTAAAGGTAATAGTTAAATAAGAGTTGTCAAGTCAATGTTATGCTAATCTCGAGATTTTTTTCTTTTTTTTTTTCCCCTCCTCCTTTTGGTGCACTTGTAGGTCTCCTAGAGCACCATCCCGAGGTTGCTCATCTTAGCTACTGCTTTTGAAAGTACAACGTAGTATGTTGCTTTTGAAAACTAGAGCTGCAAAATTGGGTAGAAAAAGAGGCGTATTTGAAGATGGGTTAGGAAATGAAGTCCAGGGTGCAATCGCATATCCAGAATTCTCATTGCATATGTAGAAATTTTTATAATCGGACCGACTCACATGGTCCCTAAGTTCACAAAAGAGACCACCTTAATTCTTAACCATTTCTTTCGTTTATTACTCTATAGCTAGTTTTAAATAATGATTATGAGTAATTCTATGGATGCAAGAGATTCATGTGGTCTACAACATTCATGCTGCACGTGCCAGGAATGCGATGTGCATGAAATCAAACATATTCACATTCAATCTTTAATATATATATATATCTATGATACATCTATATCCAATATTTGTTAGCCTCCTTTCCTCGTGGTAACGTCGTAGTTTGAAATGTATTGGCTCAGGCAAGCAACGGAAAGTATAAGAGCGTCCATCATAGGGCGCTCGTAAATGACGAGGCAGCGAGGACAAACATTGCCGTGGGCTATGGCCCTGGCTATGACGACCACGTGGAACCAGCGGCTCAACTCATCGATAAGAATGGCGAAGGGCCCAATTACGAGCGCAGTATATCGAGGGAAGTAAGAAAGAAGGACAGCCTGCGTGCGTGCGATTGAATGCAGCAAAGATGGAGGCAATTGGTCTGGAAGAAACTGGTTTTAGCTTTCATCATGAAAAATATGAGATATCATTTAGTTTTTTCTTTCATAAATATAAGATTTAATGTTCTGAATTTATTTTAGGTTACAAGTGCTTTAATAAAAATATTTAATGTTTGAAATCATATGTTAAATTTTTTGATATATAATATTATATATTGTAGAAATCATAGAAAGAACGAAAAATATTTTTAAGAATGAAAAATAAAATTTCTATGAATGTATCGTACTATTATTCATAAGTAATTTAGCATCTCCTGATGACAACTTATGGCTCCACCCTGTCGGTTTTAGCATGCATATGCCACATTTGTTGGTGTTTTTTTGTGTGAAGAAAGAGAAAATATTCACCACAAAATAGGCACGTACTTATCGATCTATGGAATCAGATCATGCACAAAACCTTTAGCGAATGGACTGCCAATGAAGAGCTAGCTGAAGATGAGATATTTTAAATGAATCAAAGTGAACCATACTGTGATTCAATATGAAATGTATTGATTCGTAATGCACATGTGGAAAATGATTTTGGTACATATAGTGAGCATACCCTCTTACTTTAGGACTTGCTATTGAATATCATAGCATGTAGTATGATTTTTAAATTGTTTGTATGTGTGTTGCATCTTTTTTTCCTTTCGGAGCAAGGGAGAGGGATCTAACTAGATATAATTAGCCAATTTAAATGGCTGAGATGTATCCAAGATTTCAAAATGGAATTTCTGATTCATAGATGGATAGGAGTGAGTATTAAGGCATACTATTGACAAACAAAAATTAATTGCTAAAGAATGGAAATAAAGAAGGGATAGAATGATGATGGAAATCCAAAGAGAAAAAGAGAACCATGATATTTCTAGCCTTTGGAGTGTTTGTCATGCAATATGGGTTGGCTAGAAACTGTGCCATACATGGATAGAAGCGCATCAAGCCTTTGATGCTTAATTATTGAAAATATTATCAACATGCATGGGTATGCATAATTATGCTAGCATGAGTCCTAGGCATATACATGCGATGGACATGATTACTCATTAGCAATATCTTTAGGAGTTTAGATATTTCTTTAATCAATAAAAGGTTTTACTTATTCTATCAATTAGCCAAATAAAGATATGGCATACGTTATGAGAGAGGGGTAAGTATATAAAAAGTAAAAAGGTGAAGTTATAAAAGGAGCTTTCTTTGATTAAGTAAATGATTCACATATAATTATTTTAAATATTATTCTTGAATGTTATAGTTATTTTCTAAAGTAAAGGTAGAGAATAAAAAGGTAATGGTTCTTTCACATACATACATGCAAGCACAAGCACAAATACATATTTAAAAAGATTAGGATGCATTATATTTTCTAAGGCCATGATTGGACATTAACTATTTTACATACAAGCACATGCATAAATACACATTTAAAAAGATTAGGATGCATTATATTTTCTAAGGCCATGATTGGACATTAACTATTTTACATTGATGATATGAGACATTAGATGTAATCTATTAATTTTTAGGATATTTTTAACGATAAAAATCATGTGACTTATAGAATCCAAGCATATGTATTAAGCGATCAAAAGGTTTATGTTATTTTACATTATTTAAACCACCTAATTTTAAAGTTATAGGTAGATTAATTTTAATTGGCAGTAACAAGTGCCACAAATGGAGTACAAAGTGTTAATTTAATTCAAGAATCACAGTAGCATGCCAAGTGATATATTTAAGTTAAGTTCATAAACATCATAGGAAACTAAAGCGATGCTCAAAATTATGATCACATTTGAAAACTAAAAATGCGATTTTATTTTTTACAATATTTTTAAACATCGCATGAGGTTGAATAATAATATTTTATGACCATCATTGTGAAAGCTCGCGACCTAGACTTATGTTGGCTGGAAACTTCGCTAAAGTTTGAAGTGATGGTGGTAAGTTAAACGACTGTTGCCGCGTGAGAATAAGATAACTTGGACCACGAGCCTCTAGCTATAAATATAAAATACAAACATATTATCATGAAGAAAAAGTTACTTATAAGAATTCAGATTTTACATTTGATAGTTTGGCAAAATAAAGATTTATTTATGGAAAAAAAGACATTTGATTTTATGTGATACGGTTCAACAAAGATATGGTAGCTAGCGTGTGCATAGTATAACACATGTATTTATTATATGTGCCCCGAGCATGATTGTGATGGACCCACCCACTTGAGCCATGTTAGTGCAAGTACAACAAGCTCTGACCTAGTTTGAATATGTTCATATAATATTTTTTTTCTAAATGATGAAATAAGATTACTTTATTTTTCTGCCTAAACAATGAAATAAGATTAGTCCATGCATTAAAGAAAACTTAGCCGGCCGATTATTTTTTTTTAATGGACCATTCAAAAACATAGAAAAGTAGAAAGTAATTTCATTCTTACTATAAAATTCAAATAGATGCAAAAATAAATTCATTCATTTATTCCTACACATATTCTTTTAATCATGTGTCCAAATATAATATATTAATAAACAATTCCATCTAGAATGATGAAATAATATTCCAAAAGTTATCCCACAATCGAACATCTCTCCATTTAGCTTTGTTTGCAGCACAAAACACAACTCTACCATCTGGAAAGCTAAGAAAACTCGGCTTCTACCGGTTTCTCTTAATAGCTAAACCCTTTACGTGCTCTCTAGCCCAGCTCCCTACGCCAACCTAAACGGGTAGCTTGCCACTACTTGACAACTTCCAGCTTTTAAACCCTGATGTCCTCGCCGATGAGTCTCGTATTGTGGCTGATTTTATAGCCGACTACTATCAAGGCATCGAGCAATTACCGGTTCAAAGCCAAGTATAAGAAGGTTTAGAGATTTCCTCCAGAGAAACCTTTTAATGCTCAAGTTAACCGTAATGAATAAGGAGAGATTCTACCCTTGAATGAGCTAACCAAAATCAATAAGTAAAAGATAAGAATTTGTTTATCTTTAAGGTCTTGGGCTACTTTTATATTCTTATTAAAGCCGGACTCTTGTATTGAATAACTCTGATGTGCATGATCTTTGAATGATATAACAGCCATGAAGGAATCTTTTTTGAGTATATCAGTTGATTCTTTTTCAAATTGGTCTTACACTTAGCAAGAAAAATCCTAACTAAAATAAGATAGGTTGATAGTTTTTAAAGAGGAAATCTTGTCCTAATTAAGTA
This sequence comes from Metroxylon sagu, assembly GCA_017589505.3. Taxonomy (NCBI): domain Eukaryota; kingdom Viridiplantae; phylum Streptophyta; class Magnoliopsida; order Arecales; family Arecaceae; genus Metroxylon; species Metroxylon sagu. Next base: position 460,636 of record JACVBY030000377.1, read on the forward strand.
ACCTTCCTTCGTAAGGACGCACATATAATGGCTAACCATTTCATGCTAGCCTCCAATTCCGTCGTCTATCACCATTAGATAGGCCAGTCAAATCGGAGCACATTACTTGCCCTTTACTTTCCGAGGTTAAGTTTAAGTCTATAATCAAGTCATGAAAGTAGCCTGAATTTTTATATAACCAATTTATTTTGGACTCATTTGACTCTTAGCAATTCGATATGCATTTCATATGAGTCATCCTAAACCGAGCTTGATGATTTATGGACATTAGTTAGTTAAGTCGGCTTAGACCAAGTTAAATGACTCGCAGATGTTAATTAGCCTTGAAATTTTTTTGATTTCTTATTGTCACTTTTATTCGGTTTCTTAAGTGAAAACCTTAAGTTTTCTTTGGTTGAACCATCTTTAGGATAGCGTTTAAGCTTCAAGGAGACCCTTTATCATCCCTAGATTAATGGCTTAGAGCTATTGAGAGGATTGGTCACCACTCTTTTCCGCTTAAAACTTGGCATGTCGACCTTGTAGGTAATCATCTTGTTCTTGGATGTAATTTGGCTCAAACCGTACCTTTGAGACAACAAGCATAAGTTGGTCTAGTTATCATCAATCTCAAAGCATAAATTCTTACACAAATCTTGATATGAAGCTGAGTGACTTGTCATGCCGCCTTGGGTCTTGCACTATTAATGCTCATAAGTGCCATGATGAGTCGCCATAATGGATCACCTTGGAATTTAAGTCAGCTATTTTGTCTTTTCGGATGTCTTACAAAGCATTAAATTTAGTAGCTCCACAATAACAGATGAGTCAATTGCCGAGTCTGGAGGTGCTATATGATAGCTCGATGCTGGGTTGCTTAGGTAAAAATTTTCTACATTGTCCTCTCTTGGGAGCTATATAAAGGAGGGGGTTGAGGAGCTCATTTGCTCTACCTCACTCCAAATAGTTTTCCTTAGCTAATGGTCTCTACGCTCGGGTGATTGACTCTTCCTTAGCACTTTTCCCTTAGTTTAGTTCCTTCAATTTCCAAGTGAGTTTTCTTCTCCTTTTTATAGTTACATTGATTCATCGGAAACTGAATCTTTCAAGCTAGTGAATCTAGAAAAGGACTTCTACCAATTTCGATGCCCTTATTAGGATGTAAGCCTATTCTGCCATTTATCATTGATTAGATTAACTCTCTGTATGTATGTAAAAGAAGCCTTATGCTTTAGATATGATATGCATTGAAAAAACCCTAAAACTCCATCTGTAGAAAACACTCCTAAAAGGAGTTGGATTCAGGTCAACATTGCCCAAAGTTGCTTCCTTCGATAGCTTAGCAATCTTAGGGGCCTTGCCTTAAGTAAGCTAATCTAAAACCTCCTCATCCTAACTAAAAAGAAGAAGGTGGTTTATCCTTTTACTTGATTGCCCTTAGGCTCTATTGAACAATCAAAATCTTTCATTCAAATAAATAAAGAAAAGCTGACCTTTCCACCTATGGCTGGAGGTCAAGTTGCTAGATAAGAACTTCCCACCCTTTCGAGCATAAATGTACCATCAATTAATCTTGGTAGGTTGCTCTTTAATAACACAAAGAGATGAGAATAGATAAAAAAAAAAAGAAATCCTCATAGAGACATATAGGATATGAAGCTAATTGTAAGTCTTCAGAAGTTCAAGACGAGCAAAATAGGAGCATGTAGTGTAAATGAAGAAAGTTTGAGATGAAAAGAGAAAGGGGTAATCTAGGCCCTGCCTTCAGAGCATTTTCGTAAAGACAAAGCTGACTTGGTTCATGGTTGGAGGCTTTAACATCCTGACTAGAGACTCTAAGAATAACTTTAAGAATAAAAAACTCAGAGATAACATACAATAAACATATCCAGCTTAGGTCATCTTCCTTAAAGATGCTATACTCCTCAGCCCTAGAGACCACCTCTTTCGAAACTATAAGGCTCGAAGACCAGCTAGAAGTGCTCTAAGTTATTGAATCATTGTACGGGATGGTCTAGCTCAAAGCATTAGGTTGGCTATTTGACTAACTCAAATCTTTGGTGAGAGATATTGACTTAGGCATGCAAGTTAAAAAATATATCTAAAGAAGATTAAAAGATGCTGTTGGCCAAGGAAAAATAGTAAGGAAGGTCGAGGAGCATATGGACACAAAATGCGCTTGAGTGACCGATTTAATTAAAAATTGATCCATGGATTCATGAATCATTTGCAATTTGTTCAAAAAATGCTTGTCTATCAAATATTATCAACTTTGATATCCATGTTATCATTATTTTTATTTTCTTAATACTTATTTTTGCATGAGTAGATGTGCGAAGTTTTGTTTTTCTTTTTTTTTAAATGAATTTTATGCAATGGACACTAATTTTGGAATCTTTATCTTTGATCAAATTGTTTTCAAATGTTAAACTTGTCGTTACTAATTTTTCAGAAAAAATGATTGTCATCCTGCTCTGTTGCTTTATTTTTTGTTTGTTTAAATTTGTATGAAAGGAAACGGCCAATGAGGAACGTGGAGGAGGTCTTGGCGCCAGAAATGAGATTGGCATGCAGGAGCAATTTCTTTTTTTTATATATAAATATATATATGGAAAGTTTGGTTGGGGGATGGGGTGGGGGTAAGACTTTCCCATTAATGTTATTAAAACATAAGAAAAATACAAAACCGTCACGTAGAAGAAGAGGGAAGGAGAGAAGACAGCATGAGAGGAAGGAGCAGGCTCACGAAGGTCGGGGCCGTGCACTGGTGGGTACATGGAGAGGGCCTTGCGGGAGGTGTCAGACATCTCAGCATGCATCTATTACCCACCTTACGCCGAGCCCCAACTGGCACTTGGGCTTGCAAGCCATGATGATCGCGGTGATCAGGGGAAGTGCGTTCTAGTCCTATATGTACCTGGCTTATTCATAGTGGATATCAAAGACTAACTAGAGGCAAATCTCTATCTATCTATCTATTTGTGTCTTGTGTGTGATTTTCCAGAAAGCCAATTCGTGGATGAGGAATTTTACAACTATTATGCATGTATCTACTAAATTTCATTTTAGATATCATATTTTGGTCTCAAGATGATATGGCAAATTATGCGGTATGTAAATTTGATATTAGCTAGTTGTGTGCCAGTAACCTTATGTTTGAATATATGCTAGAGAGCAGCTTTTTATGCATTGTTCGTGTGTATTTTTCTTTTACTTTCTTTCTGAAATTGTAAGAGTATTTGTGAAACTTACTGTCTTTGACTCAAGGTGCGACACCTCTGTTTTTTTTCAGGGAAAATACCTCCGCTTTTGGTGATTCCAATCTATAGCCAGCGTCCAAAGAAGTAGCTGGCATCCAGACGTCAAATCTTCAGCATCCTCCAAATGTAGCGTCAGAGAAACTTTAGAACTAGTAGTTGCACATGCGATTGGAAATTGAAGTCCTTTGCTCGGTGATACCTAATTAATCCATTATGCTGTCCTTTGCCCTCCATGAAAGATGTAGTAGAGGTGAAGCTATGGTTAGTCGCATTAGTTTTCATAGCCAAGCAAACAAACGTTTTATTTTTTTTTCCTCCTCTCCTTTTAGACTTTCTACGCGAGGGAGAGACGGGTCATCTCATGGAAATGCTAGTCTATAGGCATGAAATTAATGCTTAATTCGTGCACTTACCAGTACATATCCATAATATATCTACAACTCACGTATTCTTATCTTGAAATGGATTTCCTGTTCCTGGCCAATCGATGCTTTGTTTCAGGCAAGCAAGGGAAAATACAAGAGCGTTGAACATAGGGCAGACGTGAATGATTGGTTATGGCCCAGGCAACAATGATACTATGGAACCGGCGGACCAGCTCGTCAACAAAGACGAAGGGCCCCACTGGAGGGGACTCCGAAGGAGTATCTTCCACATTGCTGCCGTTCTGCCAAATTGCGCGTCACCATCATCAATATTCTTTCTCATGAAAGTTTTTAAATTGTTGCTTAATCCTTCACTCAAAAAAAAAAAAAAAAAAAAAAATATTGCCACGATCATTTAATATGGGAATTGTGTTATAAATATATTTTTGGAAAGAATTGTGTTACAAATCATCATCTTCTTATTCTTCCTTTGGTGAAGAAAAGTAACTGAATCTTCTAAACTTACGTTGCACTAAACTATGTTTGGGCTGTAACTACGTTCACCAGCTCTTGCAATTAAGTATAGTCCATATCGAGCCCTTGCATTCGAACATGAATAGCCTACTACAGATCATCTTTTGTGGTTGGATGGAATTTGTGTGATTGAGTTTGTTTAACCATTTTTTTCTGGTTCATGGTCAGATCAGAATTCAGCCTTTTTTAGGTTCCTTGATGACGATATGACGTGATAAAATCACTCAGAAATACATCCCGAAGAATTGCTTAAATTTTCTTTCTTTGACAGCTTGGTTGGTGTCAATCTTAAAATAGACCATATATTAGAATGTCAGTACTAGCTATGTGTTGCCGTAGAAATATTATGAAACACAACCACCTGGCAAGAAAGGGGAATAACGTGAGCGGCTCCACTTGTCTGAAGAGATTCCCAAGAACTAACTATTTAGAAATTAAAATAAAGAGATTTATTTTTCAAAGCACAAGTGGCAGAACTTTGTATTCTGTTTTCTTGTTGATTTTATGCATCAAAGCATACTCTAAGGCACTTTATTTATAGAGCATGAATAAGGGTTTGATCACCCTTTCAAATAAGAAGCACGATGCTCTTCCAAAATGATGCGGGTGGTCTGACGTTCTTTTCTTAACATCGCATCTATTGAAGTGCAGGGCGCGTCCACAACGTTTTTGCCTTCGCATGAAGTTGCCAGCTTGAAATCTTGCTCTTGATAGATTATTATTAATTTTTTATAAGTCGTCGGATTAAATTCTGATTCTGATATGAAAAGACATGAATTCAAATCCCGCTCTCAGCACACTTTTTTTTTAAAATATTACCATATATGTGCGTATATATCCTAGTTGTCACTACTCTAAATATTAACAACACCTGCAGCGGGCAAGGGATATGCATGGAAGGAAATTGATGCATGTAAAGGGTAACAGTATGCATGAAAGAAAATTGATGCATGTAAAAATTAATGAATATGCATGAAATGGAATCAACATGTACAAAGCATAATGGTTATTCATAAGAGAAAATTAACTCATGTACAGAATAGCAAATATGCGTGAAAGAAATCCGATTTGTGTAAAAGATAGTGCACATGTGTAAAAAAAAAATCGATGCATGTAAGAAATGGTGAATATAAATAAAATAAAATCGACAGGTATAAAAAATAACGGAAATATAGTAGAAAAAATTAATATGTGTAAAGAGTAGCAAACATGCATGCAAAAAAATTGATACATGTAAAAGATAGTATATATATACATATAAAAAAGAAAATCGACTTTGATAAGGAGTAGTGAATATGCATCAAAATGGATATGGATGAAATGGAATCAACGTGTGTAAAGAATTAAAAGAAAGGCATTAAAAGAAATTGATGCGTATAAAAAGTAGCATACGTGCATGAAGAAAGATCAACATGTGTAAAAGATAGTGTGTGTATATATATAAATAAGATTAACATGTGTAAGGAATAGTATGTATGTATGAAACAGAATCAGCGCACGTAAAGAACAAGGGAGACACATTAGAAGAAATTGACGCGTGTAAAGAGTAGCATACATGCATGAAGGAAGATCAACATATGTAAAAGATAGTGTATATATATATAAATAAGATTAATATGTGTAAGGAATAGTGAGTATGCATGAAACAGAACCGGCGCGTGTAAAGAACAAAGGATACGGATTAGAAGAAATTAACACGTGTAAAGAGCAGCATACATGCATGAAGGAAGATCAACATGTGTAAAACATAGTGCGTATATATGTGTATAAATAAGATTAATATGTGTAACGAATAGTGAATATGCATGAAACAAAATCGATACGTGTAAAGAGCAAGGAAGACACATTAGAAGAAATTGACACGTGTAAAAACTAGCATACATGCATAAAAAAAGACCAACATGTGTAAAAGATAGTGTGTGTATGTATATATATATATATATATATATATATATATAAGATTAATATGTGTAAGGAATAAAGAGTATTTATGAAACAGAATCAACCCGTGTAAAGAACGAGGGATACACATTAGAAGAAATTGACGCGTGTAAAGAATAGCATGCATGCATGAAGAATGATCAACATGTGTAAAAAATAATGTGTATATATATATATAAATAAGATTAATATGTGTAAGGGATAGTGAGTATGCATGAAATAGAATCGGCACGTGTAAAGAACAAGGGATAGCATTAGAAGAAATTGACGCATGTAAAGAGTAGTGAATTGTTTTTTCCTTCCTTGCCTCTATAAATAAGAAGAAATATTTTCAAGAAAACATAGAAAGGAAAGGATGAAAAAAAGGAAAGATGGAAGAGGAGAATGGAAGCTTTGCCAATCTTTTAGAGATAAAAGAATGGTTGATCAAATTTTTAGGTCTATATCTCATTGATTAGATTTATACTTTGATGCTTTTCTTTTATGATTTCTCAATATTTTGTTATATTTGGTATGCGTTAATTTGCTTATTCTTTTTTAAAATATTTCTTAATGATAATTTTCTTTGCGTTACCACGGTATATTTGACAAGACTATCTAACATAAATTTGTCTTGTGAAGGCTCAATTTTACTAAAACCAAATAATTGATATCTTTTTTTTTCTTTTTTTTCAGAGAAAGAAGCAAGAAGGCATGTGGTGCAGAGACTCCTCAGAGAGTTATCCATTCTAATGCTCCTCTCTGCTCAAGTAGACTTAACTATAAAGTTTTGATAGGAACTGATACTTTAATTTTGGTAAATCATAGCCCACCAATTTTATTTTTTTTCCATTTTTAATTTATTTTAATTTAGTTTTATTATATGCAAGTTTATCGATGTTTATTTTGGGTTGGCCCACTTACGGTGGGTCTACCACTCCTTAGAGTTGAGATGGTTTGTTTATATTTTAAAGGAATACTGAGAAATGATTCTTGTATAGAAGAACTATCTCTTATTCACAATTTTCAAACATTTGAAACCTCAAAGCTTGATAATTTTGCTTGCAACTTTAGTGGGCCAAGCTCGGTCGAGTAAATTGAGCGACTGCAATGTGATGCCTTAGCTAAATAGATAGAAGTTAGTGGTTTTGAATGTAAGACTTATTATAATTATTAAGCAGATCATCAAAAATGGTTTTAATATAATGTTAATGGAGGCGATGCTTTCTGAGGTGGGCAACCTCTTCGACCTTCAATTAGAGGAGTTGTCCCACACAGTCGACGGTGTCTTATGGCAATATGCTTTGGATGGGCCTTGTGGCCAGAACCGGCGCGATTATCTTCGCCACTCTGGCCGCCCATTTCAGAAGAGCAGGCCCCTCCTCTGGCCCACCAGGCTTTTCTCCTTGAGGTATGTCTTGCCACATGTCTAAGTTATAAAATTTTTTTAATATTTTTACAACCTTCTATTTATTTATGTGACCAATTTAATAAAGAATCGTTCCATTGATTCATGAATCATTTGTAACTTACTCAACAAATGCTTGTTTGTCATATATTATAAATTTTTATATCCATTGTATTGCTAACTTTTCTCTTGATACTTACTTTTATATGGGTAGATATGAAAAGTAGTGTTGGCCTTTGTTTTTTTTGGATGGATTTTATGTATGGTTGCCAATTTCTGAATCTTTATCTCTGATCTAATAGTTTTCAAATATGAAAACTTGTCATTATTAAATTTTTAGGAATTTTGTTTTTATTATGCTCTACAATTTTATGTGCTGTTTGTTCTTTAATTTTGTATGAAAGGAAACAAGCGATGAAGTACGTGGAGGAGGGCTTGGCTTCGACCACGAGATCGGCATGAACAATCTCATTAGGGCCGGGCCCAAAGACTTGTGGGTATGTAGAGAGGGTCTTGGCAGAGGATTCAGAAATCTTAGCATGCATCTCTTCGCATGCATCTACTACCCACCATACCCCGAGCCACAATCTGCACTCGGACTTGCAAGCCGCGATGGCCATGGTGATTAGAGGAAGTGCGTTCTAGTCCTACACGTCTGGTTCATTCATACTATAGATCAAAGACTAGCCTAAGGTAAAACTCTCTCTCTGTTTTCTTTTCTTTTTTTTTCCTCTCTCTCTCTGCTCTCTCTGTGTGTGTCTTTTTCAAAAGCCAACTAGGGGATGACGATTTTTACAGGTGTTATGTATTTATCTTTTGAAGACTCATTTTGGATATCATAGTTTGTTCTTAAGGTGATATGGTAAATTATTTGATATGTGAATTCAATGTTAGCTTAGCTGTGGATTTTTATGCGACCGTTTGCGTGTATTTCTCTTTTATTTTGTTTCTAAAATTGTAAGGATAATGCAAAATGCTGCCTAACATGTGACACCTGTGCCTTCAGTGGAGTATCTTCTATCAGGCAATAATGATCCTATGGAAGTCGCGGATCATCTCATCGACAAAGATGGAGAAGGAGGACGCCAGTTGAGTATTTTCTACATTGCTGCTCTTTTGCCAAATGGAGCATCACCATCGGCCATGTGCTTGTGATCTATATGTACATGAAAACGATTAAAGTGTTGCCTAATCTTCCATAGAAAAAAGAAAAGAAATATATTGTCGCGATCGTTTAATATAAGAATTGTATTATAAATATTCTTTGGAAGAATTGTGTTATAAATCTTCATTATCTTTTTTTTTTTTTTTGTGGAGCACATTGGCTAGATCAATTAGGCCCTGGCTGCATTACACTATTGTGGGTTTAGTAGCGTCTAAATCGAGCCCTTGCATTCGAACGTGAATAGCCTGTTGCAGGCCATCTTTTATGGTTAAATGGAATTTGGTGGTTGAGTTTCTTGACAGTTGTTTTCTAGTCCAGCGAACGAAACTAAATTCAGCATTTATTGGGTTCCTTGATGACGACACGAAGTGAATCACTTAGAAATTATGTCACTTCGAAATCAGTCCATGGTTAAATGAGCCATTCCATTGCCTAGACGACTGTATGGTTAAACATAAGTAATGTTGCTTGGGAATGGTTATATATTGCTTGAGACCATAAATGGTTTTAAACCATGCATAGAAATGAACACATACTATTGTTGGTCCACCCAACCTGGCCGACTGGACTGTCCCAATGACCCAAATGGCGCTCCAATCTAGCCACAATCCCAACCCAGAACAGGGCCGGACAGGGCCATGACCATCCCATCATTTGGTGGCCAATGGCAATCCACTGGCATGCACAGAAGCGAGGAGAAAGGAGAAGAAAAGAGAAGAAGCAATCAATGGCTGAATCGTCACTAACATAAGAGAAGAGAAACTAGTCTACAATTCCAAGTTCGTTGTTGACCAAAGCTCGGGGAGAATGGGATTATAGGAATTAGATAGAGGAGGACCGATATGAGTCTAGCAAGGAGATGAACTCCGTTTCTTATCAGGACTCTACTTCTCCCATCACCCAAAGAGGTGGGCCTCATATATAAAGTAATAAAAAATATATATTATTTTATATTATTTAAACTATCCAATTATAAAGTTATAGTTGGACTAGTTTTAAGTGATCACAATAATGTCACATATGAGTATAAAATTATAATTTTGAATATCACAATAGCATATCTAATATTTACTTTGTTCTTCCAATGTATGATGGAAGACCTTTTAAGTAGTGCTGACGGTTGTTTATAGAGAAGATTAAAAGGAAATCAACTTTATAGAAAGGTAGGTTGCTCTCAAATGGGAGAAAATTATGCCTTACTAACTCTATATTATTAGCACTAGCATCATATTACATGTTGGTATTGAGACTCCCAAGATGGGTGACTTTGAGAATAGACAACATTAGAAAAGTTTTTCTTTGGAAAGATAAAGAGTGGTTAGTAATTTTCACTACTTAGCCGATTGAAAAGTTATTTATAGAGATAAAGAGGGTAGGCTTGGCATTAGCAATCTTAGGAATATGAATCGGGTATTACTTGCAAAATGGACTTTGAAGCATCTGATAAGGCAAGCTAGGGATAGCAATCCTAGGGCAAAATTAATATCTAAAGCCCATTATTTAAAATGCTAATTTGGCATGAGGATGAGGAAGAGATTATGAAAAGCCTTCTCAATCTAAAAGGATATATATAGGGATTTGGATGCTTTTTGAAACTGTACAACTTTTAGACTTGGCAATGAAAAGAATACAGGCTTTGAAAAGATGGATTAATAGCTTCTATCCCATTGGCCTAACTATTCGAGAATCTTTATGATCGAGCCACTAAGAGGCAGTAGTCTCTAGCCACTATGTAGAGTCATCGAGCATGCCAATAAAAAGTTCCCATATATAGTCCTCTCTCATCTTCAGAGCATTTGCAATTATAGTAACTCTTAAGGTTTATTATTTACTATTGCCCATCAGCCGATATACTGGTTAGGAAGCTTTCCAATGACTTGTTAGGTATATCATTGACTCTTACTTTTGGTTTCATTAATTACCATAATATTTTATTCGCTTTTTATAATATTGTGTGGAAAGGTTTTGTACTAGAGAGTAAAGATCTTGGTTGGTCATCCGCAATAAGCTATACATGGAAGATACTTCAGCAAGAAAGGAATGGTTTGTGAGCACTAGTGATACTTTTTATGGAGCTAATCAAGAATCAATTGACCGTTTATTTGTAGGATGTTTCTTCTCAAAATTGATATTGGACCCCTCTACCATTAGCCTTGGCTTGGAGAGATTTCCTTCTACTATCTCTAACTTACGGATGGCATAAAAGAAGAGGAAAGTGTAAGCTAAGTGGAGAAAATGTTAGGATTAGCTAGTTTTATCTTTCATGTGGTACTTGTGGAATGTGAGAAATACAAGACTTTTTTACAACAAGTGCTCTTTTTCTGTATCGATCCTTCGCAAAATCTTCTCTGCCTTCACTTTATGAGGTAACCTTTACTCCAAAGATGATTGCATCCTCATAAAGATTTTTATAATTTTCTTTCTTTTATTATAATTTTTTAAAACTTTCTTGATTTTAATAAATTTTCTTATGAGGAAAGTTGCGTTCCACTTTGACTCTCTTTCTAAAAAAAAAAATGCAATCAAAATTAAAGAGAAGCTTAAAATATCAACATGTTTGAAAATTAAAATTGTGGTATCATTTTTAGCAATATTTTTAAATCTCACGTAAAGTTGAATAGCAATATTTATAACCATTAGTAGAATGACCGAGACCTTGACTGGTATTAGTCATAAATGCAGCTCAAGGTGATTTTTATAAGATGCTAAAGTGATAAAATGTGATTCTTATACATTCCATGGCAGCCACCTCAAGACATAATGACAATATTCAAATATCATATTGTTCTTGATTGCTTCCTTAGCTAAAGACTCTTTACAAAATTCTAACATTAACTAGTTAATCAAGAATTTTTCAACCATACACAAAATCTATAGCATATTCCTGGATGATTCATGGCTATTTAATGAAACAAAATTGTAGTTTGCTAATGATATATGCCAGAGATAATCATTGATGATTTTTTGAAAATTTTTCGTTATGGTTCTAACTTTTTGGCTTTCCCATCCCATGTGCTTATGAAGTTGAATTAAATTAATGATGAATGATTAGCATAAGCTGAAAATAGTTTTTAGAAAATAATTTTTTGAAAAATAAAATTAGGAGGGAATGGTCAATGTAAGTTGGCATGATATATCTATGGTTTAAGGTGAATTTATGATGCTTTTGTTTGCTTGTAGGACAATAAAAGCAACTCTAAAAGTATAAAAATATTGTAATGTTAAAGAATTAGATTTTAGTTTTATTTTAAAAAATATTAAAAAAAATATAATAGCTGGACCTCTAGTTTAAACCCTTTACTTAGGAATGCGGTTTAAGTCATGTGGTGAAAGAAAGAGTTCCATTACACCTCTATGCAAGATTCTGTGCATATATATGATGAATCAGATGAGTCAACCATATCTTATGAGCCCCACAAGCCGCGTCGAACGCCCAAGCTGTGCTGTGTGGCCCATATTTATGCCTCCCTCCGTTTCCATTATGGACAAAACACCCTCTCAATGGACACTTTGTTTTTTGAACTATAGTTATATTTGAATGAGATGGAAAGTAATCGAGTGCAACAGTTACTTCAGCGTGATTCGGTTCTTCCTTCCTCTTTATGAGAACACAAAAGACAATTAATATTGTTCTATTTGTTCCTACAGTCTCTACCATTTTTAAATCTTCTTTTGTGTAAAATAAAAGTTCAATTTTGAGTTTTATTTATGGTTTTTATCATGATCAAATTTCTTCAAATCTATGAAAAAGAGATTTCGAAGGGATAACCCAACAAGAGTATGCTGGCACAGGTGACATTTTTTTGTTATGTATGAAAACAAATCAATGCATGTAAAAAATAGTAAATATTTATGAAAAGAAATTGGTAGCATAAAGACTAGTGGATATGCATGAAAGGAAATCAATGCGCGCAAAGAGCAGTGCATATATATGAAAGGAAATTGGTATGTATAAAGAGTAGCATGCATGCATATAAAGAAATTGATGTGCGGAGAGATATCGATACGCTTGAAGGAAAATTGACACCTATGAGAAGTAAGGGATATGCATAAAAAGATGTTGATGCATGTAAAGAGTGGCACGTATGCATGAAGGAATATCAATGCATGCGAAAGGCGGTTCATATGTGTAAAAAAAATTGATAAATGTAAGTGGTCAACCAATCTATTTAAAGAAGGTTTTTTCATGGTTATCATATTATCAAGGGATCATGCTCATCAGAAACATTTAACATAAGAGTTTTTACTAAAATAATAATTTCTTTAGACATCTATAAAAGCATTTTAAGGCCTCACTGATAAAGTAGATTCTCTCTTTTTGCTTAAATTCTAGGTAGCTTGTTCTAGAACCATAGGATTCTTTCCTTATCCACCATAGCTCATTTGATCATTGGAGGGTATTTTTGAAGAAAAACTCTGAGAACCCATGTGCTTGCTTTTTCTGTTTTGCTTACGTAAGAAGATAGATAGTTCGGTTAGGAGGTGCTCTACTATATGAGTAAGGATACATCTCGTTCGTTGGTATATAAAGACCAATTTTGGACGTTATCAGATTGGTGCTGTTTGTAGGAATCAAGTTAGAGCACCCATTATACTGTTCAGATGAAGAGATCAAGGAATAAGCAACATTTAAGCAGACATGAGCCATGCTTGTGTCGGTTGGGGGTAGACATAGAACACGTTCAAAGAAGCGGTAGACATGTCAAGGATCTGAAGAGTTAAAGCTGACGAGCTAAATAAATTGTTATGAAAAGTTATAGTTTATAAGTTAAATTAGTTGATTTGAAGAGCTATGGTTAATGATTTAAATGAATCGACCTAAAGAGTTACAACTAGTAAGCTAAATTAGCTAATCCAAAGAGCTATGGTGATGAGCTAAATCGACCGAACCAAAAAGCTATAGTTGATGAGCTAAATTGGTCGACTTAAAAAGCTATGGCTAATGATCTAAAGCAGATAATTTAAAGAGATATGACCAATGACTTAAATTAGCCAACTTGAAGAGCTGCTGTTGATGATCAAAATTGATCAATTTAAAGAGTCAAGGCTAACTTCAAGAATTAAGCTTGATATGAAGAATTAAAGCCATTCTATGGAGTTAAGGTTGACCTAATCAAAATTAGTCGATCTGACTAAAGTCAAGAGTCGACTTGACTAAAGTCAATGCTGACTTAACGAAATAAAGGTGACTTGAAGAGTCAAGGTTGACTTAAAGAATTAACCTCAACTTGAAGAGTTAAAGTCAATTTGACCAAAATTTATTGACTTAAGTAAAATTAGCCGACTTAAAGAGTCAAAGCTAACCTTACTAAATTAATCAACCGAAAGAGCCAACGTTGATATGAGCAAATTTCAGCTTTGATCAAATAAGTTTGATTATTAAAGACCGATCTTAAAGTCCTAATAGTGTTTAGGCTTGACGGAAGAGTGGCGATGTCTAATCTAATCACTCAACTAAGCATTCACAAAAAAATTTTGTCGAAATGGCTCATATCATTTTTAGTCTAAGTAATATTTCTTAGCCTAATCACTTTGAAGGGCAAGTTGGTTAAACACCTTATAAAACATCTTAAAAACAAGGCCCATCAGAGGTAGACTATAGTTTGATTAAGGGATGCCTTATAAGGCATAAGTTTCAAGCACTTACCTAAAAGACATTCTTAAAGTGTTCTAACCACTCTCGAAGCCAACCTCGGTCGTAAAGCTTTCTCAAGTTTAGGCATCGGCCTCGATCGGCAAAGCTTTATCAAGTTTGGGTGTTGACCTCGATCGACAAAGTTTTCTCAAGTACGGCGCTAACCTCGATTGATAAAGCTTCCTCAAGTTTAGGTACTAACTTCGATTAGTAGAATATCATCAAGTTCTAGGCACCAATCTAAAAGGCTTGACTTTAGAAGGAGTTGCCTTTAGCAACTCTCCAAGCGATTCAAGATCGATGAAAGATCCCTTCAAAACCCAGACATTGACATAAAATTTAGGTACCGACTTGATCGGCAAAACTTCAAAATTGATCGATGCCCATGAGTTGTTGAGCTTGGCCTAAGCTGACAATCTAAGTTGATCAAGTTGAGCAACGTTCATTAATCATTGAGCTTGACTTAAAGATGACTTACATAAGATTATAAGATTATCGAAGAAAAGCCAAATGAGCCTGAGATAGATTGGTTATGCAAGGTTTCAAGTTACTTTCGTGATTTGAGCATGGTCTTAAATTTAACCCTTAAAAGTGGAGGGCGAGGGAATGATGTATTCTAATTTGGTTGGCTATCGTACAACGACATATGGTAAAATCAAAGGCCATCACGAAATAATCAATCACCGCATGAACATCCACACGAAGGAGAAGAGGCTTATTAGAAAAGATTTTCTCCTTTGGAATTATGGACCTATCCTACCTTGATCTCTTATCAGGTGCAAAACTAGTTTGAGAAGGAATCAACCGATCTATTTCAGAAAAATTCCGCCATAACCTGTCCACATCATCTCGGGATTATGTTCATCAAAACCGTCCAACATAAGAGTCTAACTCCAATAATAACTCTTTTAAATATTTATGAAAGCAGCTTAAGACCTCTTAGGTAAAGGGAATTCTCCTTCTCTCTCTTTGCTTAGATCCTAGGTAGCTTATCTTAGATTTGGCTTACTTAAGTGTCGGAGGGTTTTTCTTGAAAAAAAACTCTTGGACTCTCTAAGACCTCTCTCTTTTTCTTTTCTCCTTATATAGTAAAGTGAATAGTTTGAGTACGAGGTGCTCTACCGTTCGATTAAGGATACATATAGTTTGTTGGCATGTGAAGACTAATTTTGAACATCAATAAGGTATTTTATATTGCAAGTATCATCAATTACAACGAACGTAGCTAGCCCACAATATAAATACACCAAAAAAAAATTAATGAATTGGTTGGACTTGGTCTAAAGTTTTAGCTTTTTTTTTTAAAAAAAAAGATGCATATTTCAAAATTTTTAATTAAATCCATTCAAATATACTTTTTGTTGAGGGCGGGACCTCTTTCAAGTACAAGTAGTTCGGCAAAGAGATATCAACTCATTCGTTAAGGCAAAGATATATTAACTGATTATTTTTGAGAATAATGATGATGGAGATCTAGGGCTTGCTTATTGAGGGTATGAAATGATGACTAATTAAGACAAAGGATTCAAGCACTGCAAAGGTGAACAAGAAGGGATGGAAGAGAGGAAAATAATGCCAGTATAATAATTATAGTTTAAAAATGAAGTATAGATAGCTTATTATAAAATAATGGTTAATTAGTCTCAATTAAGTTGGCTATATACTTCTTAATGTGCAGAATATTAAGTTGACTATATAAAGAGTCTCAAATAAGAACTTTAAATAAACTTTTGTATTTTTTATTTAATTATTTTGTAATTATAAAAAACATGTTTGTTTGAATAAATTTTATGGATTGATAAACTTAATTAAAAAAATTACTTAAAAACTTCAAATAAGTCTACATACTCTTAGTGTAATTATTTCTTAATATATCTTCTTCATGGTTTAAAAATTTTTACATTATCATTCAATACTATTTTTTTCAAATTACATAAAATCTCCAACTTAGCCCTTGTCTTAATATCCCAACGCCAAAATCCCTGTAAACTTTATAAGGAAATATTTTCACAATTTTAGAAAGGTTAGATAAAATCAAACAAAAGAAATCTTAAAATTTATCTCATGAAACATGATATTTTAGATGCAAGTTTCTTGATTTTGGAAGTTTTTACGGTGATTCTTGAAGAATTAAAAACCTCCAACTGCACCCACTCGCACCCCATGCGGGAACAAGGACATGAGGGTCCACTGACGTGTAGGTGAGTCAATTTCTGTGTGTCGGAGACTAGTGTATTTAAAATATTGAGTATATATATTCTTTTCCTCTTTCAAATGCCGAATTCTTTATGCGTCATCTTCGCTTGAAAATTCCCACCCCCTCGCTTCCTCCTCGCTTGTTTCAGCTGACGGTCACGAGGGAGAAAAAAAAAAAAGCTGGCACCACCGAAGGATGAACAATGGCCGGCTCTTAGTAAGGGCTCTCTCCTCCCCTGTCGGAAGCAACTCCTCTGCGTTCGCGCTAAAACAAATCCACCACCCCATTTCCCTCCAAAACTCGACCCTCCTGGCCTCAATTCTTCAGCACTACATCAATTCCAGTTCCCCTTCCCATGGACAAACCATCCATGCTCAAATCCTCAAATCCGGGATCCGACCGAACGCCAATGTTTCCATCAAGCTCCTCATTCTCCACCAGAAATGTGGTTTATTGGCCAACGCACGTAAGGTGTTCGATGGAATGCCGAGACCAACTCTCTCGGCTTATAACTTCATCATCGCTGGGTACTTCAAAGAAGGCCTCGCCGAGGAATCACTTGAGCTTGTTAGAAAGCTCGCCTTTTCTGATGAAAAGCCGGATGGTTTCACCTTGTCGATGGTTCTGAAACTCTCTGCGACCTTGGTTTTGCTAAATCTTGCGAGGCAGGTCCACACTCGGATTATCAAATGGACTTGCGAGTCAGATGATGTCCTCATTGCTGCTCTAATCGACTCATACGTAAAGAATGGGAAGCTCAGTTATGCTAGGGCTGTTTTTGATGCATTGTCAGAAAGGAATCTTGTGTGTTCCACTGCATTGATTGTTGGGTATATGAATCAAGGTTCTTTCAGAGAAGCAGAAGAGATTTTTGACAGCATGGGAGAGAAGGATACTGTGGTGTTCAATGCTATCATAGAGGGTTACAGCAAAACTTTGGAGACTGCTGAAAATTCGCTTGAAGTTTATAGGACAATGCAACAATTGTGTTTTCAGCCAACGGTTTCCACTTTTGTGAGCATAATTGGAGCTTGGTCTCTCTTGTCAGCTTTGGAGTTTGGACAACAGGTGCATTGCCAAATCATCAAGATTGATCTTTTTTCCCATGTAAAGCCTGGGAGTGCGCTTATAGACGTGTACGCCAAATGTGGTAGAGTTGAAGATGCAAGGGGCGTCTTTGATCATATGCCTGAGAAGAATGTATTCTCTTGGACTTCAATGATTGATGGGTATGGGAAGAATGGTATTCCACACAAAGCTCTTGAACTTTTCTATGAGATGAGGAGAAACCATAGTGTTAAACCCAATTATGCTACATTCTTGAGTGCTCTATCCGCTTGTGGGCATGCAGGGTTAGTATCAAGTGGCCAAGAGATTTTTGACAGCATGGAGAGGGACTACTCACTTAAACCAAGGATGGAGCACTATGCTTGCATGGTAGATCTATTGGGGCGAAGTGGGAATCTGCATGAAGCGTACAGCTTTATTAAGAGGATTCCCGAGAGGCCAAGTTCTGATGTGTGGGCAGCATTGCTTGGAGCATCAAGGCTTTATGGTGATTTGGACATGGCGGATATTGCAGCAAAAGAGGTGTTTGAGTTGAGCAAAGATGGGAGACCAGGATCTTACGTTGCTCTCTCCAACACGTTTGCAGCCGCTGGGAAATGGGAGGGTGTGTGCCAGGTAAGGGAGTTGATGAAAGAGAGGGGGGTCTCTAAAGATACTGGTCAGAGTTGGGTTGGAACAAACAAAGGTCTATGTGGCTTCCATGTTGGTGAAGAGATATGATTTTGTATTGGTGAAAAAGAAATTGGCTTCAAATGGTCTGGTGAGAGAATCTGTAAGCAAAGTGGTATGATTCTTGGTGTGGATACAAAGAGAATTGATTTATAATACTACATTGGGACGATGATTATATGACTTTGGCCCGTTAGAAAACTTGATGATTTTGTATGCTAGGAGTTCTCTCGTCCAGAAATGTTGAGGGTTCATGTCAATCTACAATTTGGTGTGCAAAAATTCTATACCACAAAAGTCGTGAAAAGTACTTACAATCAAGCACCAAACACAACGAATTATTGTGGTAACAGATGACAGGGAAGGGTTCCAGGCCTTCAACCACATTTTTTGGGTCAATATTCAAGGTCCTCTTAAAACTAATTCTTGCCTCTGCAAAAAGTTGTAAGATGTTCCCACAGGCTCTGAATGATCCATGCTGAAGTAGCTGCTCTTGCACTTGACTATCTCTTGCATTCCACCTGAGCTGACTGGTTGGGTTTATGAGATGGTCAAAGCATCAAGCGATCACAAGGTATGCTTGCCTTTCAGTACCATGAAGATTAAGAGTACTCAAATCAATTGCCTCACAAACTCCCTCAGTTGCACCTTTCTATTCAGTTTTTCCCCCTCTCAATTCTTCATATATCCTTTCTCAAGTTTTAACATAAAATCTTAATTGATGACACATAGTAACCAGAAATGATCATAATATTCATTATTCCTCTTCTTTTGTTGTTTGTGACTCTGTCAATTTATTGCTACATAAAGAGATCTTGGTGTTTCATGCTGCCTTCAGGACTTCTGAGAACTAATTCTTTAGGCTGGCGCCTGATCTTTGTTTTCCTGATTCTTCTGCCTCCTTGTTAAGTGACGTTAGTGAATTGGATGGTACTGGTTGGCCATTTTAAGTAAGCTGTTGTAGATTAAAACAGCTGAAAATTAATAATGCACTAACCCTTAAGTTACCATTAAATAAAGAAAAAATGTGTATTGATGCAATATGTTACATTCTGTCAGTTTTTTTAGTCATAACGAAGAAATCGCTGCCCATTATTGAGGAGAATGCACTCCTAAACAAGAAGACAGAATCTTGCTAGAACAGTAGGCCCTAGTTCATCATATGCAGATATAAGAACCTGCAAGGTTGAGGAACATAATAGTTACAAAGTTGTGGAGTTCGCTTGTTCTTAGCTTCCTATACAGTACTTTGCATTTCTTATTGAGTTTCTTTTTATTTTTGGGAATATATCTTGTTGATTTTATTAATATAGACTGTAGAAAATTTTAGATAGCTTTGACTTTTTTTAGCTTCACTTCTAGATTTTGAAATCATGGTCTATAACTTTGTAGCTCTTGAATAAGCTGCTGAGCAATGTGAGCCTGAAGGGTTTATGGTATGCTTTTTCTGTAGGTGAGACTGCAAAGGAAGAGATGATTACAACGCTGGAAGTAATTCAGTTAATGCAACATTATAATTAAACAGAATAAACTTGATCAATGTATGAATAAATTGTAGCTCCTGCAGCTAAAGAAATGATCAACTTTGCTGCCTGTACATTTATTATAGTGATAAAGATAGAGATTGAAACTGCTGACATATTATTAAATTTATCTAATGATTTTGGTCCATTGTCAAGTTGTAGTGTGATGTTTGATATTAGCCAAATTTTTGAATTTTCTTGCTTCTGTGTTATGGCACCATGGTTTTGCATTAATTGGTACAGTTTAAGATGTATGCTGACTCCCTATATGTGATTATGGAAATTGTGAAACTGTAGTGGAACCACTAGTGAATCGCAAGATTTGTTTCAGTTAAGCAGGTCTTTAGCAAATTGCTATGAGGGTCCAAACCATTATCTGATCGAGATTGAAACATGGCTAAAAGTGGAGTTTGGATTTGTGTCCGAAGCTTGAGGAGAGAGAAACTGATGCAAATGAATTTGATGTTGGTTTTAACCCTAGGATGAAAAAACTGCAATTGCATTTAGCTGAATGGAAATTATTGGTTTAACCCCTTCTGCTTCTGATTATGTCTATGATTAGTGATATACATTTGGTTCTATTCAGTTGTTGTCTAATATGTGTCTATTTAGCCCGTATTAATAAAAATTAGCTCTCAAGGTCGTTATCATGAACTTAGGATTCTGGGATAAATATATTCAGACAAAACTAAATTTAGCATTGATTTTGTATAATTTGCATTGCATAGCCCTATAGGAAAATAATAATTAATTATTGCCTTGACGACAGCAAATCATGGTGGTTTACAAATTCATTCAGTGAGAACTAATTCATTCTGGATGAAAGCACGACTAAATTATCGCTCTTGCTCGTTCTACTTCCCATCACATAAGATTTCCCATTGTTTCAGCTTTCTCTCAATGTTCAGTATCAACTGCTGTCCGCTCAAAACAGTGATCGTGCACACGATGATAAGATGTGATTCTTATACATTCGATGCCAGCCACCTCAAGACAAGACATAATGACAATATTCAAAAATCATACCGTTCTTGATTTCTTCCTTAGATGAAGTCTCTTTTATGATTCTAACGTTAACTAATTAATGAAAAATTATTCAACCATAGATAAAATGTATGACATCTTCCTGGAATATTCATGGCTATTTAAGAAACACAAATTATAATTTACTAATAATATATGTTTCAGGTCATCGTTGTTGATTTTTTTTTGAATCTGTTCGCTTGGGCTCAAGCTTTTTGGCTTTCCATCCGATGTCCCTTTTTTTTAATGAAAATGAATGAAATTTATCGATTATCTTGACAAATTTTATATGTATAAGACTCACACAGCACCATTCTTTATAACCGGGGGTGGGAATTCGGACATGATCCCAAACATGTGGCCACGGTGAGACCCATCGTTTCCGCGCATCCCTTTCTAACATCTCACCCATTTCCCCTCCAAATAAAATGATTCTAAAGAAGCTCATCTCCAGAGTGGAGAAGGAAGAAGCTCCATCCATTCCCATGGCGTGTACTACTATCTCAACTGCTGCCGCCCCTTCTCAGGTGGCAATCTAATCCCAAAAATAAGAAACGCTCCAATCCCAATTCAAGGATAGAATTATCTGCCCTGCTTTACCGTCATTCAGTCATGCTCAAATTTCTTTCTCCCCCTTAATTTGGAAGCGATGTCTTTCCGAAAAAGGGTTAATTATCCACACTTCCGAAGAAATAAACAAACGAAGAAACCCATCTAGATAAAAGTAACCTATACTCTGCTTCATCGTGCTCATTTATTTCTACTTCTTCTGTCCTCCTTTCATTTTAGCTGCGCTGTCCTTCGAAAAATTGAATCTTTGAACCATTCTAGCTCTTTAAAGAGACGAAAACAGTAACAAAGACACACTTTACAGCATTATATTCTCGAATTCTTGTTCTCTTTCCTCTGCAACAGCTTTGCTCGAGTAAAAATGGGATCTTTTCGCCATCCCATGCTCTTCTATGCAAGCCCGCGCGAAAGGACTGTGCTTGGGGAGGGGGAGGATTGGGAGAATAAATTGCCAGGCGACGAGCATTCCTGCAGACAGAGTGCCAGACATGGGCGAGAGGCAGCTGATGAACCTTCTTTTGCTGGGAGCCGTGTCCCTCCCCACGGCAGGGATATTGGTTCCCTATGCTTCCGTCTTTGTTCCTCCTGGGCGAGAGCCATTCGTTCTGCTTTTCTTTTTGTCTACAATTAAAAATGGCGTATATGTGATATCTGGCTCTTCCTCAATTTATATTTCATAAATCCTACTTCTCCTTTTCTCTGCCACTAGTAGTTCAAATTTGTCAGGAATCACATTTCCTACTGTAATTATTATTATTTATATATCAAGTTTGAATGGAATGACTATTGTATTGGCCATTTGATCTTCATTTCCACATTTGTCTGTGTTTTTATTCTTTTGCTCACTGATTGTAATTACATAATTTGAATCCAGACACTTAAGGATCATGACATTTTCTTAGGAGCAGGCGGTGGAACCGTTGCAAAAGATGCTCTCGGAAATGATGTCATTGCATCCGAATGGCTTAAAACTCATGGTCCTGGTGATAGAACGCTTACACAAGGGTTAAAGGTAGGGTCTCTCTCTCTCTCTCTCTCTCTCTCTCTCTCTCCCCTCCCATCTATTTCATGCGAGAAGAATTTTCTGATGCTATATGATGCCATATTTACAACAGCACATTGATGATGACCTCTTTTATATATATATATATATATATATATATATATATATTTGTTCCACAAAATGAGTTTTGATTTTCGTTTTTATGTTTTTCACTCCTAATTTATCATTTCTTGCAATTAACCTAGCAAGAAATACCACAAACTTCTATCTGTTTTTCATTTAATATAGAAAGTGTTATCCTGCTTTTGATTTGAATTACCCAGGAAACTTGGTATAGATGTTTAATTTCATGACCTTAACCCCATGTCACCACGTCCCTTTTCAGAACCGCTATTCTATATTAAATTTTAGATTGCACTATTCTTGTTTTGCAATCTTCCTTTGTTGATGAGGATTGTAGCATTCACTTTAGTTTCATGGTCGGTCTCTCATATATCATTTACTCCTGAAAAAGGAAAGTATTTCTTGTCATATTGTTGTGTACTTCTAGTCTGAAAGCAAAGAAACTTTGACCAGGCCAAAATATTTTCTTTCACTGAGAGTTTTCAAATATACTAGTTGACACATCTTCAATTCTGCAGGGTGATCCTACCTATCTTGTTGTGGAGAGTGACAAAACTCTTGCAACCTATGGCATTAATGCTGTCTGCACCCACCTTGGTTATGTTGTCTCATGGAATGCAGCTGAGAACAAGTTCACTTGTCCTTGCCATGGATCCCAGTACAACAACCAAGGCAAAGTTGTAAGAGGGCCTGCACCATTGGTAAGGCCATCTGCTTCTTCAGTTTATTGACAATCCAGTTATTTGCTTACGATTTCTCAGTTTGTCAATTCATCATGTAATTTATATTATTCCACTTAGTAAGTTTTTTGAGGAACTATTCCACTTAGTAACTAATACATTGATAATAAACAACCAAAGGGACCATGACAAGGACCCAATTTTTGGAGGAATAGCAATACTCGACTGGTGAAATCTGCACTATAAATCTTTATTGAGAATGTGCATTTGAAAGTATCAAATTTGTGTGAAGCATACTTTAATGGACTTTCCTCCCAACATGTATGATAAATTATATTGAACTTATGATAGTTTTGCCTAAGCTTTTATTGAAAAGTGGGGACTATACTTTTCTTGATAATATAAAGTTTTAATTATGACTTAAGTTATGAGTATTTTAGCTAGCATGTGTTTAGTCCCGCTTGTTATGTGCTGGATAGATATTGGACAATTATACAAAATTAAGGAGTATAAATAATACTTTCTAAGTAACCCTTTTAGATGAGGTATTGAGTTGTTACAAATGATATTCAAGGGGACCTGGTTGATGATTCATCTAAACTGGGGATATTGTGAATGGACACTTTTGAGATTTATCACAGATCAATTATGGTGTTTGTGGTTGTGATTGTAATTTGGTTTGATTAGTTTTTCATTTGGATTTTTAACTTAGTGAAGAAGTAGGTGCTTAAATGAGGAGAGCGTGTAAGAGCTCATGCTGACGTGTCTTTATTTCCACATCAGTTATATGTTACATAAAGCTTGAATACTTACACAGAAAATGTTACATAAAGCTTGAATACTTACACAAAAACAAAGAGCTTTAATAAGAACTTTCGGCTAGCCTTTTTCAATGAGATCCTGAGGTCCTAAGTTGTTACACAAGTTCTACCTTTTATTAATAAGAAACTTATACTTATGTTCTGAAAATTAAGCAGACGATTATATTTGGCCATCTCAATCTTATAATTGAAAGCTTGCAACAAACATATCATAGCTTGAGAATTGATTAAAATTCCCAAAAGTTGAACTTGATTGCCTTTGCATTTTTATTTTTTTCATCAATGCCTTTAACCTTTCTGTTATTAACATGCATTTGATCATTCATTTTGCCACGTACTGAGTTTGGTTTTGCTTGAAAACAGTCCCTGGCTTTGGTTCATGCGGACATTGATGATGGGAAGGTTTTGTTTGTACCCTGGGTTGAAACTGATTTCAGAACAGGGGAAAATGCATGGTGGGCTTAAAACTCTCTATTCAACCTCCATATCTTCATTTGGAGAGAAGATTGTTGCGTCTACTTCCAACAAAAAAGGAGAGCAGTTTGTTGTATGACCTTGCCTTCTAAAAGACTTGTTCATATTTTTCTCACCAAGTTATGTGGCCCTGCACCGGGGAACAAATATCTGAACGTCACGAATCTTGTGAGAACCCAAATTGAGATTGGTCACGGTTATCTTATATCATTCATTTATTCTATTTAATGTATTCCTTAATAATTTCTTGTTGTAGTTTAGACGCGGTCATGATTGCAGGGCTGTAAATACCGTGGCATTGTCTTCTTGGAAACTTTGGGTGTTTTTTCTTTCTTTTTGAGAGGTAATGAATCAGCGGATGGATTCTATTGCCTGGTCAATTGGATGTCAGTTTGTAAATCCAAAAAGAAAGGTGGATTGGGTGTTAAGAATCTTCAAGCCTTCAACAAGGCCTTGCTTGCAAAATGGATTTGAAAATCTTTTATCTCCTCAAACATCCGCTCTACGAAGAGACTTATCTCGGAGGCCTATTGTTCTAAAAGAAAATTTGTCTTAAGATCTTCCAAAGTTTCGGTCTCTCATTTGAAAGAATATCTCAAGAGATGAATTATCAATTAGATTCTAATTAGATTCTGAAAAGATATTTGAATTGAAAAGGTGTCACTTTGTTTTCTCTTTCCTAAGCTTTTTGGGGCATGCTATCTCTGTCGCAAATTGCAAATTGCTGGAATAAAAGATCTCTCTATTGGCGAGTCAAATTGCTGGGACCCCTCTTCTTACCTCAAGAGGCTTAGTGGGGAGAATTTGCATTCCTTCCTAGTCAATAGTAGGCTGATGGAGTAGCAAGACTTGTCAATTTAGAGACCTTTGAAGAATAGTTTATACTCGGTCTCATCCTCTCGATCTTTTTAGAAAGT
>JACVBY030000363.1:0-73520 GCA_017589505.3 Metroxylon sagu
CACCCACCCATTGTTTCACATGTTGTGTGATGATATTATTTTATTCTCGGGGAATAACCGATTAACCTTGAGTGATTCTTTATTATTTGAAATTTTTTTTTTTTTAAATATTGTATTAGTAGTCATTAAATTAAATATTGAAAAATTAGAGAAGTGTATTAGTAGTCACATTTAATAAAAATTTTTAAATTGTTCACTATTCAAAAAAAAAAAAATCTCTATATTTTTAAACTTTAAGCATTAAATTATTTAGAGAAATTTTTAAAAATAATAGGACCTATAAGATTTCAATATTTTGAGATTTTTTAAAAAAATTTAATGATAAAATTGTAATTGAAATTATATAATTCTTATTTTTAATTATCATATTATTATTTAAAAATAGAAATAATAATATTTTAAAATATTATTAGTAGATTTAAATATATTCTTTAAAAAATTATAGCAATTGCCCTATTATAAATAATTTAATTTAATATTATTTATGGAAATAAATTAAAATATGGAATTCAAACCTCAAACATGGTGGGCAATTGCACGAACCTGCAATCGGAGCAGAACGGCGGTTGCTCCGATTGGTTGGTTTATAGATGGCATCACCGTTGATCCCCGTTTGATTCTATACCCGTGTAAAGTACTTAAATGAGGAGGGAATCAGTGCCCTTATTCCAATCCTCTCATCTCAATGGCGATGAGGGCAGGAGCAATGAGCTGCAGCATTTCTTGGGGGAGCCCTTGCTAGAGAGAAGCTCAAAAGGAGGATGGAATGTGGCGCAGCTTTGCGGTTCCTTTCTCCCCTCGTCAATTCCTCAGATTTGCCGGCGTTCATGACCTGCTCCTCTTGTTGGTGAGATTATTCTCTGATATTTATGTCTTCTTGAGGATTTTTAATCTTTTTGCCCATCTTTGGAGTGTAGAGTTGGAGATGTTGGCATCTTCTCCAGGCTGAGAGAAGATCGGCAATGCTTATTGCTTTAGCTTCCGAGAGCTCTTTGGTGTGTAGTTTCAATCACCTTCTCCACCCTTAGCAAACTTGTCTGTTCAGGATTTTGGATTTGGTTTTTACTGGAAAGTTTAGATTTCGATAACGTTGCCATGGACAAGTTCTCATTTTTGATGGGCGGCAGGGCACTATTGAATTCCTGGTCAAGGTTCAAGTATTGATAATGCTACACCATCCAAACCTTCTCAGCTTGGTTGGATGCTGCTTTGAGGGGGGGATGAGAGGTTCTTGGTTTGTGAGCACATGCCAAAAGGTGGCTTGGAAAATCACTTATTTGGTAAGCTTCTTCATAGAATACATCCTTGCTTGTGCTTTTATGTGTAATGGTCTGGTTTATTGCATGTTTTATTTGCACGGGCATGGACCTCGACTTGTTATCACCTTAGGCCTTCGGACTAGAAAGTGGTGTATCGTTTGTTCTAAACAAGGTACGTAGAATCGCATCAAACTGTTTGGTATGGAATGTACCAAATCGTACAGCTGTATGAAACCGATATGGTTCATCATTTTGAAATTGTATAGATCTGGTACCATCCCAAACTGCCTTATATAGCCCAAAACCACCTTGTACTAACCTCATACTAATCTTATAGCATGCCGAACTGCCCCGTATTCGAAATTTGTTTCATCATACATTGTTCAAAGTTTTATACTCGATCACAAACAGTTATTTATCCTTTACTTTGTTTACTTTTATGATTTCTGACATATGCCCCCTGTTTTTGTACTGTTTAATCTAAAATTAAATTAGATTCCCTTTTGTTTCTGCCACCAGACCCCAATTTGTTCTTGTCATTCCTATTGGTGGGCCTATTAATCTTTTGTCCCCTCGAAATGCATTAGTGCCTCCCCTAAGTTGGGCACCTAATAAGACTCTTCAAATAAAACTGGTCAGCTGTTTCACGATGCCATATTCTTTGAGTCATCTCTAGTGTGTTGAAGAGGGTGCTAGAAGGCTTACTTTATCTAAGGATAAGGACACAAAGGATTTTCTTGGATGCAACACTTGACCCGAGTCTTTCTGCTTTAGCCTAGCTGCTCTTCATCCGAGGCCAAACGGACCCAAGACCGTTGATTATGATGTCATGTTTAATGGTTGGTCAGAATCGAACAGTTTCCAATTTATCAGACCTGGAGTGTTTAATAGATTTGATTACATCCCTTGTCAAACAAATGGGCTTAATTAGTGATGTTATGGAAATGGATTGACCGATTGAGAGTTCCAGTATTCTTTATATGGGTTGCAAGGCGGCTTAGTTGTCTAGTGTGTTGTACTAAATGCTACCTACCTTGGAGGCTGTAAGACACTTTGATTCATATATGAACTTGCTTGATAGTGTTTTTGAGTCAAGTTATACTTGTATTGATATTTTAGTCATGAAAAACAAATATTGCGCCATGGGCTAGAGTTTTAACAATTTTTGGTGGACATGATGATGTGGTTACTTTAGGCTAAGGTTTTAAATCTCATGAAACAAAGATATCCTAGTTTTTTCATGAAATAAAAAGCTTCGCATCCTATCCCATCTCGATCCTCATCTCAATCAGGCATCTCAGTGTTTGCTTGGGATGCTTTTTTCTTAAAAAAAAATATTTGTGAAACTTTAGTCTTTTATTCGATTTTTAAACATATTTGAACTTCAAAAGTTATATCATCATTATAAATTAGATTAAAATTGACGCTATAATGTATTATGGCTAAGACAGGATGGACAAGATGGTTGAGATCGGTCCTGGAATCTCTTTGCGATGAGACGTTTAGTCCATCTTGGTACCCATCCTGCCAAGACTTGAATCACTGTTCTAGATAACTTTAAATTTTTGTAGGATCCACTTATTATAATGTTCAACATTTCATGGTTGCTTACTATTAATCAAGGTTCGCCGTATCGAGAATCAGCACCGTTTGAGTATCGGATTGATATGGTTCGGTACGGGGTGTATCGTACCAAACCGATGATGTGTCAGTCAATCTGACCATACGAAACTGATAACGTATTAGTCACCCCATAATGAACCAACGATATACTAGTTAGGTGAACTGGAAGGTTTCAACCTTTAAACCACCCCATAACAAGTCAAAATGGGTAGTTCAACATGGCACGGGGCAGCTCGATATGGTAAAAGATCAGTATAAGGTTAGTTCGAGGTGGTTCTGAGCTATATAGGGTGGTTCGAAGTGGTACTGGTCTCATAACATTTCAAAATAATAAATCATACTGGTTCCGTACCGATATAGCTTTGTATGCCCCATATCGGATGGTTGGGTATGGTTTGGCAGACCTTGCAATTTACCATAACAAACAAGTTGTTAGGATCTGATCTAATACTGCAATTATAGTGAGTTTAAGATTTTGTTTATAAATATTTGTTCTGCTAATTGCCAAATGCACCATATTTTCTTTTCTTTACTCTTTCAAAGAATAATTTCTTCCATTTATACTCCCACTCCTTGAGTAGAAACTGCATCCTATGATACTAGTTCTTTATGAATAGAAGATCCAAGTGAAGTAGGATAGCCCGTGAAATGAGATCTAACTCCAATCCTACTTTAATTTTTCAATCTACAATACTAAATTCATTTATGAATTTGAATTAAGTTCTTTCACCTGACTTATTGATTATAGTTATTTAATTTCTTAAGAGCATTGAGTGATAGTTTTGCTCTTCTCACAAGTCACAACAAGCAATAATATTGTTCGACTGAGACAAGCATCAAGCATATGACTTGAAGCAATCTAATAAGGCCTTTTGGTCTTCTGGTTGACTTATCAGTTGATGTTAAAATTTGATTTTGTATGGTTGGATCGTATTTTGATCATTGATGAAACTTTGTCTATTCAAATTAAACCTTTTGAATTTCTCAAAAAATTAAACCTTTTAGATAGCGATGCTTGGCGTGATGGTTTGATCTACTTTTACACAACTAGCACTAAACCTTATGTATCTTGAAGTTAACTCTGAGCCATGGTGAGCTTATCAAATCCACAATGAGATTGGGTTTTCCTTGTGGCTGGAGGTGCAAATGCATTGAGTGCACATTAACCTAGGCTTGTTTCCATTGCTAGCTCATTCGTATAGAACATCGGTCAGGTTCAAGCTTAATTTTGAGGCTTCAAGCTTAAAGAGCTGGTAGCGTGTTATAGCCCATCACAATATAAATTAGCCTATCACACTAAATAAAAAAGAAAAGATAGCACGGAAAATTTTTATTTGACATTTGAAACCAAGGTTTTCGCCTTGTTTACTTTCACAAAACAACATACAAAATTTTGGCACAATGCCTTTATTTATACTAGTGATTTCATCTCTCCAAATTCAAGCTACCATTTTAAAGAAGAAAAATAGAGAAAAAAAAAGGCAAAATCGGTCAACTCCTACATTGACTTTGCTTTTTGTTACACTACCAAATTCTTCACGAACTAGGAGACATGTTGCAATCAAACTTTACTTAAAGTAGCAAGTTGATTATTGATCAAGCATTTGGGAGCCCCTGGCCTTGAATTTAGGTCACTCAAAAGAGCCTATTGGCCATTTGCTAAGTTGTAGATTTGGTTGAGCTACTGAATTTCAAAAAAATAAAAAAGAAAAACAAGCCGAAATGGGACACTATGTGTGAGGTTATGTCCTCCAACAATTTCAATGCGAGGACTAGTTCGTGTGGCTAACCTTGCTCTCGACCTCTCTAGACCTGCTGAAAGTGGCCTAATTGGTCCGCAATTGATTTGGCGATCCTCATTGATTGGTTTGTGGTCAAGCTAGCACAAATATTGACATGATTTGGTTAAGCTAAACAGCTCGAAGCTAAACTTAGTTTGCTCAAATCATCTTAAGCCTAATCCCTAAAGCTAGGCAGTCATTCTTTGAGTGTAGCTTTTGTGCCATGCCAATCCAGCTTTCTTTCCCCTTAGATAAGATAAGGGCAACAAAAATCGTTTATAAATAGCCCTAACATAAGAGGTTGGTATCTTCTCTCTAGTGCATCATTTGCCTTAAAAATGCTCGTATTATGCTAATATTCAATTCCATCAAACGAAATTGTAATGTCATTTACTTTTCTATTAGTGTAGGTGCATGTTTTTTTTTTTTTTTTTTGGACATTACCACCCACTATGGATTATTCTGTATTGTACTAGTTGGATCCTGAGATTCAGTATGCTCTTAATACCAAGTGTCAGTACTGATACATATACCATACCAACACTCCGTACCAGATATATAGTTGAGTACCAATTTTGGTCTAGTATTGAAATTGCAAATCTTGTGTAGTAGACATAATCGTCGAGGTTTGGTGGGGGCCAACCTGATTTATCATAGCTTCATGTAATTTAGGAATTTGATGGATGCCCATATTAAAATAAAGAAAAAGAATAAGAAAAGGAAACTCTTAAATAAATTTTAAATGTTTTGGTCTGAATAAGATGTCGCCAACACTTTTGAATCAAATTGATAAATCAATTCAACTAAGTAAAACTTGTCTGCTGAAACTTTGACCGGTATGCATGGGCCCATAGACAAGCCATACCTGATTTGGCATGAAATGTCAGGCCCTGGCCTGACCAAGTAGCAAGGACAATTCAAAGGAATCAGCAGTGTCCCCTTCACACGTGTGAGATTCCGCAACAGAAACATGCATTCTACTTTAGTCCAGCTGTCATATGAATGAGCTGGTGCACTCCCCTTGGTCTCTTCTACATTTTTTTCCAGCTATCATATAGGTGACCAGGTGCACAATCCCTCACTCTGCTGTCCTCTATATCATTAATTACTTTGACTTTTTTTTAAATTTTCTAAGTGAATTCTCAAAAATGCCATTGCTCACATGGAATGCATCAGCCAGTTGTCATACACTACAAAAACAACTGCTCTATCTATTGTGAGAAGATGAACCCCACAAACAGAGGTGTATTTCGACATATATGCATAAAATATTGTATGCGGATTCTTGTTGACTGCCAATTGACCTATTTAACAAGAAGGGATGGCAAATATATTTGTATATTAGGAAAATGACGCATACATGTTTATATTAGGAAAATAATAATAAAATTCTTTCTCTTATATTAGGAAAATGATTATAAAATTCTTTCAAAGCGATAGTTTCATCTATAATATGCAGGCAGCATTGCCTAAACTCGACCATTCTCCATTTAGGGTTTCTAATAAGGAGAGAAGCAGAATATGTAGAAATTGGGATGAAACCTTTTGATGATGTGAGAAATAGCAAAAGGTTGGTGGCGGTGCAACATCTTCTTTGCGATAGTCGGTGTTGCTAAACAAGCTGTGGTGCTGCTGCATAACGAAAAAGTTGCATTGCTTAAGATGCTCTAAGAAGTTGTTTTCCCTTCAAAGTCATCAAAATTCAAAGGTTAATCTCTCTCTCTCTCTCTCTACCTTGATTTTGGTGGTGTTTGAGTTGTATTTGGCTTGAAATCTAAATGTTTTTCTAAGATCTTTGTTAATGTTTTCTTAAAATCAGAGTTCTTGGATTATGCTCAATAATTTTAATTTTGTTGGTGACATCATTTTAGGGCTTTTTGTTTTTGGATGGAGATTAGAGAGATCAGAAACTTCAACATTAACATTTATTCTTTTAGATTAAGAGCTCTGGAATTTTAGAAATTTCTAACCTACCATGGTTTTCCTATCTCCTCCCCTCCCTCCCTCCCTCTTTCTCTCTCTCTCTACCCTTCTACCCCTTCCTCCCTCTTTCACCTTTTGGGCTTTTGGCTTGTTTCTGTTCATTTTTTGATAATATTTTGTTTGAAAACTTCATTCCTTTTTAGGTTAGATGTCTCGGATTTGGTCATTGCATGCAGTTCAGATTTAAAAATCTAATATTTTTTAGAATTATTTACTTATTTTCATTTTAGATTTTATTTTGCTATGATGCACTATTACATTTGTATGATATCAAAATGCTGAATTCTGATGATTTTCTATTATAGTAAGGTTTTCAATGTTGTTTTCTTGAAATCAAAAGAATCAATTTACCATTTTTCCTTGCAGTTTATGGTCGTTAGGTGCTTCATACGGCATATTTAGACTATATTATGGAAGTTGCGGTGTCCCTAAATTATTCTGTGTTTCTTTTTGCATTTATTTCCCATTCCTTCTAAGTTGTTGTTTGGAACTCTTTGAAATTATAAGCATTTTTCTGCTCGATGCTTCATTAAATTTGTAAGTTAACTGTTCAAATTGAGGTTATTCCCAAAAAAATCTCTATAATGCCTTTCTCAACAATTTGGAAGTTTTTGATTTTTTTTTAGTTTTCGCTCTATTTTTTACTTATTATTTTGCATGATTAGGTGTTAGATTCATGGTAGCTTTGTTTTTTGCATTATATATAGCATATTGGATTTTTCTGAAGTTTTCCTTGGTATTGATATGATTGATTGCTGTAACATTTTGATGGCATTCAGTTGTGTTATTTTGTGGTCTTTACTGATGTAAATTTTATACTGACCAAAGTTCCTTTCTAAATAGAAAGTTCTAGAGATCTCCCTCTTGTTTCGTAAATAAGAGTTGTGCTTTGATTTTTGCAAGCTTCTGTTATAGTTCATCTGGTACGAATCATTTCATCATTGAATGGCCATATTATCTTTTTTATATTTCTGTCTTTATGAGTTTAATAGTAATGTGATAGTGGATACTGTTTGTTATCATTTGCTCAAACCGAGGACCTCTTTGGTGCAGTGCCAACCGGTTGAGATAAATGCAGGGGCCTCAATAAGGTTTAGCATAAATAGAAGAGGGAACACTTTTCTAATTGTAACTGGCATTTAGGTTTAAGTAATCCTCCCAAACAGTAATGGATGTTTTGTTTTAATATCGATAAGGTGTCTCCTTAGCATTTTTCCTTGTAGTGTGGCAAGTTGGGCAGTGTTGAATCAGTAATTTTGTAGCCTTGACAGGGGTGTGGTCTGAGATGCCTGATTCTTTTTTACTTAAGTAATACGATGTGCATTGATTTGTTATAAGTTTGCTATAAATGCAGTATGGATCTTTGTTTCACGTAGAAATGAATAATAGGTTCTGCTTTGTTGACAAAGTCTATTACTCGCATGAGTTCTAAATTTTCTTCCCTTCTTTATACATTGTGATGCTAAATGAGTTTTTGAATGGCAACTTTCAATTGAAATGGAGAAAAGTAATGATAATTACTATTTAAATTTCTTCTAAACTTGCATCAACTTGTGGTGTCTTTTGCTAAATTTTGGTGGAACTACTGTACTTAAATAGTTACCAAGTTTTGTTGGTTACTTGGTGCATGCGTTGGTGTCCATGTGTCCTAAACTATTAGTCAACTCCCAAAATCCTGATCACGGAAATAATTTAATGCAATGGTCTAGCAGTGGTGATTTTGCTTAAGTGTATTAGTATGACTTGAGTTGGGCCCAATTGAGAATAGACCCACAAAACTCTAAACACATTTGTTCGGCATGTTAGATTCATGTGAATTGTGGTAGACATGGTGGCAAGTCAGGCTAGCTTTCACATTGAGGCTATTGAATATCTAGTTATTTTATGCATTATCATAACAAAACTTATTTGATTTGAAAATTTGAACCCAATATAAACCATCAACTTCAATTTCTCCTCTTCTTCCTTATCCTCCCTTCATTTGCTCTAATGTGGACCCATTGTCCTCCTTTCTCCTCATTCCTCATTCCTTTTGTCTCCTGCACCTTTTCTTCCCATTCTTTTTCCTCCCTCTACTTTCCTCATTTACATACACTCACTGCCCATCTCTTCTTAATTCCTCTTCATCTCCACCCATGGACTTTGCAACCTTAGCTCTAGGGCAACTTAGCTTCACCTCTCACCAACTTGAAATCCATTGAGCTTTTGACTTCGCTACTGCCCATCATTGGCTTCCGCATTCATTCATTTCTATTGTTTCTTTCTCTTCCTATCTTCTCACCATCTACCCTCTGTTGTGTTGGGTCCAAGTGGATCTAACTCACTCACCAATGAATTTAATTCGGATTTAGGTCAGGTCAGTGAGGCCTAGCTATTGGAGGTTAACTCAACCTATTCCACCTTATGTTATGCTTTAGGAATTTGTTACGTTTAGGAAAAGTATTTCTACTTTTTGTTTTTAGTGCGTTATTGATGTGAATGAGTAAACAAAATTCTTGAAAAATGGTAAATGCAATGAACTCTTAATTATTCAAGATATATATGAAAGCAAGGTTTTAAATCCTGTAGGACGAGGCCATCCCAGTTTTTTCATGAAACGGGATGTATCGCTGTTTCTTCCTATCTTGACACTTGGAATAGGGGATATCCCAGGAAGCACCAATCGAGATGCCGGAATGATGGTAGGATGGTCCCATTCTGATACTTAGGGCAGTAACCCATCCCGACGTTCCACATGATGTCCTGTTGGGATTTGAAACCATGCGTGGAAGTGCCTATAGTAGATTTGGTCAAGTTTGTGATTGTTGATACTAGAGACGTGGTTTTAGTTCCAACCTTAATCCACATAAAAATAGGTGGCCTTCATCCAAATAAAAATAAGTGGGCTTGGTGTCTGCCCCCTTGTACCTATATATATTAAAAAATCAAGTTATCAAAAGATTCAAAAATAGAAAAAATCATTCTTTGACATATTTCTAAATATATACTATTTGATATAAGATTTTTATCCTTATTCATTTTGGAAAGGATAAACTTCTCAAGCCACTTCAATTAGTTTATCTAGTTTTGGGGTCCGCCTCTCAACCTTCATGAATCCATCAGGAGAGAGATGTGTAACAAGAGGAGACCAATGCAATGATTATGTTGCCAAAGAGACATCATTCATGATGATGGCGATGACACTGAAGTGGTGCCTACTGGTACTAATTATGGAGGCATGGAAAATATCTCTCTGGGGTCCATGGTGAGAAATCATTTCGACTACTTCAATGAGTAGCAGCAATGACCAGCAGAGATTATAATTATTGAAGCTAAATAAAAATAATCATCCACAACGATGGAAAGCAGAGATGCCATCTGTTACATTGATGAGGAAAAGGATACTGAGCTAGGTTGATCACATCAACAAAGGTGGGGAAAGATTTTCTGCAGTGACGTGAAGGATGAGCATATCCATGGATTGATGGTGGTGATAAAAGGAGGCAAACAGATGCTTGTCATGATATTAGAGATGCCAGAACAGGTAGGGCTCAAGAGGAAGAAGGTGACGGAAGGAAATCCCTTCACCTTAACATTACTTTGCCTATAAATGTCAACTTAATCATGGAAAAAGTTGATACTTGTCACTGCATTTGGTTTCGCAGCTACATGTACCCCATCAATTGCCAATCAAAATTGGCTTTTTTGGTCTATTGATGGATGGTTAATGGTCACAAGCTCTCATTGTACATTATTGTATGTCAACTGAAATACGTGTCAACATTTTTTGAAATTACAAAATGCTTTATTTTCCACAGTTTTGTATAGGCAGCAGTAGATGCTATGTTTTTCTTATACTTGTTCCCCTGATATTTTGTGAACTTTCATGGCTGTTATTCCAATTCCTTGATCAAGCAGTAGTTGGGGATTATGAGATGCAAACCTTGATGTCGCTTGGCTTTTCAATTATTCTGCTGTGAAGAAGGAGCACATCAATTCATTATTTTCCTACCCAAATAAAATGGTGATGATGGCTGGTTTAGACTAGTAAATAAACTACTTGGATATTTTCCTTTTGCTCATGATACAATGAAGGTTGAATTAGTGCTTGAAGTAGCTAAAAGATCTATGATCCTTAATGGATCTATGTTGGAATTTAACATTTCTTCATGCTTCTAGAACATTAATACAACAGTGTAGTTGAAAGGACTTCATGGGGCTTAAGTGGAAAGAAGATGCTAAGGTAGGTGCTTAGATGGATTATAAAATAATATTAATTAAAACTTACAAAGTTAGTGTGCTTGATGTAGAGGTCAGTTTTTCATATCAAGACTTCGTATCCCTCGCCTGATACTGGATCTCTATTCGGTGCTAGTACAATATGGTACACTTGGTATGCAATGGTAGGTGCTAGCACAGTGAACCTTGATTAGAATAGTTTCTAATCGCAACTATGGTGCATGTAAGCCTAGAAAAGTAGGAGAAAGCCAATTGTTGGGTAAAAGTTCTATTATTGATGGTGTTACAATGAATCTAAAACATGATAGAAGTCGATGTGTGTTTGACCATAAAAAGTGTGGAGAGTGTGTGATGTAGCCTGTTGAAGATAAAGTCTATGAAACTTGAATTCTTTGAAGTGCTTGATAGGATGAAAGTGTCTAGCATCAAAACATTCTTCGAACAAATTGTCTTAACCAGCGTTAGCTGATTTCGGGAAAATTCGGCCTCTAGGTTCGGTATGGGGGGCGAACCGCTTTGAGCTACCCATTACGACCCCAAACTGTCCGAATGAAACTCTCCTGAATCGAATCGAATCATTCAAAACCAAACTGAATCGCTCGGTTCAGCTTAATTCGGGCCTTCTCATTCACTTGACTGATACGCTACTGGTCCAATATGGTATGCCTTATATTAGTCAAGTGGACCAAGAGCCCCAAGATATGAACTGCTCCAAGTAAACGGTTTGGTTCAGAATGGTTCGGTTTGATTCGGTTCAATTGGTTCGGGGTTCATTCGAACATTCAGTTGTTTGGGGGTTGGTTTGGTCAGTTCTCCCCTTGTATCGAACCGATTGGCCAAACCATCCCGGGTCCAGGCCAGTTCTATTTGGTTCGGTTCGAACCGTCTGGCTCAAGATGGTTCAACATACCATGGGTATCATTATATGGAAAGTGCTTTTATTACTGCTACAATTGTAGCAATAAAGCCTTAATCCCAAATTTGTTAAAGTTCGCTGCATGGATCCTTTTTATCTATATGAAAAGTGCTTCTATAAGAAGACAAGTTAGATAAGTGCTCTTAGAAAAAGCTATAAAACATAGATTTGAGCTTTTCCTTCTTTTTTTTAAAAGCAAAAGCAGCACTAAAGTGTCCCTAGCTTCTGCTTAATGTGCTTTTTCATCTTTTTCTTCTTACGGAAGTACTTATCAAATGATATCCTCAAATACTTAGTTTTTTAAAGAAATACCTTTTTTACTTTAAAACCATAGGACTTTTTAAAACAACTTCAAGTGCACCCTAGAAAAGCTTTCTTCCTTCTTGTGCAATATTGTTTCCAAATTTATCAAAAAATACATCTTTTTTGAGAAGTAATTATGCATTATGTGATTACTAAACATCAAATATACATAAAAAGATATATTTATTAAGAACTTAAGGTGAACCCAATTTTTGAGAATGACTTATGAGAAAGCAAAAGCAATATCAAACTTGTAGCCGAATGCACCCTAAGGAGTAGGATGTTCATAGGTAGCTATCCCCTGAGTAGAAGGGAATGCATATGCAGATTTAATTACAAGTTAGTTAAATTTCATAAGTATCTATAAAAATAAGAAATACATTGGCAGAAATCAACATAAATAGATTATTTATGAATTAGTTTTGTTTAACATATTAACTAGTGAAGTAGTTTTCTTTATAAATCACGTAGCAAACTAATAAGAATAAAAAAAGTTGCACAACATTCAAGTAGAAAAGAATTATGAGCATGGTATGTCTTATTGTGCATACTGCCTCGTACTGGGCATATGGAATCACACCGACATTGAACCACGACTCGGTATCAATGTGTACTATGTCTCGATGCATTGAACCGATCTATACACCGAGTGTACTGACATTGTGTCAATGTCATACTAGTATGGGGCCCGATATTGAGACGATAAACCTTGATTATGATCCACTTTATCGAATCTTTGCTCATTTCCAATATTTTAATTCCTTTGTATTGGTTGAAATCTTAGCATATTTCATTTCTTTCCTGTTTTGGCTTAGGTCTCCATGTCAGCCAAGAAAATCTGTGATCTTGGTCCATATTAGTATTGGCCACCCACTAAGGTGGCTGAAATCTTGGATCCTAAAAACCTTGATAGGAACCACACAATCAGATAAAGATTTCTATTTGATATTATGCAAGTAAAAATGATTATAACTTTATATTGATCCACAGAATGGATAGATCAATATCTATTGTTATTGTAAGTCAGGGATTTTATTTTCACAATCAGAAATGTTTTTGGTAATGCATCCTAATAATATGGACATTTATTTCGTATGAAAAGGAAAAAGGAAAGAGCTTGTGTTCCATGAAATATTATGGTTCAAGACTTAGATTCATGATTACCAATTAACTGGTGTCTTGGATCGTGGATTTAAACAATCTTGTTTTGACAAATTTATGTGATGCATGTAAGTGTATGATGTAGCAATTCCAATGAGTTCTCTTGCTGTATAGTTTTTGCCTTGAAAAAATAATTCTGAGATGAATGATGGATATATATATATATATATATATATATTATGAGTAAACAGTTAGTTTCATATGAACTCCAACTTCTAGCACAAGGTAGATGTTGTGCACATGCAATATTTATGTGATTATGTTCATTGTGGAGAGTTTGGTAATGCATATATGCGTTAGACAAATGTGCATGTATCGAAGCATATATATGAATGCATGCATGCAATGTATTCATGAATATATTCTTAAGTACATACTTATTATGTACAATAGTATATATGTACGCATGCATGCATGCATATGAAAGTGCAAAATAAGGATAACTACTTTGTGTATCTATGGTGTGGCCAGTGATTCAAGTCTTGGTGGGTCAAGAGCCGTCTTAGCCATCCTGTTCCATCCCAGAGAGATTCTAAGACTGGTCTTGGTTGTTCCATCCCATCTTGTCTCGGCCATAATACATTATAATGTCAATTTTAAACAGATCTAATTTATCATAAAGATATAACTTTTAAAGCTCAAATATGTTTAAAAATCAAATAAACTACTAAAGCTTCACAAATATTTTTTTTTTTAAAAAAAAGCATTTCAAGCAAGTACGGAAAGCCTGATCAGGTTGGGGATTGGGATGGAACGGAACACGGGGCATTCTATTCGGTGAAAAAACTAGGATGCCTTTGTCCCATAAGATTTAAGACCTTAGTGTGGACCGAACCTTGTTGCTCCATCTGACTTTACTTCTTGAGTTTCTTAACTGATTTTTCTTAGTGATGCTATCCATGAATTTAAATTTGGATATTCTTCCATGAATTATCAAACTGTCATATTAGTGAGGGAATGATCAAAGGTGATCTTCAGCGGTTATTAAAAACATAAATTTTATGGAAATGTTTCCATAAAAAAAAGAAATTGCTGAACAAAAAGCCAAAAACTAATAACTAATATGGGTACCATTCTCTTCTAAAAGAATCTTCTAATAACTAAGATGGAATTAGACAATTTTTTGGTAACAGTGATCCATATTAAGAAATAAAGAGGGAAGAGCCTAGATACGGCTCATTTAATATAAACACTGATCCATTAGTAGTCCAATAGGATGCTAATAGTTCTAAAAAGCTAATCTCGATCATGCATGTCTTCCATGCTTGTCTTAGAACATACAATTTGGAATGAGTGCCGGCCAACAGCCCTGATGGAGACATCACCCGAGTGACCTTCATATTTCAATTTAAAACCCAAATATTATCCTAGACGGACTAAATCAACTTTCGGATCGATAACGTGTTTAGGAATGATGAAGAGGTTTGTAGCTCTGTTTTCTTAGAACATCTTCATTTGTTCATCGATAACTTGACCTATCACTTGCATAAAATATTTGGACACATCAAACTAATTAAGGCGAGCTTCTTGTTTTGATAAATACCCTGTAAATCCACTGATATGTACAAGAACTTGATATATTTGTAAGTCATTTTAATAGAATATGGTTGCTTTCAGTGTCAAGGTAATCGTTTCTGTTACATGTATTACCTTCACCATGAGAGCCTTTGAGATGTCCTTGAACGTGACTATGCATGAATTCATGCATGCATATATGTACATGTAATGCACACACACATACATGCCTGTATGTATGTATAAATATATGGCATATATATGTATGTATGTATGTGTATACATATGCACAAAGTTTGAAATCTCGTGGGCGAGACCATCTAGTTTTTTTATAGAACAAAGCATGCTGATGTCATGGCCCGTCTTGATAGTTGGGACAGAAAATAATCCAAGATGCACAGATGGGGAGCTTGGGGACAATTAGGATGTCCCGCTGGGATTTGAAATCATGCGGGCATACAGACACATACTCACACTTACACCCACCCATTGTTTCACATGCGTGGATGATATTATTTTATTCTCGGTAACAGTTAACCGATGATTCTTTATGTTATTTGTTCAAGCGAAATTTAGGCTGCAAAGATGGAAGGAGCTAGACCTGCCCGAGAGATCTCACATAGAACGAGCTGCGAGATCTCTCTTGGTGCTTCGAGTTCAAACGATGAAAACGATGATCTTTGTTCCCGAATATTTACCTCACCATCTTGTTGAAGTAGTTTTGCAACTACTTCCCTTGGTCTCAATCTTCCGTTTCCGTGCGGTGTGTAAACGGTGGAACTCTTCGCTGACTTCAAGCGGCTTCGCAAAAGTTTTCGGGAGTTCCATTCATATATGCTGCAATTTTAATGAAGGCAAACGGCGGAGTGTTGTATGACCTGTTGAAAAGAAATGGTACCGCTGCGTCATCCCCTATCTCCATGGGAAGGATGCTCATCCATTGGCTTCTGCTGGTAGCCTTATTTGCTTATGGGACACCAAGGATCGAAGGCTTTGTGTTGCCAACCCACTTAACAATTCGGTCGGACCACTTCCGCATATACCCCGTTTGTTACGGCCAAGCATGAAAGTTGGAATGACCCTGAATGGAGAGGACGAAAGCGATGGATATAAAATTGTTTCATTGAAGAGCGATGGGTCCTATGCCGTGTATGATTCCCTGGAAAATAATTGGATTTATCGCGGTTGGGTTCCTTGATTTCCGTCGTTTCTCATTTGTACACGAATCAAAGACCGTATCGATTGGTAGTGTTGTCTACTTTACGTGTAAGCAACCGAGGTGGTCTGATATCTTATGACATGGAGGATGACCTGCGGGAGCAGCTCCATATCCCGCTACCGGATTCTCTACCGGGCTACTTGCTTGCGAGAGCGACGGAAAGCTCACCTTCTGAAGGCGATGTCCGGGAGAGTTTGTTGTTTGCGAGTCTGGGTGTTGAACGATCTGGGGTGGTGGGATTTAATTAGCGAAACATCAACAAACTTTTGTGAGGACCTTAACTGGAGTAATGTGCGTATGGATTGTGTAAGCAATCAAAAGCAGATTATGGTTGCACTAAGTTCAGAGGCACAAACATGTTTACTTGCATATAATGCGCCGGAGGCGAAGTGGGTTAGGAACGTCTCGCAGCTTCCACCAGGGATGGAGAGAATTACAAGGCAGCACAAGGCATTGCTGGGTACAGCATTCAACCCGAGTTTCAGTGCTTCAGCCTGATTGATTGCCCTTGCTTGTATTTTACCTTCTTTCGATTGTCGGTGGGCAGGAAGATTATAGTTTTTTCAATATGATGTTCTAGTGGTGCAGTAAGTTTTATGTTGATTAACTAGAGATCTTCGATACTCATCATCTGGATTTGGACCCCCTGTCGTCAATATTTACGTATGTCCTTGTTTAATAAATTGCTTATCTTGTTGAATTAAAGCTGTTAGAGATAATGGTGATGCATTTTGAAACATGATGTGTCATGGTTATAAATATTTCTGTCTTCGTATAATCACATGGTTAATGGAGATTGTAGTTTCTTGTGGGATTAATTTTTACTATAGTGCTCATTTTTCTTTGCCTGTCTGCTGTGGACTTAAAAAGAGTTGTTGAGAATTTAGTCTCTACAACAAGATAGATGACTTTTCTGCCCTAAAAGAAATTTGTGTAAAGATATTGTATTCGGTAGATTGCCGCATGTGCTATCTGTCTCTCCTTCCAGCTTTTGATAGAAATGGCGCTTCCATTGCATTCCTTTTCTTGACATTTCAGCTTCTCTTCTCCTATAGCAGCAAGAGGGGACAAAGGAGATCAACGGATAAAAAAGTTTTCTACCATTCTCTCACTAACCTCTCTCTCCCAAGCTCTACACCAAGGATGCCCATTTCCACGTCGAGCTCATCCGGGATAAAAAGAGAACCTTTTGCTTACCAAAGGAGAAGATGAGCCAATGAAGGAAAGGTTTCCAATTGTTTTGATTGACGGATCACTTTGGTTGTATGCTCCACATTATTTATGGCACAAGTTCAAAGTTATGTCAATTGTTCTTGGACCATGTCGGCACGTTATATGGTGTAAATATTTTACCGCAAAATAGCGACAAGCCACCATATACTTTATTAACGGACAAAATGAGACTAGAGCATGTATTTGTAAATGTGGTGAGGAAACAACCCCTATTTTATTCTCTCATTGTCTATTTGAAAGTTTAATATAGCTGTCTATCAAACCTTTATTTAAGATCGAGCACTTCTTTGGGCTCTATAAGAAATCTTCAATCCATTTGGAAATCTAAAGGGCACTCCGGCAGTTCTGGTTTTGTGATTTCATGAAAAGTATGGTCAACCTGATGTCAACTGTCAAGAAATTGGTGCCAATTTCTAGCCAGGGAAATTTTGGCAAGAGAAGGACGTGGCTTGAAACTAGAGAGCCAGCTGGTGGGTAGGAAAATCTGCACGTGTGTTACATCATGGTTTAAACCCATGTTATCGACGAACAACCTTTCGACATGCTCTGAACTTGAACCCTACTTACTTGTAGAAGGCTATATAACTAAGTATAGTTTCAAGCAATAAAACCTTTTTCTTGAGCCTGCTGAAATATTTCTCTTGCTAAGTTTTATAATAATTATATTTAACAACGTACAAAAAAAAAAACTTTTTAAAGTCTTTTTTTTTGGATATTCTTCACTTGTATTAGTTGATATGTTCTTTTTCTACTTCGACTTCCTGTATACCATTTGAGCTTCTTATGATTCAAATATATATCAAATAAAATTTGTGCTCGTTTTTGGGCTTGAATCGACCATCGTACCCATTTATTATTAACATAAACTCAAGTATAACATCAGTCTTTTAATCAAGGTTTTATTGTTATTAAAACATATGTTCAATAGGTTTAAATACATTTTTTAAAAAAAATTAGAGAAGTGTATTAGTAGTCACATTTAATAAAAATTTTTAAATTGTTCACTATTCAAAAAAAAAAAAATCTCTATATTTTTAAACTTTAGGCATTAAATTATTTAGAGAAATTTTTAAAAATAATAGGACCTATAAGATTTCAATATTTTGAGATTTTTAAAAAAAATTTAATGATAAAATTGTAATTGAAATTATATAATTCTTATTTTTAATTATCATATTATTATTTAAAAATAGAAATAATAATATTTTAAAATATTATTAGTAGATTTAAATATATTCTTTAAAAAATTATAGCAATTGCCCTATTATAAATAATTTAATTTAATATTATTTATGGAAATAAATTAAAATATGGAATTCAAACCTCAAACATGGTGGGCAATTGCCTGAACGCTCTACCAATCGGAGCAGAACGGCGGTTGCTCCGATTGGTTGGTTTATAGATGGCATCACCGTTGATCCCCGTTTGATTCTATACCCGTGTAAAGTACTTAAATGAGGAGGGAATCAGTGCCCTTATTCCAATCCTCTCATCTCAATGGCGATGAGGGCAGGAGCAATGAGCTGCAGCATTTCTTGGGGGAGCCCTTGCTAGAGAGAAGCTCAAAAGGAGGATGGAATGTGGCGCAGCTTTGCGGTTCCTTTCTCCCCTCGTCAATTCCTCAGATTTGCCGGCGTTCATGACCTGCTCCTCTTGTTGGTGAGATTATTCTCTGATATTTATGTCTTCTTGAGGATTTTTAATCTTTTTGCCCGTCTTTGGAGTGTAGAGTTGGAGATGTTGGCATCTTCTCCGGGCTGAGAGAAGATCGGCAATGCTTATTGCTTTAGCTTCCGAGAGCTCTTTGGTGTGTAGTTTCAATCACCTTCTCCACCCTTAGCAAACTTGTCTGTTTGGGATTTCGGATTTGGTTTTTACTGGAAAGTTTAGATTTCGATAACGTTGCCATGGACAAGTTCTCATTTTTGATGGGCGGCAGGGCACTATTGAATTCCTGGTCAAGGTTCAAGTATTGATAATGCTACACCATCCAAACCTTCTCAGCTTGGTTGGATGCTGCTTTGAGGGGGGATGAGAGGTTCTTGGTTTATGAGCACATGCCAAAAGGTGGCTTGGAAAATCACTTATTTGGTAAGCTTCTTCATAGAATACATCCTTGCTTGTGCTTTTATGTGTAATGGTCTGGTTTATTGCATGTTTTATTTGCACGGGCATGGACCTCGACTTGTTATCACCTTAGGCCTTCGGACTAGAAAGTGGTGTATCGTTTGTTCTAAACAAGGTACGTAGAAT
Source organism: Metroxylon sagu (assembly GCA_017589505.3). Classification (NCBI taxonomy): domain Eukaryota; kingdom Viridiplantae; phylum Streptophyta; class Magnoliopsida; order Arecales; family Arecaceae; genus Metroxylon; species Metroxylon sagu. The sequence goes on from JACVBY030000363.1 coordinate 19,465, forward strand.
CGCATCAAACTGTTTGGTATGGAATGTACCAAACCGTACAGCTGTATGAAACCGATATGGTTCATCATTTTGAAATTGTATAGATCTGGTACCATCCCAAACTGCCTTATATAGCCCAAAACCACCTTGTACTAACCTCATACTAATCTTATAGCATGCCGAACTGCCCCGTATTCGAGCTGTTTCATCATACATTGTTCAAAGTTTTATACTCGATCACAAACAGTTATTTATCCTTTACTTTGTTTACTTTTATGATTTCTGACATATGCCCCCTGTTTTTGTACTGTTTAATCTAAAATTAAATTAGATTCCCTTTTGTTTCTGCCACCAGACCCCAATTTGTTCTTGTCATTCCTATTGGTGGGCCTATTACTCTTTTGTCCCCTAAAAACAGATTAGTGCCTCCCCTAAGTTGGGCACCTGATAAGACTCTTCAGCGAAAACTGGCTGCTGCTCACGATGTCATAGTCTTTGAGTCATCTCTAGTGTGTTGAAGAGGGTGCTAGAAGGCTTACTTTATCTAAGGATAAGGACGCAAAGGATTTTCTGGGATGCAACACTTGACCCGAGTCTTTCTGCTTTAGCCTAGCTGCTCTTCATCTGAGGCCAAACGGACCCGAGACCGTTGATTATGATGTCATGTTTAATGGTTGGTCAGAATCGAACAGTTTCCAATTTATCAGACCTGGAGTGTTTAGTAGATTTGATTACATCCCTGGTCAAACAAATGGGCTTAATTAGTGATGTTATGGAAATGGATTGACCAATTGAGCGTTCCAGTATTCATTATATGGGTTGCAAGGCAGCTTAGTTGTATAGTTTGTAGTACTAAATGCTACCTAACTTGGAGGCTGTAAGATGCTTTGATTCATATATGAACTTGCTCGACAGTTTTTTTGAGTCAAGTTATACTTGTATTGATATTTTAGTCATGAAAAACAAATATTGCACCATGGGCTAGAGTTTTAACAATTTCTGGTGGACATGATGATGTGGTTACTTTAGGCTAAGGTTTTAAATCTCATGAAATAAAGATATCCCAGTTTTTTCATGAAATAAAATGCTTCGCATCCTATCCCATCTCAATCCTCATCCCGGTTAGGCATCTCAGTGTTTGCTTGGGATGCTTTTTTCTTAAAAAAAAATATTTGTGAAACTTTAGTCTTTTATTCGATTTTTAAACATATTTGAACTTCAAAAGTTATATCATCATTATAAATTAGATTAAAATTGACGCTATAATGTATTATGGCTAAGACAGGATGGACAAGATGGTTGAGATCGGTCCTGGAATCTCTTTGCGATGAGACGTTTAGTCCATCTTGGTACCCATCCTGCCGAGACTTGAATCACTGTTCTAGATAACTTTAAATTTTTGTAGGATCCACTTATTATAATGTTCAACATTTCATGGTTGCTTACTATTAATCAAGGTTCGCCGTATCGAGAATCAGCACCGTTTGAGTATCGGATTGATATGGTTCGGTACAGGGTGCATCGTACCAAACCGATGATGTGTCAGTCAATCCGACCATACGGAACTGATAACGTATTAGTCACCCCATAATGAACCAACGATATACTAGTTAGGTGAACTGGAAGGTTTCAACCTTTAAACCACCCCATAACAAGTCAAAATGGGCAGTTCAACATGGCACGGGGCGGCTCGATATGGTAAAAGATCAGTATAAGGTTAGTTCGAGGTGGTTCTGAGCTATATAGGGTGGTTCGAAGTGGTACTGGTCTCATAACATTTCAAAATAATAAATCATACTGGTTCCGTACCGATATAGCTTTGTATGCCCCATATCGGATGGTTGGGTATGGTTTGGCAGACCTTGCAATTTACCATAACAAACAAGTTGTTAGGATCTGATCTAATACTGCAATTATAGTGAGTTTAAGATTTTGTTTATAAATATTTGTTCTGCTAATTGCCAAATGCACCATATTTTCTTTTCTTTACTCTTTCAAAGAATAATTTCTTCCATTTATACTCCCACTCCTTGAGTAGAAACTGCATCCTATGATACTAGTTCTTTATGAATAGAAGATCCAAGTGAAGTAGGATAGCCCGTGAAATGAGATCTAACTCCAATCCTACTTTAATTTTTCAATCTACAATACTAAATTCATTTATGAATTTGAATTAAGTTCTTTCACCTGACTTATTGATTATAGTTATTTAATTGCTTAAGAGCATTGAGTGACAGTTTTGCTCTTCTCACAAGTCACAACAAGCAATAATATTGTTCGACTGAGACAAGCATCAAGCATATGACTTGAAGCAATCTAATAAGGCTTTTTGGTCTTCTGGTTGACTTATCAGTTGATGTTAAAATTTGATTTTGTATGGTTGGATCGTATTTTGATCATTGATGAAACTTTGTCTATTCAAATTAAACCTTTTGAATTTCTCAAAAAATTAAACCTTTTAGATAGAGATGCTTGGCGTGATGGTTTGATCTACTTTTACACAACTAGCACTAAACCTTATGTATCTTGAAGTTAACTCTGAGCCATGGTGAGCTTATCAAATCCACAATGAGATTGGGTTTTCCTTGTGGCTGGAGGTGCAAATGCATTGAGTGCACATTAACCTAGGCTTGTTTCCATTGCTAGCTCATTCGTATAGAACATCGGTCAGGTTCAAGCTTAATTTTGAGGCTTCAAGCTTAAAGAGCTGGTAGCGTGTTATAGCCCATCACAATATAAATTAGCCTATCACACTAAATAAAAAAGAAAAGATAGCACGGAAAATTTTTATTTGACATTTGAAACCAAGGTTTTCGCCTTGTTTACTTTCACAAAACAACGTACAAAATTTTGGCACAATGCCTTTATTTATACTAGTGATTTCATCTCTCCAAATTCAAGCTACCATTTTAAAGAAGAAAAATAGAGAAAAAAAAAGGCAAAATTGGTCAACTCCTACATTGACTTTTCTTTTTGTTACACTACCAAATTCTTCATGAACTAGGAGACATGTTGCAATCAAACTTTACTTAAAGTAGCAAGTTGATTATTGATCAGGCATTTGGGAATCCCTGGCCTTGAATTTAGGTCACTCAAATGAGCCCATTGGCCATTTGCTAAGTTGTAGATTTGGTTGAGCTACTGAATTTCAAAAAAATAAAAAAGAAAAACAAGCCGAAATGGGACACTATGTGTGAGGTTATGTCCTCCAACAATTTCAATGCGAGGACTAGTTCGTGTGGCTAACCTTGCTCTCGACCTCTCTAGACCTGCTGAAAGTGGCCTAATTGGTCCGCAATTGATTTGGTGATCCTCATTGATTGGTTTGCGGTCAAGCCAAGATAGAGCACAAATATTGACATGATTTGGTTAAGCTAAACAGCTCAAAGCTAGACTTAGTTTACTCAGATCATCTTAAGCCTGATCCCTAAAGCTAGGCAGTCATTCTTTGAGTGTAGCTTTTGTGCATGCCAATCCAGCTTTCTTTACCCTTAGATAAGCTAAGGGCAACAAAAACTGAATTTAAAGAGCCCTAACGTAAGAGGTCGGTATCTTCTCTCTAGTGCACCATTTGCCTTAGAAATGCTTGTATTATGCTAATATTCAATTCCATCAAACGAAATTGTAATGCCATTTGCTTTTCTATTAGTGTAGGTGCATGTTTTCTTTTTTTTTTCTTTTGGACATTACCACCCACTATGGAGTATTCTGTATTGTACTGGTTGGATCCTGAGATTCAGTACGCTCTTAATACCAAGTGTCAATACCGATACATATACCATACCAACACTCTGTACCAGATATATTGGTTGAGTACCAATATGGGTCTAGTTTTGAAATTGCAAATTTTGTGTAGTAGACATAATCGTCAAGGTTTGGTGGGGGCCAACCTGATTTATCATAGCTTCATGTAGTTTAGGAATTTGATGGATGCCCATATTAAAATAAAGAAAAAGAATAAGAAAAGGAAACTCTTAAATAAATTTTAAATGTTTTGGTCTGAATAAGATGTCGCTGACACTTTTGAATCAAATTGATAAATCAATTCGATCAAGCGAAACTTGTTTGCTGAAACTTTGACTGGTATGCATGGGCCCATAGATAAGCCATACCTGATTTGGCCTGAAATGTCAGGCCCTGGCCTGACCAAGCAACAAGGACAATTCAAAGGAATCAGTAGTGTCCCCTTCACACGTGTGAGATACGGCAACCGAAACATGCATTCTACTTTAGTCCAGCTATCATATGAATGAGCTGGTGCACTCCCCTTGGTCTCTTCTACATTTTTGTCTAGCTGTCATATAGGTGACCAGGTGCACAGTCCCTCACTCTGCTCTCCTCTATATCATTAAATACTTTTGACTTTTTTTTAAATTTTCTAAGTGAATTCTCAAAAATGCCATTGCTCACATGGAATGCATCAGCCAGTTGTCATACACTACAAAAACAATTGCTCTATCTATTGTGGGAAAAGGAACCCCACAAATAGAGGTGTATTTCGACGTACATGCATAAAATATTGTATGCGGATTCTTGTTGACTGCCAATTGACCTATTTAACAAAAAGGGATGACAAATATATTTGTATTTTAGGAAAATGATGCATACATGTTTATATTAGGAAAGTGATAATAAAATTCTTTCAAAGAGATATGTTCATCTATAATATGCAGGCAGCATTGCCTAAACTCGGCCGCTCTCCCTTTAGGGTTTCTAATAAGGAGAGAAGTGGAATATGTAGAAATTGCGATGAAACCTTTTGATGATGTGAGAAATAGGAGAAGGCTTGTAGCGGTGCAGCATCTTCTTTTTGATACTCGGTGTTGCTGAACAAGTTGTGGTGCTGCTGCATAACGAAAAAGTTGCATTGCTTAAGATGCTCTAAGAAGTTGTTTTCCCTTCAAAGTAATCAAAATTCAAAGGTTAATCTCTCTCTCTCTCTCTCACTTCACCTTGATTTCGGTGGTGTTTTGAGTTGTATTTGGCTTGAAATCTAGATTTTTTTTAAGATCTTTGTCAATGTTTTCTTAAAATCAGAGTTCTTGGATTTTGCTCAATAATTTTAATTTTGTCGGTGACATCATTTTAGGGCTTTTTGTTTTTGGATGGAGATCAAAAGATCAGAAACTTCAACATTTATTCTTTTAGATTAAAAGCTCTGGAATTTTAGAAATTTCTAACCTACCATGGTTTTCCTATCACCTCCCCTCCCTCCCTCCCTCTCTCTCTCTCTCTACCCTTCAACACCTTCCTCCCTCTTTCCCTTGGGCTTTTGGCTTGTTTCTGTTCATTTTTTGATAATATTTTGCTTGAAAACTTCATTCTTTTTTAGGTTAGATGTCTTGGATTTTGTCATTGCACGCAGTTTAGATTTAAAAATCTAAAATTTTTTAGAATTATTTACTTATTTTCATGTTGGATTTTATTTTGCTATGATGCGCTATTACATTTGTATGATATAAAAATGCTGAATTCTGATGATTTTCTATTATAGTAGGGTTTTCAATGTTGTTTTCTTGAAATCAAAAGAATCAATTTACCATTTTTCCTTACAGTTTATGGTCGTGAGGTGATTCATACGGCATATTTAGACTATATTATGGAAATTGCAGTGTCCCTAAATTTTTTTCTCACTTGGTAAATGTTTGGAATAACAGAGTAATATTAATTTAAATTATTCTGCATTTCTTTTTGCATTTGTTTCCCATTCCTTCTAAGTTGTTGTTTGGAACTCTTTGAAATTATAAGCACTTTTCTGCTTGATGCTTCATTGAATTTGTAAGCTAACTGTTCAAATTGAGGTTGTTCCCAAAAAAATCTCTATAATGTCTTTCTCAACAATTTGGAAGCTTTTGATTTTTTTTTTTTTTAGTTTTTGCTCTACTTTTTACTTATTATTTTGCATGATTAGGTGTTAGATTCATGGTAGCTTTGTTCTTTGCATTATATATAGCATATTGGATTTTTCTGAAGTTTTCTTTGGTGTTGATATGATTGATTGCTGAACATTTTGATGGCATTCAGTTGTGTTATTTTGTGGTCTTTACTGATGTAAATTTTATACTGACCAAAGTTCCTTTCTGAATAGAAAGTTCTGGAGATCTCCCTCTTGTTTCGTAAATAAGAGTTGTGCTTTGATTTTTGAAAGCTTCTGTTATATTTCATCAGGTATGAATCATTTCATCATTGAATGGCCATATTATCTTTTTTATATTTCTGTCTTTATGAGTTTAATAGTAATGTGACAGTGGATACCATTTGTTTTCATTTGCTCAAACCAAGGACCTCTTTGGTGCAGTGCCAACCGGTTGAGATAAATGCAGGGGCCTCAATAAGGTTTAGCATAAACAGAAGAGAACACTTTTCTGATTGTAACTGGCATTTATGTTTAAGTAATCCTTCCAACAGTAATGGATGTTTAGTTTTAATATCGATAAGATGTCTCCTTAGCATTTTTCCTTGTAGTGTGGCAAGTTGAGCAGTGTTGAATCAGTAATTTTGTAGCCTTGACAGGGGTGTGGTCTGAGATGCCTGATTCTTTTTTACTTAAGTAATACTGTGGGCATTGATTTGTTATAAGTTTGCTATAGATGCAGTATGGATCTTTGTTTCACGAAGAAATGAATAATAAGTTCTGCTTTGTTGACAAAGTCTATTACTCGCATGAGTTCTAAATTTCCTTCCCTTCTTTATACATTGTGATGCTAAATGAGTTTTTGAATGGCAACTTTCAATTGAAATGGAGAAAAATAATGATAATTACTATTTAAATTTCTTCTGAACTTGCATCAACTTGTGGTGTCTTTTGCTAAATTTTGGTGGAACTACTGTACTTAAATGGTTACCAAGTTTTGTTGGTTACTTGGTGCATGTGTTGGTGTCCATGTGTCCTAAACTATTAGTCAACTCCCGAAATCCTGATCATGGAAATAATTTAATGCAATGGTCCAGCAGTGGTGATTTTCCGTAAGCGTATTAGCATGACTTGAGTTGGGCCCAACTAAGAGTAGACCCACAAAACTCTAAACACATTTGTTCGGCATGTTAGATTCATGTGAATTGTGGTAGACATGGTGGCAAGTCAAGCTAGCTTTCACATTGAGGCTATTTAATATCTGGTTAATTTATGCATTATCATAACAAAACTTATTTGATTTGAAAATTTGAACCCAATATAAACCATGAACTTCAATTTCTCCTCTTCTTCCTTATCCTCCCTTCATTTGCTCTAATGTGGACCCATTGTCCTCCTTCCTCCTCATTCCTCGTTCCTTTTGTCTCCTTCACCTTTTCTTCCCATTCTTTTTCCTCCCTCTACTTCCTCATTTACATACCCTCACTGCCCATCTCTTCTTAATTCCTCTTCATCTCCACCCAGGGACTTTGCAACCTTAGCTCTAGGGCAACCTAGCTTTACCTCTTACCAACTTGCAATCCATTGTGCTTTTGACTTTGCTACTGTCCATCATTGGCTTCCGCATTCATTCATTTATATTGTTTCTTTCTTTTCCTATCTTCTCGCCATCTACCTTCTCTTGTGTTGGGTCCAAGTGGATCTAACTCACTCACCAATGAATTTAATTCAGATTTAAGTCAGGTCAGTGAGGCCTAGCTATTGGAGGTTGGCTCGTCTTATTCCACCTTATGTTATGCTTTGGGAATTTGTTATGTTTAGGAAAAGTATTTCTACTTTTTGTTTTTTGTGCATTATTGATGTGAATATGAGTAACCAAAATTCTTGAAAAATGGTAAATGCAATATACTCTTAATTATTCAAGATATACATGCAAGCAAGGTTTTAAATCCTGTAGGACGAGGCCACCCTGGTTTTTCCATGAAACGGGATGTATCGCTGTCTCTTCCTATCTTGACTCTTAAAAGAGGGGATATCTCAGGAAGCACTAATCGAGATGCCAGAATGATGGCAAAACGGTTCCATTCTGATACTTGGGGCGGTAACCCATCCCGATGTTCCACATGATGTCCTGTTGGGATTTGAAACCATGCATGGAAGTGCCTATAGTACATTTGGTCAATTTTGTGATTGCTGATACTAGAGACGTGGTTCCAATTCCAACCTTAATCCACATAAAAATAGGTGGCCTTCATCCAAATAAAAATAAGTGGGGCTTGGTGTCTGCCCCCCTGTACATATATATTAAAAAAAGTCAAGTTATCAAAAGATTCAAAAATAGAAAAAATCATTCTTTGACATATTTCTAAATATATACTATTTGATATAACATTTTTATCCTTATTCATTTTGGAAAGGATAAACTTCTTAAGCCCAGTTCAATTAGTTTATCTGGTTTTGGGGTCCACCTCTCAACCTTCATGAATCCATCAGGAGAGAGATGTGTAACAAGAGGAGACCAATGCAACAATTATGTTGCTAAAGAGACATCATTCATGATGATTGCGATGACACTGAAGTGGTGCCTACTGGTACTAATTATGGAGGCATGAAAAATATCTCTCCGGGGTCCATGGTGAGAAATCATTTCGACTGCTTCAATGAGTAGTAGCATTGACCAATAGAGATTAGAACAATTGAAGCTAAAAAAATTAAACATCCACAATGATGCAAAGCAGAGATGCCATCTGTTACATTGATGATGAAAGGGATACTGAGCTAGGTTGATCACATCAACAAAGATTTTCTGCAGTGATGTGAAGGATGAGCATATCCATGGATTGATGGTGGTGATAAAAGGAGGCAAACAGATGCTTATCATGATATTAGAGGTGCCAGAATAGGTAGGGTTGAAGAGGAAGAAGGTGGCTGGAGGAAATCCCTTCACCTATAACATTACTTTGTTTATAAATGTCAACTTAATCATGGAAAAAGTTGATACTTATCACTGCATTTGGTTTCGCAGCTACATGTACTCCATCAATTGCCGATCAAAATTGGCTTTTTTGGTCTATTGATGGATGGTTAAAAGGTCACAAGCTCTCATTGTACATTATTGTATGGCAATTGAAATACGTGTCAACATTTTATGAAATTACAAAATGGTTCATTTTCCACAGTTTTGTATAGGCACCAGTAGATGCTATGTTTGTCTTATGGTTGTTCCCCTGATATTTTGTGAACTTTCATGGTTGCTATTCCAATTCCTTGATCAAGCAGTAGTTGGAGATTATGAGATGCAAACCTTGATGTTGCTTGGCTTTTCAATTATTCTGCTGTGAAGAAGGATCACATCAATTCATTATTTTCCTACCCAAATAAAATGGTGATGATGGCTAGTTTAGACTAGTAAATAAACTACTTGGATATTTTCCTTTTGCTCATGATACAATGAAGGTTGAATTAGTGATTGAAGTAGCTAAAAGATCTATGATCCTTAATGGATCTATGATGGAATTTGTCATTTCTTCATGCTTCTAGAGCATTAGTACAATAGTGTAGTTGAAAGAACTTCATGGGGCTTAAGTGGAAAGAAGATGCTAAGGTAGGTGCTTAGATGGATTATAAGAAAATATTAATTAAAACTTACAAAGTTAGTGTGCTTGATGTAGAGGTCAATTTTTCATATCAAGACTTCGTATCCCTTGCCTCATACTGGATCTCTGTTCGGTGCCAATACAATATTGTACACTTGGTAAGCAGTGGTAGATGCTAGCACAGTGAACCTTTATTAGAATAGTTTCTAATCGCAACCATGGTGCATGTAAGCCTAGAAAAGTAGGAGAAAGCCAATTGTTGGGTAAAAGTTCTATTATTGATGGTGTTGCAATGAATCTAAAACATGATAGAAGTCAATGTGTGTTTGACCATAAAAAGTGTGGAGAGTGTATGATGTAGCCTGTTGAAGATAAAGTCTATGAAACTTTAATTCTTTGCAAGTGCTTGATAGGACAAAAGTGTCTAGCACCAAAACATGCTTCAAACAAATTGTCTTAACCAGAGTTAGCTGATTTCGGAAAGATTCGGCCTCTCGGTTCAATATGGGAGGCGAATCACTCTGAGCTGCCCATTACGACCCCAAATTGTCCGAATCAAACTCCTCTAAATCGAATCGAACCATTTGAAACCAAACTAAGCTGCTCGGTTTAGCTTAATTCAGGCCTCCTGATTCACTTGACTGGTACGCTACTGGTCCGATATGGTATGCCCTATACTAGTCAAGTGGACCAAAGGCCCCAGGACATGAACTGCTTTAAATCAAACAGTTTGGTTCAGAATGGTTCGGTTTGGTTCGGTTCAATTGGTTCGGGGTTGATTCGGGCATTCAGTTTTTTCGGGGTTGGTTTGGTCGGTTCTCCCCTTGTATCGAACCGACTGGCCAAACCATCCTGGTTCCAGGCCAGTTTGGTTTGGTTTGGCTCGAACCGTCTAATTCGGGACGATTCGACATACCATGGGTTTCATTATATGGAAAGTGCTTTTATTACTACTACAATTGTAGCAATAAAGCCTTAATCCCAAATTAGTTGAAGTCTGCTACATTGATCCTTTTTATCTATTTGAAAAGTGCTTCTATAAGAAGACAAGTTAGATAAGTGCTCTTAGAAAAAGCTATAAAATATAGATTTGGGCTTTTCCTTCTCTTTTTTGAAAGCAGAAGCAGCACTAAGGTGTCCCTAGCTTCTGCTTAATGTGCTTTTTCATCTTTTTCTTCTTGCAGAAGTACTTATCAAATGATATCATCAAATACTTAATTTTTTAAAGAAATACCTTTTTGACCTTAAAATCATAGGACTTTTTAAAGCAACATCAAGTGCACCCTAGAAAAGCTTTTTGCCTTCTTGTGCGATATTGTTTCCAAATCTATCAAAAAATACATCTTTTTTGAGAAGTAATTATGCATTATGTGATTACTAAACATCAAATATACATAAAAAGATATATTTATTAAGAACTTAAGGTGAAGCCAATTTTTGAGAATGACTTCTGAGAAAGCAAAAGCAATATCAAACTTGTAGCTGAACACACCCTAAGGAGTAGGATGTTCATAGGTAGCTATCCACTGAGTAGAAGCGAAAGCATATGCAGATTTAATTAGATGGAAATCACAAGTTAGTTAAATTTCATAAGTATCTATAAAAATAAGAAATACATTAGCAGAAATCAACAAAAATAGATTATCTACAAATTAGTTATGTTTAACATATTAACTAGTGAAGTAGTTTTCTTTACAAATCACATAGCAAACTAATAAGAATAAAAAAAATTGCACAACATTCAAGTAGAAAAGAATTATGAGCATGGTATGTCTTATTGTGCATATTGCCTCGTACTGGGCATATGGAACCACACTGTCTCGTCCCATTGTCTTGGTCATAATACATTGTGTCAATTTTAAATAGATCTAATTTATCATAAAAATATAACTTTTGAAATTCAAATATGTTTAAAAATCAAATAAACCAACAAAGCTTTACTAATATTTTTTTAAAGAAAAAAACATCCCAAGCAAGTACGGGATGCCTGATTGGGTCGAGGATTGGGATTGGATGAGACATAGGTAGGAAACCATAGGTTAATACATTAGCATAGATGGCCACTTAAGCTATGATAAAATACAACCAAAACATACCAAACCACACCACATTGCAACAAAACCTCCTCTTGGTTTGAATCAAAACTAGGCTTGCTTGCAACTACTTTAAAACTAGGCTTGCTTGCAACTACTTTAAAACCAAGTCACCCATGCTAGACTGCTAGTCAGTGCCAAAAGCCATGGGAGAAAAAACCCTCCTCTTGGTTTGAATCGGCATTCAGTTTTGTTTTCTTAATTCGTAGTAATTTCTTTCCTTATTGCATGCTATAGGCCTCTAGGTTGAGTTTAAAAACTCAATAAATTGATAGCTAATTCTTTCCTTATTTCATGCAATCATGGTATCTTCTTGATATTTTGCATCTGTGCATCTTCTATTGCCTTTCAAAAGGGAACTTACTGCTTGAAGCTTTGAACTTTTGTTGAAATTTGAAAATTTTCTCATCCAACAATATTGGAATTATGAATCTTGGCCCTCAAATCCCCCCACTGCTTCTTTCTTTCTTTCTTTGTTATTTAGACATCAAAATAGGAGGTAGATTCTAAAATTTTCTTAATGTGGACCCCACAAATTTATCGTGAGAGTATTTATGAAATTTTAGGTGTTCATTGGTTGCTTCGATTAGTTAGTTTAAAAATCACATCATTGCTGATCCCTATGATTAGTTAGTATTTATGAACTTTTGTTGCTTCAACAGTTGTAAATTTTTTTTCTATGATTTTATGATTCTATACTTGCATAAAGTTCTTTAGGTAGGGGTTCAGTGCTTTATTTTTGAGGATTTTTTTCATAATATTTTTTTTAAAAATTATTTACCAAACTAGGATATTTTTCAAACTAATTCCTAAAATAAGACATTTTTGGCCAACTCAACAAGCAGCTGTAGGGTTGCCAAGGTCGATTATGATGGGTGAAATCATTAGTTAAACTGATGATTTCGACCCAAGTGTAACCGTTCCAAGTGAAACCATTAGTTCAACTGACGATTTCATCTGGATCGAAATAATCAGTTCAATAAATGATTTTAAGGCTATTGAAATCATTAGTTGAATTGATGATTTTCTTGAAATTGTCGGTTGGACTGACGATTTCTTTCCTCAAAAATATCAGTTCAATTTGAAAGCTTTTTTTAAAAGACTTTCCTCAATACAAACATTTGTTCCATTTAATTTTTTTTCACAAAAATTGGCATGTGTCACACAAGACCATGCTATGTCAACCTTGAGATAGCTGTGCTATTACTAGGTGCTATGTAGTGAAGTGCCATGTTAACTCGCACATGACCGGCTATGCCGTGCCAACCTTAGACTAGCTGTGCTATTGTAGGTTGTGCTGTACTGTGAAATACCATGTTGACCCACACATGGCTGACCATGCTGCACATGACCATGCTGTGCTGGCCTAGAGCTAAGACTTGGAATATTTCAATACCTATGGTTTTGGTTAAAATCTTAGCATATTTTGATTCTTTCTTGTTTGGTCTTAGGTTTCCATATCGGCCAAAAAAATCTGTGATCTTGGTCCATGTTAGTATTGGCCACCCACTAAGGTGGCTGAAATCTTGGATCCTGAAACCTAGATAGGAACCACACAATCAGATAAAGATTTATATTTGATATTATGCGAGTAAAAATGATTATAACTTTATATCGATCCACAGAATGGATAGATCAATATCTATTGTTATTGTAAATCAGGGATTTCATTTTCACAATCAGAAATGTTTTGGTAATGCATCCCAATGATATGGACATTTATTCCCTATGAAAAGGAAGAAGGAAAGGAGCTTGTGTTCCATGAAATATTATGGTTCAAGACTTAGGTTCATGATTACCAATTAACTAGTATCTTGGATCATGGATTTAAACAATCTTGTTTTGACAAATTTATGTGATGCATGTAAGTGTATAATATAGAATTCCAATGAGTTGTTCTCTTGCTGTACAGTTTTTGCCTTAAAAAATTATTTTGACATGAATGATGGAATTTTTTTTATATGACTAAACAGTTAGTTTCATATGAACTCCAACTTCTAGCACAATGTAGATGTTGTGTACATGCAATATATATGTGATTATGCTCATTATGGAAAGTTTGGTAATACATAAATGCATTAGACAAACTTGAATTCTTTGCAAGTGCTTGATAGGATCGAACCAAACTGCTCTGAATCGAATCGAACCATTTCAAACCAAACTAAACCACATGGTTCAGCTTAATTCGGGCTTTCTGATTCACTTGATTAGTACGCTACTGGTCCAATATGGTATGCCCTGTACCAGTCAAGTGGACCGAGGGCCCTAAGACATGAACTACTCCAAATCAGGCAGTTTGGTTTAGGATGGTTCGGTTTGGTTCGGTTCAATTAGTTCGGGGTTGATTCGAACGTTCAGTTGGTTCGGGGTTGGTTTGGTCAGTTCTCCCCTTGTATCAAACTGATCGGCTAAACCATTCAGGTTTCAGGCCAGTTTGATTTAGTTCGGCTCGAACCGTCTGATTCAGGATAGTTCGATATACCAAGGGTATCACTATATGAAAAGTGCTTCTATTACTACTACAATTGCAGCAATAAAGCCTTAATTCCAAATTAGTTGAAATTCGCTACAAGGTTCCTTTTTATCTATTTGAAAAGTGCTTCTATAAAAAGTAAAGTCAGATAAGTGCTCTTAGAAAAAACTATAAAACTTAGATTTGGGCTTTTCTCTTTTTTGAAAGCAGAATCAACACTAAAGTGTCCCTAGCTTCTACTTAATATGCTTTTTCATCTTTTTCTTCTTGCAGAAGCACTTATCAAATGATATCTTCAAATACTTAATTTTTTAAAGAAATTTCTTTTTTACCTTAAAATCATAGGACTTTTTAAAGCAACATCAAGTGCACCCTAGAAAAACTTTCTACCTTGTGCAATATTGTTTCCAAATATATCAAAAAAATATATCTTTTTTGAGAAGTAATTATGCATCATGTGATTACTAAACATCAAATATACAAAAAAAGTTATATTTATTAAGAATTTAAGGTGAAGCCAATTTTTGAGAATGATTTTTGAGAAAGCAAAAGCAATATCAAACTTGTATCCAAAAACACCCTAAAGAGTAGCATGTTCATAGGTAGTATCTGCTGAGTAGAAGGGAAAGCATATGCAGATTTAATTAGATAGAAGTCACAAGTTAGTTAAATTAGGTAGCTATCCCTTGAGTAGAAGGAAAAGCATATGCAGATTTAATTAGATAGAAGTCACAAGTTAGTTAAATTTTATAAATATCTATAAAATAAGAAATACATTGGAAGAAATCAGCAAAAATAGATTATTCAAGAATTAGTTATGTTTAACATATTAACTAGTGACGTAGTTTTCTTTATAAATCACATAGCAAACTAATAAGAATAAAAAAAATTACACAACATTCAAGTAGAAAAGAATTATGAGCATGGTATGTCTTATTGTGCATATTGCCTCGTACTGGGCATATGGAACCACATCGGCATTGAACCATGACTCGGTATCAATGCGTACTGTGCCTCGGTACATTGAACCAATCTATATACCGAGCGTACTAACATTGTGTCAATGTGATACTAGTATGGGGCCCGATATTGAGACGATAAACCTTGATTATGAGCCACTTTATCGAATCTCTGCATATTTCCAATATTTTAATTCCTATGTATTGGTTGAAATCTTAGCATATTTCATTTCTTTCCTATTTTGGCTTAGGTCTCCATGTCAGCCAAGAAAATCTGTGATCTTGGTCCATATTAGCATTGGCCACCCATTAAGGTGGCTGAAATCTTGGATCCTAAAAACCTTGATAGGAACCACACAATCAGATAAAGATTTATAATTGATATTATGCGAGTAAAATGATTATAACTTTATGTTGATCCACAGTATTAGTAGATCAACATCTAATGTTATCATAAGTTAGGGATTTTAAAATAGGAGGTAGATTCTAAAATAGGAGGTAGATTCTAAAATTTTCTTAACAAGGACTCCACAAATTTATCGTGAGAGTATTTATGAAATTTTAGGTGTTCATTGGTTGCTTCGATTGGTTAGTTTAAAAGTTGAATCATTGCTGATCCCTATTTGGTTAACTGTAAAATTTTTTTCTATGATTTTATGATTCTATACCTACATAAAGTTCTTCAGGTACGGTTTAAGTGCTTTATTTTTGAGGTTTTTTCATAATGTTTTTTTAAAATATTATTTACTAAACTAGGGCATTTTTCAAACAAATTCCCAAAATAGAACATTTTTGGCCAACTCAACGGACAGTTGTAGGGTTGCTAAGGTCGATTGTGGCAGGTGAAATCATTAGTTAAACTCATGATTTCGATCCAAGTGAAATCATCCCAGGTCTTGGATCGAAATCATCAGTTCAATCGATGATTTTAAGGCTATTGAAATCATCAGTTGAATTGATGATTTTCCTGAAATTATCGATTGAACTGGTGATTTCTTTCCTTGAAATCGTCAGTTCAATTTGAAAGCTTTTTTTGAAAAACTTTCCTCAATACGAATATTTGTTCAATATCGCCATTTAATTTTTTTCACACAAATTGGCATGTGCCCCACAAGACCATGCTATGTTAGCCTTGAGATAGTTGTGCTATTACTAGGTTGTGCCATGTATTGAAGTGCCATGTTGACTCACACATGACCGGCCATGCCATGCCACATATGACCATGCCATGCTAGCCTTAGACTAGCCCCGCTATTGTAGGCTGTGATGTACCGTGAAATACCATGTTGACCCACCGTGAAATGCCATGTTGACCCACACATGGCTGACCGTGCTGCACATGGCCATGCTTTGCTAGCCTAGAGCTAAGACTTCGAATATTTCAATACCTATGGTTTTGGTTAAAATCTCTGCATATTTCATTTCTTTCCTTAGGTTTCCATATCGGCCAAAAAAATCTGTGATCTTGATCCGTGTTAGTACTGGCCACCCACTAAGGTGGCTGAAATCTTGGATCCTAAAACCTTTATAGGAACCACACAATTAGATAAAGATTTATATTTGATATTATGCAAGTAAAAATGATTATAACTTTATATTGATCCACAGAATGGATAGATCAATATCTATTGTTATTGTAAGTCAGGGATTTCATTTTCACAATCAAAAATGTTTTGGTAATGCATCCCAATAATATGGACATTTATTCTCGATGAAAAGGAAAAAGGAAAGAGCTTGTGTTCCATGAAATATTATGGTTCAACACTTAGATTCATGATTACCAATTAACTGGTATCTTGGATTGTGGATTTAAACAATCTTGTTTTGACAAATTTATGTGGTGCATGTAAGTGTATGATGTAGCAATTCTGATGAGTTCTCTTGCTGTATAGTTTTTGCCTTAAAAAAATTATTCTGAGATGAATGATGGATTATATATATATATATATATATATATATATATATATATATATATATATTATATGACTAAACAGTTAGTTTCATATGAACTCCAACTTCTAGCACAAGGTAGATGTTGTGCACATGCAATATATATGTGATTATGCTCATTATGGAGAGTTTGGTAATACATAAATGCATTAGACAAATGTGCATGTATCGAAGCATATATATGAATGCATGCATGCAATGTATTCAAGAATATATTCTTAAGTACATACTTATTATGTAGAATAGTATATATGTATGCATGCATGCATGCATATGAAAGTGCAAAATAAGGATAACTACTTTGTGTAACTATGGTATGGACCAATGATTCAAGTCTTGGTGGGACAAGAGCTGTCTTAGCCATCCTGTTCCATCCTAGAGAGATTCCAAGACTGGTCTTGATTGTTCCATTCCGTCTTGTTTTAGCCATAATACATTATAATGTCAATTTTAAGTAGATCTAATTTATCATGAAGATATAACTTTTAAAGTTCAAATATGTTTAAAAATCAAATAAACTACTAAAGCTTCACAAATATTTTTTTAAAGAAAAAAAGCATTTCAAGCAAGTACTGGACGCTTGATCAGGTTGGGGATTGGGATGGAACAAAACACGGGGCATTCTATTCCATGGTAAAAAAACTAGGATGCCTTTGTCCCATAAGATTTAAGACCTTAGTGTGGACCGAACCTTGTTGCTCCATCTGACTTTACTTCTTGAGTTTCTTAACTAATTTTTCTTAGTGATGTTGTCCACGAATTTAAATTTGGATATTCTTCCACGAATTATCAAACTGTCATATTAGCGAGGGAATGCTCAAAGGTGATCTTCAGCGGTTATCAAAAACATAATTTTTACAGAAATGTTTCCATAAAAAAAAAGAAATTGCTGAACAAAAAGCCAAAAACTAATAACTAATATGGGTGCCATTCTCTTCTAAAAGAATCTTCTAATAACTAATATGGAATTAGACAATATTTTGGTAACAGTGATCCATATTAAGAAATAAAGAGGGAAGAGCCTAGATACAGCTCATTTAATATAAACACTGATCCATTAGTAGTCCAATAGGATGCTAATAGTTCTAAAAAGCTAATCCCGATCATGCATGTCTTCCATGCTTGTCTTAGAACATACAATTTGGAATGAGTGCCGGCCAAAAGCCTTGATGGAGACATCACCCAGCTGACCTTCATATTTCAATTTAAAACCCAAATATTATCCTAGACAGACTAAATCAACTTTCAGATCGATAACGTGTTTAGGAATGATGAAGAGGTTTGTAGCTCTGTTTTCTTAGAACATCTTCATTTGTTCATCGTTAACCCAGCCTATCACTTGCATAAAATATTTGGACACATCAAACTAATTAAGACTGAGCTTCTTGTTTTGATAAATACCCTGTAAATCCACTGATATGTACAAGAACTTGATATATTTGTAAGTCATTTTAATAGAATATGGTTGCTTTCAGTGTCAAGGTAATCGTTTCTGTTACATGTATTACCTTCACCATGAGAGCCTTTGAGATGTCCTTGAACGTGACTATGCATGAATTCATGCATGCATATATGTACATGTAATGCACACACACATGCATGCCTGTATGTATGTATAAATATATGGCATATATATGTATGTATGCGTATACATATGCACAAAGTTTGAAATCTCATGGGCGAGACCATCTAGTTTTTTTATAGAACAAAGCATGCTGATGTCATGGCCCGTCTTGATAGTTGGGACAGAAGATAATCCAAGATGCACAGATGGGGAGCTTGGGGACAATTAGGATGGCAAGCTGTCTTTAGTATCCCATGGGATGTCCCACTGGGATTTGAAATCATGCGGGCATACAGACACATACTCACACTTACACCCACCCATTGTTTCACATGCATGGATGATATTATTTTATTCTCGGTAACAGTTAACCGATGATTCTTTATTATTTGAAATTTTTAAATATTGTATTAGTAGTCATTAAATTAAATATTGAAAAATTAGAGAAGTGTATTAGTAGTCACATTTAATAAAAATTTTTAAATTGTTCACTATTGAAAAAAAAAATATCTCTATATTTTTAAACTTTAGGCATTAAATTATTTAGAGAAATTTTTAAAAATAATGAGACCTACAAGATTTCAATATTTTAAGTTTTTTTTAAAAAAATTTAATGATAAAATTGTAATTGAAATTATATAATTCTTATTTTTAATTATCATATTATTATTTAAAAATAGAAATAATAATATTTTAAAATATTATTAGTAGATTTAAATATATTATTTAAAAAATTATATCAATTGCCCTAGTATAAATAATTTAATTTAATATTATTTATGGAATTCGAACCTCAAACATGGTGGGCAATTGCCTGAAGGCGGTTGCTCCGATTGGTTGGTTTATAGATGGCATCACTGTTAATCCCCGTTTGGACGGTTGTAATATTTCTTTTTATTATTTTATGATTCTATACCCGCGTAAAGTACTTAAATGAGGGAATCAGTGCCCTTATTCCAATCCTCTCATCTCAATGGCAATGAGGGTAGGAGCAATGAGCTGCAGCATTTCTTGGGGGAGCCCTTGCTGGAGAGAAGCTCAAAAGGAGGATGGAATGTGGCGCAGCTTTGCGGTTCCTTTCTCGCGTCGTCAATTCCTCAGATTTGCCGGCGTTCATGACCTGCTCCTCTTGTTGGTAAGATTATTCTCTGATATTTATGTTTTCTTGGGGATTTTTAATCTTTTTGCCCATCTTTGGAGTGTAGAGTTGGAGATGTTGGCATCTTCTCCGGGCTGAGAGAAGATCGGCAATGCTTATTGCTTTAGCTTTCGAGAGCTCTTTGGTGTGTAGTTTCAATTACCTTCTCCACCCTTAGCAAACTTGTCTGTTTGGGATTTTGGATTTGGTATTTGCTTGAAAGTTTTGATTTCGATAACGTTGCCATGGACAAGTTCTCATTTTTGATGGGCGGCAAGGCACTATTGAATTCCTGGTCAAGGTTCAAGTATTGATAATGCTACACCATCCAAACCTTGTCAGCTTGGTTGGATGCTGCTTTGAGGGGGGATGAGAGGTTCTTGGTTTATGAGCACATGCCAAAAGGTGGCTTGGAAAATCACTTATTTGGTAAGGTAAGCTTCTTCATAGAATACATCCTTGCTTGTGCTTTTATGTGTAATGGTCTAGTTTATTGCATGTTTTATTTTTACGGGCATGGACCTCGACTTGTTATCACCTTAGGCCTTCGGACTAGAAAGTGGTGTATCGATTGTTCTAAACAAGGTACGTAGAATCGCATCAAACTGTTTGGTATGGAATGTACCAAACCATACAGGTGTATGAAATCGATATGGTTCATCATTTTGAAATTGCATAGATCTGGTACCATCCCAAACTGCCTTATATAGTCCAAAACCACCTTGTACTAACCTCATACTAATCTTATAGCATACCGAACTTTCCCGTATTCGAGCTGTTTCATCATACATTGTTCAAAGTTTTGT
Source organism: Metroxylon sagu (assembly GCA_017589505.3). Classification (NCBI taxonomy): domain Eukaryota; kingdom Viridiplantae; phylum Streptophyta; class Magnoliopsida; order Arecales; family Arecaceae; genus Metroxylon; species Metroxylon sagu. Next base: position 39,877 of record JACVBY030000363.1, read on the forward strand.
ACTCAATCACAAATAGTTATTTATCCTTTACTTTGTTTACTTTTATGATTTCTGACATATGCCCCCTGTTTTTGTACTGTTTAATCTAAAATTAAATTAGATTCCCTTTTGTTTCTGCCACCAGACCCCAATTTGTTCTTGTCATTCCTATTGGTGGGCCGATTACTCTTTTGTCCCCTGAAAACAGATTAGTGCCTCCCCTAAGTTGGGCACCTGATAAGACTCTTCAGCGAAAACTGGCTGCTGCTCACGATGTCATAGTCTTTGAGTCATCTCTAGTGTGTTGAAGAGGGTGCTAGAAGGCTTACTTTATCTAAGGATAAGGAGGCAAAGGATTTTCTGGGATGCAACACTTGACCCGAGTCTTTCTGCTTCAGCCCAGCTGCTCTTCATCTGAGGCCAAACTGACCCAAGACCGTTGATTATGATGTCATGTTTAAAGGTTGGTCAGAATCGAACAGTTTCCAATTTATCAGACCTGGAGTGTTTAGTAGATTTGATTACATCCCTGGTCAAACAAATGGGCTTAATTAGTGATGTTATGGAAATGGATTGACCGATTGAGAGTTCCAGTATTCTTTATATGGGTTGCAAGGCGGCTTAGTTGTGTAGTGTGTTGTACTAAATGCTACCTACCTTGGAGGCTGTAAGATGGTTTGATTCATATATAAACTTGCTCGATAGTGTTTTTGAGTCAAGTTATTGATATTTTAGTCATGAAAAACAAATATTGCGCCATGGGCTAGAGTTTTAACAATTTTTGGTGGACATGATGATGTGGTTACTTTAGGCTAAGGTTTTAAATCTCATGAAACAAAGATATCCCAGTTTTTTCATGAAACAAAATGCTTCGCATCCTATCCCATCTCGATCCTCATCTCGGTCAGGCATCTCAGTGTTTGCTTGGGATGTTTTTTTCTTAAAAAAAATATTTGTGAAACTTTAGTCTTTTATTCGATTTTTAAACATATTTGAACTTTAAAAGTTATATCATCATGATAAATTAAATTAAAATTGATACTATAATGTATTATGGCTAAGACAGGATGGACAAGATGGTGGAGATCGGTCCTGGAATCTCTTTGCGATGAGACGTTTAGTTCATCTTGGTCCCTGTCCCGTCGAGACTTGAATCACTATTTTAGATAACTTTAAATTTTTGTAGGATCCACTTATTATAATGTTCAACATTTCATGATTGCTTACTATTAATCAAGGTTCGCCGTATCGAGAATCAGTATCATTTTAGTATCGAATTGATATGGTTCGGTACCGGGTGTATCGTACCGAACCGATGACGTATCAGTCAACTCTACCGTACCGAACCGATGACGTATTAGTCACCCCATAATGAACCAGCCATGTACTAGTTAGGTGAACTGGAAGGTTTCAACCTATAAACCACCCTATAACAAGTTAAAATGGGTGGTTCAACATGGCACAGGGTGGCTCGATATGGTAAAAGATCAGTATAAGGTTAGTGCGAGGTGGTTCTGCACTTTATAGAGTGGTTCGGAGTGGTATTGATCCCATAACATTTCGAAATGATAAATTATACTGGTTCCGTACCGATATAGTTTGGTATGCCCCATATCGGATGGTTGGGTATGGTTTGGGGGACCTTGCTATATACCATAACAAACAAGTTAAGATCTGATCGAATACTGCAATTATAGTGAGTTTAAGATTTTGTTTATAACTATTTGTTCTGCTAATTGCCAAATGCACCACTTTCAAAGAATAATTTCTTCCATTTATACTCCCCCTCCTTGAGTAGAAACTATATCTATGATACTAGTTCTTTATGAATAGAAGATCCAAGTGAAGTAGGACAGCCCATGAAATGAGATCTAACTCCAGTCCTACTTTAATTTTTCAATCTACAATACTAAATTCATTTATTAATTTGAATTAAGTTCTTTCACCTGACTTATTGATTATAGTTATTTAATTGCTTAAGAGCATTGAATGACAGTCTTGCTCTTCTCACAAGTCACAACAAGCAATAATATTGTTGGACTGAGACAAGCATCAAGCATATGACTTGAAGCAGTCTAATCAGGATTTTTGGTCTTCTAGTTGACTTATATCAGTTAATGTCAAAATTTGATCTTGTATGGTTGGATCATATTTTGATCATTGATGAAACTTTGTGTATTCAAATTAAACCTTTTGAATTTCTCAAAAAATTAAACCTTTTAGATAGCGATGCTTGGCGTGATGGTTTGATCTACTTTTACAAAACCAGCACTAAACCTTGCGTATCTTGAAGTTAACTCTGAGCCATGGTGAGCTTATCAAATCCACAATGAGATTGGGTTTTCCTTGTGGCTGGAGGTGCAAATGCATTGAGTGCACATTAACCTAGGCTTGTTTCCATTGCTAGCTCATTCATACAGAACATCGGTCAGGTTCAAGCTTAATTTTGATGCTTCGAGCTTAAAGAGCTGGTAGCATGTTATAGCCCATCACAATGTAAATTAGCCTATCACACTGAATAAAAAAGAAAAGATAGCATGGCAAATGTTTATTTGACATTTGAAACCGAGGTTTTTGCCTTGTTTACTTTCACAAAACAACCTACAAAATTTTGGCACAATGCCTTTATCTATACTAGCGATTTCATCTCTCCAAATTCAAGCTACTATTTTAAAGAAGAAAAATAGAAAAAAAAGCCAAAATGGGTTAACTCCTACATTGACTTTGCTTTTTGTTACGCTACCAAATTCTTTACGAACTAGGAGACATGTTGCAATCAAACTTTACTTCACGGAGCAAATTGATTTTTGATCAGGCATTTGGGAACCCCTGGCCTTGAATCTAGGTCATTCATATTAGCCCATTGGCCATTTGCTAAGTTGTAGATTTGGTTGAGCTACTGAATTTCAAAAAAATAAAAAAGAAAAACAAGCCAAAATGGGACACTATATGTGAGGTTATGTCCTCCAACAATTTCAATGCAAGGACTAGTTCGTGTGGCTAACCTTGCTCTCGACCTCTCTAGACCTGCTCAAAGTGGCCTAATTGGTCCGCAATTGATTTGGCGATCCTCATTGATTGGTTTGTGGTCAAGCCAGCACAAATATTGACATGATTTGGTTAAGCTAAACAGCTCGAAGCTAAACTTAGTTTGCTCAGATCATCTTAATCCTAATCCCTAAAGCTAGGCAGTCATTCTTTGAGTGTAGCTTTTGTGCCATGCCAATCCAGCTTTCTTTCCCCTTAGATAAGATAAGGGCAACAAAAATCGTTTTTAAATAGCCCTAACATAAGAGGTTGGTATCTTCTCTCTAGTGCATCATTTGCCTTAAAAATGCTCGCATTATGCTAATATTCAATTCCATCAAACGAAATTGTAATGTCATTTACTTTTCTATTAGTGTAGGTGCGTGGTTTTTTTTTTTTTTTTTTTGGACATTACCACCCACTATGGATTATTCTGTATTGTACTGGTTGGATCCTGAGATTCAGTATGCTCTTAATACCAAGTGTCAGTACCGATACATATACCATACCAACACTCTGTACCAGATATATGGTTGAGTACCAATTTTGGTCTAGTATTGAAATTGCAAATCTTGCGTAGTAGACATAATCGTCGAGGTTTGGTGGGGGCCAACCTGATTTATCATAGCTTCGTGTAATTTAGGAATTTGATGGATGCCCATATTAAAATAAAGAAAAAGAATAAGAAAAGGAAACTCTTAAATAAATTTTAAATGTTTTGGTCTGAATAAGATGTCGCCGACACTTTTGAATTAAATTGATAAATCAATTCAACTAAGTAAAACTTTTCTACTGAAACTTTGACTGGTATGCATGGGCCCATAGACAAGCCATACCTGATTTGGCATGAAATGTCAGGCCCTGGCCTGACCAAGCAGCAAGGACAATTCAAAGGAATCAGCAGTGTCCCCTTCACACGTGTGAGATCCCGCAACCGAAACATGCATTCTACTTTAGTCCAGCTGTCATATGAATGAGCTGGTGCACTCCCCTTGGTCTCTTCTACATTTTTTTCCAGCTATCATATAGGTGACCAGGTGCACAATCCCTCACTCTGTTGTCCTCTATATCATTAATTACTTTGACTTTTTTTAAAATTTTCTAAGTGAATTCTCAAAAATGCCATTGCTCACATGGAATGCATCAGCCAGTTGTCATACACTACAAAAACAACTGCTCTATCTATTGTGAGAAGATGAACCCCACAAACAGAGGTGTATTTTGACATATATGCATAAAATATTGTATGCGGATTCTTGTTGACTGCCAATTGACCTATTTAACAAGAAGGGATGGCAAATATATTTGTATTTTAGGAAAATGACACATACATGTTTATATTAGGAAAATGATAATAAAATTCTTTCTCTTATATTAGGAAAATGATTATAAAATTCTTTCAAAGAGATAGTTTCATCTATAATATGCAGGCAGCATTGCCTAAACTCGGCCGTTCTCCATTTAGGGTTTCTAATAAGGAGAGAAGCAGAATATGTAGAAATTGCGATGAAACCTTTTGATGATGTGAGAAATAGCAAAAGGTTGGTGGCGGTGCAACATCTTCTTTGCGATAGTCGGTGTTGCTGAACAAGCTGTGGTGCTGCTGCATAACAAAAAAGTTGCATTGCTTAAGATGCTCTAAGAAGTTGTTTTCCCTTCAAAGTCATCAAAATTCAAAGGTTAATCTCTCTCTCTCTCTCTCTACCTTGATTTCGGTGGTGTTTGAGTTGTATTTGGCTTGAAATCTAAATGTTTTTGTAAGATCTTTGTTAATGTTTTCTTAAAATCAAAGTTCTTGGATTATGCTCAATAATTTTAATTTTGTTGGTGACATCATTTTAGGGCTTTTTGTTTTTGGATGGAGATTAGAGAGATCAGAAACTTCAACATTTATTCTTTTAGATTAAGAGCTCTGGAATTTTAGAAATTTCTAACCTACCATGGTTTTCCTATCTCCTCCCCTCCCTCCCTCCCTCTTTCTCTCTCTCTCTACCCTTCAACCCCTTCCTCCCTCTTTCACTTTTTGGGCTTTTGGCTTGTTTTTGTTCATTTTTTGATAATATTTTGTTTGAAAACTTCATTCCTTTTTAGGTTAGATGTCTCGGATTTGGTCATTGCATGCAGTTCATATTTAAAAATCTAATATTTTTTAGAATTATTTACTTATTTTCATGTTAGATTTTATTTTGCTATGATGCACTATTACATTTGTATGATATCAAAATGCTGAATTTTGATGATTTTCTATTATAGTAGGGTTTTCAATGTTGTTTTCTTGAAATCCAAAGAATCAATTTACCATTTTTCCATGCAGTTTATGGTCGTGAGGTGCTTCATACGGCATATTTAGACTATATTATGGAAGTTGCGGTGTCCCTAAATTTTTTTCTCACTTGGTAAATGTTTGGAATAACAGAGTAATGTTAATTTAAATTATTCTGTGTTTCCTTTTGCATTTATTTCCCATTCCTTCTAAGTTGTTGTTTCGAACTCTTTGAAATTATAAGCACTTTTTTGCTCGATGCTTCATTAAATTTGTAAGCTAACTGTTCAAATTGAGGTTATTCCCAAAAAAATCTCTATAATGCCTTTCTCAACAATTTGGAAGTTTTTGATTTTTTTTTAGTTTTTGCTCTATTTTTTACTTATTATTTTGCATGATTAGGTGTTAGATTCATGGTAGCTTTGTTCTTTGCATTATATATAGCATATTGGATTTTTCTGAAGTTTTCCTTGGTATTGATATGATTGATTGCTGTAACATTTTGATGGCATTCAGTTGTGTTATTTTGTGGTCTTTACTGATGTAAATTTTATACTGACCAAAGTTCCTTTCTAAATAGAAAGTTCTGGAGATCTCCCTCTTGTTTTGTAAATAAGAGTTGTGCTTTGATTTTTGCAAGCTTCTGTTATAGTTCATCAGGTACGAATCATTTCATCATTGAATGGTCATATTATCTTTTTTATATTTCTATCTTTATGAGTTTAATAGTAATGTGATAGTGGATACTGTTTGTTATCATTTGCTCAAACCGAGGACCTCTTTGGTGCAGTGCCAACCGGTTGAGATAAATGCAGGGGCCTCAATAAGGTTTAGCATAAATAGAAGAGGGAACACTTTTCTGATTGTAACTGGCATTTAGGTTTAAGTAATCCTCCCAAACAGTAATGGATGTTTTGTTTTAATATCGATAAGGTGTCTCCTTAGCATTTTTCCTTGTAGTGTGGCAAGTTGGGCAGTGTTGAATCAGTAATTTTGTAGCCTTGACAGGGATGTGGTCTGAGATGCCTGATTCTTTTTTACTTAAGTAATACGATGTGCATTGATTTGTTATAAGTTTGCTATAAATGCAGTATGGATCTTTGTTTCACGTAGAAATGAATAATAGGTTCTGCTTTGTTGACAAAGTCTATTACTCGCATGAGTTCTAAATTTTCTTCCCTTCTTTATACATTGTGATGCTAAATGAGTTTTTGAATGGCAACTTTCAATTGAAATGGAGAAAAATAATGATAATTACTATTGAAAATTCTTCTAAACTTGCATCAACTTGTGGTGTCTTTTGCTAAATTTTGGTGGAACTACTGTACTTAAATAGTTACCAAGTTTTGTTTGTTACTTGGTGCATGCGTTGGTGTCCATGTGTCCTAAACTATTAGTCAACTCCCAAAATCCTGATCATGGAAATAATTTAATGCAATGGTCTAGCAGTGGTGATTTTGCGTAAGCATATTAGTATGACTTGAGTCGGGCCCAATTGAGAATAGACCCACAAAACTCTACACACATTTGTTCGGTGTGTTAGATTCATGTGAATTGTGGTAGACATGGTGGCAAGTCGTGCTAGCTTTCACATCGAGGCTATTGAATATCTGGTTATTTTATGCATTATCATAACAAAACTTATTTGATTTGAAAATTTGAACCCAATATAAACCATGAACTTCAATTTCTCCTCTTCATCCTTATCCTCCCTTCATTTGCTCTAATGTGGACCCATTGTCCTCCTTTCTCCTCATTCCTCATTCCTTTTGTCTCCTGCACCTTTTCTTCCCATTCTTTTTCCTCCCTCTACTTTCCTCATTTACATACACTCACTGCCCATCTCTTCTTAATTCCTCTTCATCCCCACCCATGGACTTTGCAACCTTAGCTCTAGGGCAACCTAGCTTCACCTCTCACTAACTTGCAATCCATTGCACTTTTGACTTTGCTACTGCCCATCATTGGCTTTCGCATTCATTCATTTCTATTGTTTCTTTCTCTTCCTATCTTCTCGCCATCTACCCTCTGTTGTGTTGGGTCCAAGTGGATCTAACTCACTCACCAATGAATTTAATTCGGATTTAGGTCAGGTCAGTGAGGCCTAGCTATTGGAGGTTGACTCAACCTATTCCACCTTATGTTATGCTTTAGGAATTTGTTACGTTTAAGAAAAGTATTTCTACTTTTTGTTTTTAGTGCATTATTAATGTGAATATGAGTAAACAAAATTCTTGAAAAATGGTAAATGCAATGAACTCTTAATTATTCAAGATATATATAAAAGTAAGGTTTTAAATCCTCTAGGATGAGGCCATCCTGGTTTTTTCCATGAAACGGGATGTATTGCCGTTTCTTCCTATCTCGATACTTGGAATAGGGGAATATCCCTAGGAAGCACCAATCTAGATGCCGAATGATGGCACAGGATGGTCCCATTCGATACTTAGGCGGTAACTCCATTCCCGACGTTCCACATGATGTCTTGTTGGGATTTGAAACCATGCATGGAAGTGCCTATAGTAGATTTGGACAAGTTTGTGATTGTTGATACTAGAGATGTGGTTTCAATTCCAACCTTAATCCACATAAAAATGGGTGGCCTTCATCTAAATAAAAATAAGTGGGGCTTGGTGTCCGCCACCTTGTACATATATATATATATATAAATCAGGTTATCAAAAGATTCAAAAATAGAAAAAATCATTCTTTGACATATTTCTAAAAGCATACTATTTGATATAAGATTTTTATCCTTATTCATTTTGGAAAGGATAATCTTCTCAAGCCCACTTCAATTAGTTTATTTGGTTTTGGGGTCGGCCTCTCAACCTTCATGAATCCATCAGGAGAGAGATGTGTAACAAGAGGAGACCAATGCAATGATTATGTTGCTAAAGAGACATCATTCATGATGATGGCGATGACACTGAAGTGGTGCCTACTGGTACTAATTATGGAGGCATGGAAAATATCTCTCAGGGGTCCATGGTGAGAAATCATTTCGATCGCTTTCCATTGAGTAGTAACGATGACCAACAAGAGATTATAACGATTGAAGCTAAATAAAAATAATCATCCACAATGATGCAAAGCAGAGATACCATCTATTACATTGATGAGGAAAGGGATAGTGAGCTAGGTTGATCACATCAACAAAGATTTTCTGCAGTGATGTGAAGGATGAGCATATCCATGGATTGATGGTGGTGATAAAGGGAGGCAAACAGATGCTTATCATCATATTAGAAGTGCCGAACAGGTAGGGTTGAAGAGGAAGAAGGTGACGGAGGAAATCCCTTCACCTATAACATTACTTTGTCTATAAATGTCAACTTAATCATGGAAAAGTTGATACTTGTCACTCGCATTTGGTTTCGCAGCTACATGTACCCCATCAATTGCCGATCAAAATTGGCTTTTTTGGTCTATGATGGATGGTTAAAAGAATGGTCACAAGTTCTCATTGTACATTATTGTATGGCTATTGAAATACATGTCAACATTTTCTAAAATTACAAAATGGTTCATTTTCCACAATTTTGTATAGGCAATAGTAGATGCTATGTTTGTCTTATGGTTGTTCCCCCGATATTTTGTGAACTTTCATGGTTGCTATTTCCAATTCATTGATCAAGTAGCAGTTGGAGATTATAAGATGCAAACCTTGATGTTGCTTGGCTTTTCAATTATTCGGTTATGAAGAAGGAGTGCATCAATTCATTATTTTCCTACCCAAATAAAATGGTGATGATGGCTGGTTTAGACTAGTAAATAAACTACTTGGATATTTTCCATTTGCTCATGATACAATGAAGGTTGAATTAGTGCTTGAAGTAGCTAAAAGATCTATGATCCTTAATGGATCTATGTTGGAATTTAACATTTCTTCATGCTTCTAGAGCATTAATACAACAGTGTAGTTGAAAGGACTTCATGGGGCTTAAGTGGAAAGAAGATGCTAAGGTAGGTGCTTAGATGGATTATAAGAAAATATTAATTAAAACTTACAAAGTTAGTGTGCTTGATGTAGAGGTCAGTTTTTCATATCAAGACTTCGTATCCCTCGCCTGATACTGGATCTCTGTTCGGTGCCAGTACAATATGGTACACTTGGTATGCAGTGGTAGATGCTAGCATAGTGAACCTTGATTAGAATAGTTTCTAATTCCAACCATGGTGCATGTAAGCCTAGAAAAGTAGGAGAAAGCCAATTGTTGGGTAAAAGTTCTATTATTGATGGTGTTGCAATGAATCTAAAACATGATAGAAGTCAATGTGTGTTTGACCATTAAAGGTGTGGAGAGTGTGTGATGTAGCCTATTGATGATAAAGTCTATGAAACTTGAATTCTTTGCAAGTGCTTGATAGGATGAAAGTGTCTAGCATCAAAACATGCTTCGAACAAATTGTCTTAATCAGAGTTAGCTGATTTTGGGAAGATTCAGCCTCTCGATTCGGTATGGGGGGTAAATTGCTCTGAGTTGCCCATTACGATCCAAAAATGTCCGAATCAAACTCCCCTGAATCGAATCGAACTGTTCGAAACCAAACTAAGCTGCTCGGTTTAGCTTAATTCAGGCCTCCTGATTCACTTGACTGGTACGCTACTGGTCCGATATGGTATGCCCTATACCAGTCAAGTGGACCAAAGGCCCCAGGACATGAACTACTTTAAATCAAACAGTTTGGTTCAGAATGGTTTGGTTCGGTTCGGTTCAATTGGTTTGGGGTTGATTCGAACATTCAATTGTTTCGGGGTTAGTTTGGTCAGTTCTTCCCTTGTATCGAACCGATTGGCCAAACCATGATAATTCCAGGCCAGTTCAATTTGGTTCAGCTCGAATCATCTAGTACAGGATGGTTCGACATACCATGGGTATCATTATATGGAAAGTGCTTTTATTACTATACAATTGTAGCAATAAAGCCCTAATCCCAAATTAGTTAAAGTCCGCTACATGAATCCTTTTTATCTACTTGAAAGGTGCTTCTATAAGAAGACAAGTTAGATAATTGCTCTTAGAAAAAGCTATAAAACATAGATTTGGGCTTTTCCTTCTCTTTTTTGAAAGCAGAAGCAGCACTAAAGTGTCCCTAGCTTCTGCTTAATGTGCTTTTTCATCTTTTTCTTCTTGCAGAAGTACTTATCAAATGATATCGTCAAATACTTAATTTTTTAAAGAAATACCTTTTTCACCTTAAAATCATAGGACTTTTTAAAGCAACATCAAGTGCACCCTAGAAAAGCTTTCTACCTTCTTGTGCAATATTGTTTCCAAATTTATCAAAAAATACATCTTTTTTGAGAAGTAATTATGCATTATGTGATTACTAAACATCAAATATACATAAAAAAATATATTTATTAAGAACTTAAGGTGAAGCCAATTTTTAAGAATGACTTCTGAGAAAGCAAAAGCAATATCAAACTTGTAGCCGAACACACCCTAAGGAGTAGGATGTTCATAGGGAGCTATCCCCTGAGTAGAAGGGAAAGCATATGCACATTTAATTAGATGGAAATCACGAGTTAGTTAAATTTCATAAGTATCTATAAAAATAAGAAATACATTGGCAGAAATCAACAAAAATAGATTATTTATGAATTAGTTTTGTTTAACATATTAACTAGTGAAGTAGTTTTCTTTATAAATCACATAGCAAACTAATAAGAATAAAAAGGATTGCACAACATTCAAGTAGAAAAGAATTATGAGCATGGTATGTCTTATTGTGCATACTGCCTTGTACTGGGCATATGAAACCACACCGGCATTGAACCATGACTCGGTATCAATACGTACTATATCTCGATATGTTGAATTGATCTATATACCGAGCGTACTAGCATTGTGTCAGTGTGATACTAGTATGGGGCTCGATATTGAGACGATAAACCTTGATTATGAGTCACTTTATCAAATCTCTTCACATTTCCAAAATTTTAATTCCTATGTTTTGGTTGAAATCTTAGCATATTTCATTTCTTTCCTGTTTTGGCTTAGGTCTCCATGTCAGCCAAGAAAATCTGTGATCTTGGTCCATATTAGCATTGGCCACCCATTAAGGTGGCTGAAATCTTGGATCCTAAAAACCTTGATAGGAACCACACAATCAGATAAAGATTTATAATTGATATTATGTCAGTAAAAATGATCATAACTTTATATTGATCCACAGTATTAGTAGATCAATATCTAATGTTATTGTAAGTTAGGAACTTTAAAATAGGAGGTAGATTCTAAAAATTCTTAACATGGACCCCACAAATTTATCATGAGAGTACTTATGAAATTTTAGGTGTTCATTGGTGCCTTCGATTGGTTAGTTTAAAAGTCAAATCATTGCTGATCCCTATTTGGATAACTGTAAAATTTTTTTTTGTGATTTTATGATTCTATACCTGCATAAAGTTCTTTAGGTACGGTTAAGTGCTTTATTTTTGTGGATTTTTTTCATAATGTTTTTTTAAAAAATTATTTAGCAAACTAGGTTATTTTTCAAACAAATTCCCAAAATAGAACATTTTTTGCCAACTCAACGGATAGCTGTAGGGTTGCCAAGGTCGATGGTGACAGGTGAAATCATTAGTTAAACTGATGATTTCGATCCAAGTGAAATCATCCCAAGTGAAATCATCAGTTCAATTGATGGTTTCACTTGGATCAAAATCATCAGTTGAATAGATGATTTTAAGGCTATTGAAATGATCAGTTGAATTGATGATTTTCCTGAAATCATCGATTGGACTGATGATTTCTTTCCTTGAAATCGTCAGTTGAATTTGAAAGCTTTTGTTAAAAAACTTTCCTTAATACGAATATTTGTTGAATATCACCATTTAATTTTTTTCACAAAAATTGGCATGTGCCCCACAAGACCATGCTATGTTAGCCTTGAGATAGCTGTGCTATTACTAGGTTGTGCCATGTATTGAATTGCCATGTTGACTCGCACATGACCAGCCATGACGTGCCACATATGACCATGCCATGCCAGCTTTAGACTAGCCCCGCTATTGTAGGCTGTGTTGTACCGTGAAATACCATGTTGACCCACACATGGCTGACCGTGCTGCACATGACCATGCTGTGCTAGCTTAGAGCTAAGACTTCGAATATTTCAATACCTATAGTTTTGGTTAAAATCTCTGCATATTTCATTTCTTTCTTGTCTTAGGTTTCCATATTGGCCAAAAAATTCTGTAATCTTGGTCCGTGTTAGTATTGGCCACCCACTAAGGTGGCTGAAATCTTGGATCCTAAAACCTTGGTAGGAACCACACAATCAGATAAAGATCTATAATTGATATTATGCGAGTAAAAATGATTATAACTTTATATTGATCCACAGAATGGATAGATCAATATCTATTGTTATTGCAAGTCGGGGATTTCATTTTTACAATCAGAAATGTTTTTGGTAATGCATCCCAATAATATGGACATTTATTCCCGATGAAAAGGAAAAAGGAAGGAGCTTGTGTTCCATGAAATATTATGGTTCAAGACTTAGATTCATGATTACCAATTAACTGGTATCTTGGATCGTGGATTTAAATAATCTTGTTTTGACAAATTTATGTGGTGCATTTAAGTGTATGATGTAGCAATTCCAATGAGTTGTTCTCTTGCTGTATAGTTTTTGCCTCAAAAAAATTATTCTGAAATGAATGATGGATTTTTTTTTATATTTATATATTTTTTATATGACTAAACAGTTAGTTTCATATGAACTCCAACTTCTAGCACAAGGTAGATGTTGTGCACATGCAATATTTATGTGATTATGCTCATTATGGAGAGTTTGGTAATACATAAATGCGTTAGACAAATGTGCATGTATCGAAGCATATATATGAATGCATGCATGCAATGTATTCATGAATATATTCTTAAGTACATACTTATTATGTACAATAGTATATATGTATGCATGCATGCATGCAAATGAAAGAGCAAAATAAGAATAACTACTTTGTGTAACTATGGTGTGGACCAGTGATTCAAGTCTTGGTGGGACAAGAGCCGCCTTAGCCATCCTGTTCCATCCCAGAGAGATTCCAAGACTGGTCTTGGTTGTTCCATTCCATCTTGTTTCAGCCATAATACATTATAATGTCAATTTTAAATTGATCTAATTTATCATGAAAATATAACTTTTAAAGTTAAAATATATTTAAAAATCAAATAAACTACTAAAGCTTCACAAATATTTTTTTTAAAGAAAAAAAGTATTTCAAGCAAGTATGGGAAGCCTGATCAGGTTGGAGATTGGGATGGAACAGAACACGGGGCGTTCTATTCCATGAAAAAACTAGGATGTCTTTGTCCCATAAGATTTAAGACCTTTGTGGACCGAACCTTGTTGCTCCATCTGACTTCACTTCTTTAGTTTCTTAACTGATTTTTCTTAGTGATGATGTCCATGAATTTAAATTTGGATATTCTTCCACGAATTATCAAACTGTCATATTAGTGAGGGAATGCTCAAAGGTGATCTTCAGTGCTTATCAAAAACATAATTTTTACGGAAATGTTTCCATAAAAAAAAGAAATTGCTGAACAGAAAGCCAAAAACTAATAACTAATATGGGTACCATTCTCTTCTAAAAGAATCTTCTAATAACTAATATGGAATTAGACAATTTTTTGGTAACACTGATCCATATTAAGAAATAAAGAGGGAAGAGCCTAGATACAGCTCATTTAATATAAACACTGATCCATTAGTAGTCCAATAGGATGCTAATAGTTCTAAAAAGCTAATCCCGATCATGCATGTCTTCCATGCTTGTCTTAGAACATACAATTTGGAATGAGTGCCGGCCAAAAGCCTTGATGGAGACATCACCCAGCTGACCTTCATATTTCAATTTAAAACCCAAATATTATCCTAGACAGACTAAATCAACTTTCAGATCGATAATGTGTTTAGGAATGATGAAGAGGTTTGTAGCTCTGTTTTCTTAGAACATCTTCATTTGTTCATTGTTAACCCAGCCTATCACTTGCATAAAATATTTGGACACATCAAACTAATTAAGACTGAGCTTCTTGTTTTGATAAATACCCTGTAAATCCACTGATATGTACAAGAACTTGATATATTTGTAAGTCATTTTAATAGAATATGGTTGCTTTCAGTGTCAAGGTAATCGTTTCTGTTACATGTATTACCTTCACCATGAGAGCCTTTGAGATGTCCTTGAACGTGACTATGCATGAATTCATGCATGCATATATGTACATGTAATGCACACACACATGCATGCCTGTATGTATGTATAAATATATGGCATATATATGAATGTATGCGTATACATATGCACAAAGTTTGAAATCTCATGGGCGAGACCATCTAGTTTTTTTATAGAACAAAGCATGCTGATGTCATGGCCCGTCTTGATAGTTGGGACAGAAGATAATCCAAGATGCACAGATGGGGAGCTTGGGGACAATTAGGATGGCAAGCTGTCTTTAGTATCCCATGGGATGTCCCGCTGGGATTTGAAATCATGCGGGCATACAGACACATACTCACACTTACACCCACCCATTGTTTCACATGCGTGGATGATATTATTTTATTCTCGGTAACAGTTAACCGATGATTCTTTATTATTTGAAATTTTTAAATATTGTATTAGTAGTCATTAAATTAAATATTGAAAAATTAGAGAAGTGTATTAGTAGTCACATTTAATAAAAATTTTTAAATTGTTCACTATTGAAAAAAAAAATATCTCTATATTTTTAAACTTTAGGCATTAAATTATTTAGAGAAATTTTTAAAAATAATGAGACCTACAAGATTTCAATATTTTAAGTTTTTTTTAAAAAAATTTAATGATAAAATTGTAATTGAAATTATATAATTCTTATTTTTAATTATCATATTATTATTTAAAAATAGAAATAATAATATTTTAAAATATTATTAGTAGATTTAAATATATTATTTAAAAAATTATATCAATTGCCCTAGTATAAATAATTTAATTTAATATTATTTATGGAATTCGAACCTCAAACATGGTGGGCAATTGCCTGAAGGCGGTTGCTCCGATTGGTTGGTTTATAGATGGCATCACTGTTAATCCCCGTTTGGACGGTTGTAATATTTCTTTTTATTATTTTATGATTCTATACCCGCGTAAAGTACTTAAATGAGGGAATCAGTGCCCTTATTCCAATCCTCTCATCTCAATGGCAATGAGGGTAGGAGCAATGAGCTGCAGCATTTCTTGGGGGAGCCCTTGCTGGAGAGAAGCTCAAAAGGAGGATGGAATGTGGCGCAGCTTTGCGGTTCCTTTCTTGCCTCGTCAATTCCTCAGATTTGCCGGCGTTCATGACCTGCTCCTCTTGTTGGTGAGATTATTCTCTGATATTTATGTTTTCTTGGGGATTTTTAATCTTTTTGCCCATCTTTGGAGTGTAGAGTTGGAGATGTTGGCATCTTCTCCGGGCTGAGAGAAGATCGGCAATGCTTATTGCTTTAGCTTCTGAGAGCTCTTTGGTGTGTAGTTTCAATTACCTTCTCCACCCTTAGCAAACTTGTTTGTTTGGGATTTCGGATTTGGTATTTGCTTGAAAGTTTTGATTTCGATAACGTTGCCATGGACAAGTTCTCATTTTTGATGGGCGGCAAGGCACTATTGAATTCCTGGTCAAGGTTCAAGTATTGATAATGCTACACCATCCAAACCTTGTCAGCTTGGTTGGATGCTGCTTTGAGGGGGGATGAGAGGTTCTTGGTTTATGAGCACATGCCAAAAGGTGGCTTGGAAAATCACTTATTTGGTAAGGTAAGCTTCTTCATAGAATACATCCTTGCTTGTGCTTTTATGTGTAATGGTCTGGTTTATTGCATGTTTTATTTTTATGGGCATGGACCTCGACTTGTTATCACCTTAGGCCTTCGGACTAGAAAGTGGTGTATCGATTGTTCTAAACAAGGTACGTAGAATCGCATCAAACTGTTTGGTATGGAATGTACCAAACCGTATAGGTGTATGAAACCGATATGGTTCATCATTTTGAAATTGCATAGATCTGGTACCATCCCAAACTGCCTTATATAGTCCAAAACCACCTTGTACTAACCTCATACTAATCTTATAGCATGCCGAACTGCCCTATATTCGAGCTGTTTCATCATACATTGTTCAAAGTTTTGTACTCGATCACAAACAGTTATTTATCCTTTACTTTGTTTACTTTTATGATTTCTGACATATGCCCCCTGTTTTTGTACTGTTTAATCTAAAATTAAATTAGATTCCCTTTTGTTTCTGCCACCAGACCCCAATTTGTTCTTGTCATTCCTATTGGTGGGCTGATTACTCTTTTGTCCCCTGAAAACAGATTAGTGCCTCCCCTAAGTTGGGCACCTGATAAGACTCTTCAGCAAAAACTGGCTGCTGCTCACGATGTCATAGTCTTTGAGTCATCTCTAGTGTGTTGAAGAGGGTGCTCGAAGGCTTACTTTATCTAAGGATAAGGAGGCAAAGGATTTTCTGGGATGCAACACTTGACCCGAGTCTTTCTGCTTCAGCCCAGCTGCTCTTCATCTGAGGCCAAACTGACCCAAGACCGTTGATTATGATGTCATGTTTAAAGGTTGGTCAGAATCGAACAGTTTCCAATTTATCAGACCTGGAGTGTTTAGTAGATTTGATTACATCCCTGGTCAAACAAATGGGCTTAATTAGTGATGTTATGGAAATGGATTGACCGATTGAGAGTTCCAGTATTCTTTATATGGGTTGCAAGGCGGCTTAGTTGTGTAGTGTGTTGTACTAAATGCTACCTACCTTGGAGGCTGTAAGACGCTTTGATTCATATATGAACTTGCTCGATAGTGTTTTTGAGTCAAGTTATTGATATTTTAGTCATGAAAAATAAATATTGCACCATGGGCTAGAGTTTTAACAATTTTTGGTGGACATGATGATGTGGTTACTTTAGGCTAAGGTTTTAAATCTCATGAAACAAAGATATCCTAGTTTTTTCATGAAACAAAATGCTTCGCATCCTATCCCATCTCGATCCTCATCTCGGTCAGGCATCTCAGTGTTTGCTTGGGATATTTTTTTCTTAAAAAAAAATATTTGTGAAACTTTAGTCTTTTATTCGATTTTTAAACATATTTGAACTTCAAAAGTTATATCATCATGATAAATTAAATTAAAATTGATACTATAATGTATTATGGCTAAGACAGGATGGACAAGACGGTGGAGATCGGTCCTGGAATCTCTTTGTGATGAGACGTTTAGTTCATCTTGGTCCCTGTCCCGTCGAGACTTGAATCACTGTTTTAGATAACTTTAAATTTTTGTAGGATCCACTTATTATAATGTTCAACATTTCATGATTGCTTACTATTAATCAAGGTTCGCCGTATCGAGAATCAGTATCATTTTAGTATTGAATTGATATGGTTCGGTACGGGGTGTATAGTACCGAACCGATGACGTATCAGTCAACTCTACCGCACCGAACCGATGACATATTAGTCACCCCATAATGAACCAACGATGTACTAGTTAGGTGAACTGGAAGGTTTCAACCTATAAACCATCCTATAACAAGTTAAAATGGGCGGTTCAACATGGCACAGGGTGGCTCAATATGGTAAAAGATCAGTATAAGGTTAGTGCGAGGTGGTTCTGCGCTTTATAGGGTGGTTCGGAGTGGTATTGATCCCATAACATTTCAAAATGATAAATTATACTGGTTCCGTACCGATATAGTTTGGTATGCCCCGTATCGGATGGTTGGGTATGGTTTGGGGGACCTTGCTATATACCATAACAAACAAGTTAAGATTTGATCGAATACTGCAATTATAGTGAGTTTAAGATTTTGTTTATAACTATTTGTTCTGCTAATTGCCAAATGCACCACTTTCAAAGAATAATTTCTTCCATTTATACTCCCCCTCCTTGAGTAGAAACTATATCTATGATACTAGTTCTTTATGAATAGAAGATCCAAGTGAAGTAGGACAGCCCATGAAATGAGATCTAACTCCAGTCCTACTTTAATTTTTCAATCTACAATACTAAATTCATTTATTAATTTGAATTAAGTTCTTTCACCTGACTTATTGATTATAGTTATTTAATTGCTTAAGAGCATTGAATGACAGTCTTGCTCTTCTCACAAGTCACAACAAGCAATAATATTGTTGGACTGAGACAAGCATCAAGCATATGACTTGAAGCAGTCTAATCAGGATTTTTGGTCTTCTGGTTGACTTATATCAGTTAATGTCAAAATTTGATCTTGTATGGTTGGATCATATTTTGATCATTGATGAAACTTTGTGTATTCAAATTAAACCTTTTGAATTTCTCAAAAAATTAAACCTTTTAGATAGCGATGCTTGGCGTGATGGTTTGATCTACTTTTACAAAACCAGCACTAAACCTTGCGTATCTTGAAGTTAACTCTGAGCCATGGTGAGCTTATCAAATCCACAATGAGATTGGGTTTTCCTTGTGGCTGGAGGTGCAAATGCATTGAGTGCACATTAACCTAGGCTTGTTTCCATTGCTAGCTCATTCATACAGAACATCGGTCAGGTTCAAGCTTAATTTTGATGCTTCGAGCTTAAAGAGCTGGTAGCGTGTTATAGCCCATCACAATGTAAATTACCCTATCACACTGAATAAAAAAGAAAAGATAGCATGGCAAATGTTTATTTGACATTTGAAACCAAGGTTTTTGCCTTGTTTACTTTCACAAAACAACATACAAAATTTTGGCACAATGCCTCTATCTATACTAGCGATTTCATCTCTCCAAATTCAAGCTACTATTTTAAAGAAGAAAAATAGAAAAAAAAGCCAAAATGGGTTAACTCCTACATTGACTTTGCTTTTTGTTACACTACCAAATTCTTTACGAACTAGGAGACATGTTGCAATCAAACTTTACTTCACGGAGCAAATTGATTTTTGATCAGGCATTTGGGAACCCCTGGCCTTGAATCTAGGTCATTCATATTAGCCCATTGGCCATTTGCTAAGTTGTAGATTTGGTTGAGCTACTGAATTTCAAAAAAATAAAAAAGAAAAACAAGCCAAAATGGGACACTATATGTGAGGTTATGTCCTCCAACAATTTCAATGCAAGGACTAGTTCGTGTGGCTAACCTTGCTCTCGACCTCTCTAGACCTGCTCAAAGTGGCCTAATTGGTCCGCAATTGATTTGGCGATCCTCATTGATTGGTTTGTGGTCAAGCCAGCACAAATATTGACATGATTTGGTTAAGCTAAACAGCTCGAAGCTAAACTTAGTTTGCTCAGATCATCTTAATCCTAATCCCTAAAGCTAGGCAGTCATTCTTTGAGTGTAGCTTTTGTGCCATGCCAATCCAGCTTTCTTTCCCCTTAGATAAGATAAGGGCAACAAAAATCATTTTTAAATAGCCCTAACATAAGAGGTTGGTATCTTCTCTCTAGTGCATCATTTGCCTTAAAAATGCTCGCATTATGCTAATATTCAATTCCATCAAACGAAATTGTAATGTCATTTACTTTTCTATTAGTGTAGGTGCGTGGTTTTTTTTTTTTTTTTTTGGACATTACCACCCACTATGGATTATTCTGTATTGTACTGGTTGGATCCTGAGATTCAGTATGCTCTTAATACCAAGTGTCAGTACCGATACATATACCATACCAACACTCTGTACCAGATATATGGTTGAGTACCAATTTTGGTCTAGTATTGAAATTGCAAATCTTGCGTAGTAGACATAATCGTCGAGGTTTGGTGGGGGCCAACCTGATTTATCATAGCTTCGTGTAATTTAGGAATTTGATGGATGCCCATATTAAAATAAAGAAAAAGAATAAGAAAAGGAAACTCTTAAATAAATTTTAAATGTTTTGGTCTGAATAAGATGTCGCCGACACTTTTGAATTAAATTGATAAATCAATTCAACTAAGTAAAACTTTTCTACTGAAACTTTGACTGGTATGCATGGGCCCATAGACAAGCCATACCTGATTTGGCATGAAATGTCAGGCCCTGGCCTGACCAAGCAGCAAGGACAATTCAAAGGAATCAGCAGTGTCCCCTTCACACGTGTGAGATCCCGCAACCGAAACATGCATTCTACTTTAGTCCAGCTGTCATATGAATGAGCTGGTGCACTCCCCTTGGTCTCTTCTACATTTTTTTCCAGCTGTCATATAGGTGACCAGGTGCACAATCCCTCACTCTGCTGTCCTCTATATCATTAATTACTTTGACTTTTTTTTAAATTTTCTAAGTGAATTCTCAAAAATGCCATTGCTCACATGGAATGCATCAGCCAGTTGTCATACACTACAAAAACAACTGCTCTGTCTATTGTGAGAAGATGAACCCCACAAACAGAGGTGTATTTCGACATATATGCATAAAATATTATATGCGGATTCTTGTTGACTGCCAATTGACCTATTTAACAAGAAGGTATGGCAAATATATTTGTATTTTAGGAAAATGACACATACATGTTTATATTAGGAAAATGATAATAAAATTCTTTCTCTTATATTAGGAAAATGATTATAAAATTCTTTCAAAGAGATAGTTTCATCTATAATATGCAGGCAGCATTGCCTAAACTCGGCCGTTCTCCATTTAGGGTTTCTAATAAGGAGAGAAGCAGAATATGTAGAAATTGTGATGAAACCTTTTGATGATGTGAGAAATAGCAAAAGGTTGGTGGCGGTGCAACATCTTCTTTGCGATAGTCGGTGTTCTTTGAACAAGGCTATGGTGTCTTCTTTGCATAACAAAAAAGTTGCATTGCTTAAGATGCTCTAAGAAGTTGTTTTCCCTTCAAAGTCATCAAAATTCAAAGGTTAATCTCTCTCTCTCTCTCTCTACCTTGATTTCGGTGGTGTTTGAGTTGTATTTGGCTTGAAATCTAAATGTTTTTGTAAGATCTTTGTTAATGTTTTCTTAAAATCAAAGTTCTTGGATTATGCTCAATAATTTTAATTTTGTTGGTGACATCATTTTAGGGCTTTTTGTTTTTGGATGGAGATTAGAGAGATCAGAAACTTCAACATTTATTCTTTTAGATTAAGAGCTCTGGAATTTTAGAAATTTCTAACCTACCATGGTTTTCCTATCTCCTCCCCTCCCTCCCTCCCTCTTTCTCTCTCTCTCTACCCTTCAACCCCTTCCTCCCTCTTTCACTTTTTGGGCTTTTGGCTTGTTTCTGTTCATTTTTTGATAATATTTTGTTTGAAAACTTCATTCCTTTTTAGGTTAGATGTCTCGGATTTGGTCATTGCATGCAGTTCATATTTAAAAATCTAATATTTTTTAGAATTATTTACTTATTTTCATGTTAGATTTTATTTTGCTATGATGCACTATTACATTTGTATGATATCAAAATGCTGAATTTTGATGATTTTCTATTATAGTAGGGTTTTCAATGTTGTTTTCTTGAAATCCAAAGAATCAATTTACCATTTTTCCATGCAGTTTATGGCCGTGAGGTGCTTCATACGGCATATTTAGACTATATTATGGAAGTTGCGGTGTCCCTAAATTTTTTTCTCACTTGGTAAATGTTTGGAATAACAGAGTAATGTTAATTTAAATTATTCTGTGTTTCCTTTTGCATTTATTTCCCATTCCTTCTAAGTTGTTGTTTGGAACTCTTTGAAATTATAAGCACTTTTCTGCTCGATGCTTCATTAAATTTGTAAGCTAACTGTTCAAATTGAGGTTATTCCCAAAAAAATCTCTATAATGCCTTTCTCAACAATTTGGAAGTTTTTGATTTTTTTTTAGTTTTCGCTCTATTTTTTACTTATTATTTTGCATGATTAGGTGTTAGATTCATGGTAGCTTTGTTCTTTGCATTATATATAGCATATTGGATTTTTCTGAAGTTTTCCTTGGTATTGATATGATTGATTGCTGTAACATTTTGATGGCATTCAGTTGTGTTATTTTGTGGTCTTTACTGATGTAAATTTTATACTGACCAAAGTTCCTTTCTGAATAGAAAGTTCTGGAGATCTCCCTCTTGTTTTGTAAATAAGAGTTGTGCTTTGATTTTTGCAAGCTTCTGTTATAGTTCATCAGGTACGAATCATTTCATCATTGAATGGTCATATTATCTTTTTTATATTTCTGTCTTTATGAGTTTAATAGTAATGTGATAGTGGATACTGTTTGTTATCATTTGCTCAAACCGAGGACCTCTTTGGTGTAGTGCCAACCGGTTGAGATAAATGCAGGGGCCTCAATAAGGTTTACCATAAGCAGAAGAGAACACTTTTCTGATTGTAACTGGCATTTAGGTTTAAGTAATCCTCCCAAACAGTAATGGATGTTTTGTTTTAATATCGATAAGGTGTCTCCTTAGCATTTTTCCTTGTAGTGTGGCAAGTTGGGCAGTGTTGAATCAGTAATTTTGTAGCCTTGACAGGTGTGTGGTCTGAGATGCCTGATTCTTTTTTACTTAAGTAATACGATGTGCATTGATTTGTTATAAGTTTGCTATAAATGCAGTATGGATCTTTGTTTCACGTAGAAATGAATAATAGGTTCTGCTTTGTTGACAAAGTCTATTACTCGCATGAGTTCTAAATTTTCTTCCCTTCTTTATACATTGTGATGCTAAATGAGTTTTTGAATGGCAACTTTCAATTGAAATGGAGAAAAATAATGATAATTACTATTTAAATTTCTTCTAAACTTGCATCAACTTGCGGTGTCTTTTGCTAAATTTTGGTGGAACTACTGTACTTAAATAGTTACCAAGTTTTGTTTGTTACTTGGTGCATGCGTTGGTGTCCATGTGTCCTAAACTATTAGTCAGCTCCCAAAATCCTGATCATGGAAATAATTTAATGCAATGGTCTAGCAGTGGTGATTTTGTGTAAGCATATTAGTATGACTTGAGTTGGGCCCAATTGAGAATAGACCCACAAAACTCTAAACACATTTGTTCGGCGTGTTAGATTCATGTGAATTGTGGTAGACATGGTGGCAAGTCAGGCTAGCTTTCACATTGAGGCTATTGAATATCTGGTTATTTTATGCATTATCATAACAAAACTTATTTGATTTGAAAATTTGAACCCAATATAAACCATGAACTTCAATTTCTCCTCTTCATCCTTATCCTCCCTTCATTTGCTCTAATGTGGACCCATTGTCCTCCTTTCTCCTCATTCCTCTTTCCTCATTCCTTTTGTCTCCTGCACCTTTTCTTCCCATTCTTTTTCCTCCCTCTACTTTCCTCATTTACATACACTCACTGCCCATCTCTTCTTAATTCCTCTTCATCCCCACCCATGGACTTTGCAACCTTAGCTCTAGGGCAACCTAGCTTCACCTCTCACTAACTTGCAATCCATTGCACTTTTGACTTTGCTACTGCCCATCATTGGCTTCCGCATTCATTCATTTCTATTGTTTCTTTCTCTTCCTATCTTCTCGCCATCTACCCTCTATTGTGTTGGGTCCAAGTGGATCTAACTCACTCACCAATGAATTTAATTTGGATTTAGGTCAGGTCAGTGAGGCCTAGCTATTGGAGGTTGACTCGACCTATTCCACCTTATGTTATGCTTTAGGAATTTGTTACGTTTAAGAAAAGTATTTCTACTTTTTGTTTTTAGTGCGTTATTGATGTGAATGAGTAAACAAAATTCTTGAAAAATGGTAAATGCAATGAACTCTTAATTATTCAAGATATATATGAAAGCAAGGTTTTAAATCCTGTAGGACGAGGCCATCCCAGTTTTTCCATGAAACGGGATGTATCGCTGTTTCTTCCTATCTCGACACTTGGAATAGGGAATATCCTAGGAAGCACCAATCGAGATGCCGGAATGATGGTAGGATGGTCCCATTCTGATACTTAGGGCGGTAACCCATTCCGACGTTCCACATGATGTCCTGTTGTGATTTGAAACCATGCATGGAAGTGCCTATAGTAGATTTGGACAAGTTTGTGATTGTTGATATGGTATGGTAGTAGTTTAACATATTAACTAGTGAAGTAGTTTTCTTTACAAATCACATAGCAAACTAATAAGAATAAAAAAAATTGCACAACATTCAAGTAGAAAAGAATTATGAGCATGGTATGTCTTATTGTGCATATTGCCTCGTACTGGGCATATGGAACCACACTGTCTTGTCCCATTGTCTTAGTCATAATACATTGTGTCAATTTTAAATAGATCTAATTTATCATGAAAATATAACTTTTGAAATTCAAATATGTTTAAAAATCAAATAAACCAACAAAGCTTTACTAATATTTTTTTAAAGAAATAAACATCCCAAGCAAGTACGGGATGCCTGATTGGGTCGAGGATTGGGATTGGATGAGACATAGGTAGGAAACCATAGGTTAATACATTAGCATAGATGGCCACTTAAGCTATGATAAAATACAACCAAAACATACTAAACCACACCACATTGCAACAAAACCTCCTCTTGGTTTGAATCAAAACTAGGCTTGCTTGCAACTACTTTAAAACTAGGCTTGCTTGCAACTACTTTAAAACCAAGTCACCCATGCTAGCCTGCTAGTCAGTGCCAAAAGCCATGGGAGAAAAAACCCTCCTCTTGGTTTGAATCGGCATTCAGTTTTGTTTTCTTAATTCGTAGTAATTTCTTTCCTTATTCCATGCTATAGGCCTCTAGGTTGAGTTTAAAAACTCAATAAATTGACAGCTAATTCTTTCCTTATTTCATGCAATCATGGTATCTTCTTAGTATTTTGCCTCTGTGCATCTTTTATTTCCTTTCACAAGGGAACTTACTGCTTGAAGCTTTGAACTTTTATTGAAATTTGAAAATTTTCTCATCCAACAATATTGGAATTATGAATCTTGGCCCTCAAATCCCCCCACTGCTTCTTTCTTTCTTTCTTTGTTATTTAGGCATCAAAATAGGACGTAGATTCTAAAATTTTCTTAATGTGGACCCCACAAATTTATCGTGAGAGTATTTATGAAATTTTAGGTGTTCATTGGTTGCTTCGATTAGTTAGTTTAAAAATCACATCATTGCTGATCCCTATGATTAGTTAGTATTTATGAACTTTTGTTGCTTCAACAGTTGTAAATTTTTTTCTGTGATTTTATGATTCTATACTTGCATAAAGTTCTTCAAGTAGGGGTTCAGTGCTTTATTTTTGAGGATTTTTTTCATAATATTTTTTTAAAAAAATATTTACCAAACTAGGATATTTTTCAAACTAATTCCTAAAATAGGACATTTTTGGCCAACTCAACAAGCAGCTGTAGGGTTGCCAAGGTCGATTATGATGGGTGAAATCATTAGTTAAACTGATGATTTTGACCCAAGTGTAATCGTTCCAAGTGAAACCATTAGTTCAACTGACGATTTCATAAGTGTAATCGTTCCAAGTGAAACCATTAGTTCAACTGACGATTTCATCTGGATCGAAATAATCAGTTCAATAAATGATTTTAAGGCTATTGAAATCATTAGTTGAATTGATGATTTTCTTAAAATTGTTGGTTGGACTGACGATTTCTTTCCTCAAAAATATCAGTTCAATTTGAAAGCTTTTTTTAAAAGACTTTCCTCGATACAAACATTTGTTCCATTTAATTTTTTTTCACAAAAATTGGCATGTGTCACACAAGACCATGCTATGTCAACCTTGAGATAGCTGTGCTATTACTAGGTGCTATGTAGTGAAGTGCCATGTTAACTCGCACATGACCGGCTATGCCGTGCCAACCTTAGACTAGCTGTGCTATTGTAGGTTGTGCTGTACTGTGAAATACCATGTTGACCCACACATGGCTGACCATGCTGCACATGACCATGCTGTGCTGGCCTAGAGCTAAGACTTGGAATATTTCAATACCTATGGTTTTGGTTAAAATCTCAGCATATTTTGATTCTTTCTTGTTTGGTCTTAGGTTTCCATATCGGCCAAAAAAATCTGTGATCTTGGTCCATGTTAGTATTGGCCACCCACTAAGGTGGCTGAAATCTTGGATCCTGAAACCTAGATAGGAACCACACAATCAGATAAAGATTTATATTTGATATTATGCGAGTAAAAATGATTATAACTTTATATCGATCCACAGAATGGATAGATCAATATCTATTGTTATGGTAAATCAGGGATTTCATTTTCACAATCAGAAATGTTTTGGTAATGCATCCCAATGATATGGACATTTATTCCCTATGAAAAGGAAAAAGGAAAGGAGCTTGTGTTCCATGAAATATTATGGTTCAAGACTTAGGTTCATGATTACCAATTAACTAGTATCTTGGATCATGGATTTAAACAATCTTGTTTTGACAAATTTATGTGATGCATGTAAGTGTATAATATAGCAATTCCAATGAGTTGTTCTCTTGCTGTACAGTTTTTGCCTTAAAAAATTATTTTGAGATGAATGATGGAATTTTTTTTATATGACTAAACAGTTAGTTTGACATGAACTCCAACTTCTAGCACAATGTAGATGTTGTGTACATGCAATATATATGTGATTATGCTCATTATGGAAAGTTTGGTAATACATAAATGCATTAGACAAACTTGAATTCTTTGCAAGTGCTTGATAGGATCGAACCAAACTGCTCTGAATTGAATCAAATCGAATCGAACCATTTTGAACCAAACTAAACCACATGGTTTAGCTTAATTCAGGCTTTCTGATTCACTTGATTAGTACGCTACTAGTCCGATATGGTATGCCCTGTACCAGTCAAGTGGACCGAGGGCCCTAAGACATGAACTACTCCAAATCACGCAGTTTGGTTTAGAATGGTTCGGTTTGGTTCAGTTCAATTAGTTCGGGGTTGATTCGAACGTTCAGTTGATTCGGGGTTGGTTTGGTCAGTTCTCCCCTTGTATCGAACCAATCGGCTAAACCATTCAGGTTTCAAGCCAGTTTGATTTAGTTTGGCTCGAACCGTCTGGTTCAGGATAGTTCGATATACCAAGGGTATCACTATATGAAAAGTGCTTCTATTACTACTACAATTGTAGCAATAAAGCCTTAATTCCAAATTAGTTGAAATTTGCTACAAGGTTCCTTTTTATCTATTTGAAAAGTGCTTCTATAAAAAGTAAAGTCAGATAAGTGCTCTTAGAAAAAACTATAAAACTTAGATTTGGGCTTTTCTCTTTTTTGAAAGCAGAATCAACACTAAAGTGTCCCTAGCTTCTACTTAATATGCTTTTTCATCTTTTTCTTCTTGCAGAAGCACTTATAAAATGATATCTTCAAATACTTAATTTTTTAAAGAAATTTCTTTTTTACCTTAAAATCATAGGACTTTTTAAAGCAACATCAAGTGCACCCTAGAAAAACTTTCTACCTTGTGCAATATTGTTTTCAAATCTATCAAAAAAATATATCTTTTTTGAGAAGTAATTATGCATCATGTGATTACTAAACATCAAATATACAAAAAAAGTTATATTTATTAAGAATTTAAGGTGAAGCCAATTTTTGAGAATGATTTTTGAGAAAGCAAAAGCAATATCAAACTTGTATCCAAAAACACCCTAAAGAGTAGCATGTTCATAGGTAGTTATCTGCTGAGTAGAAGGGAAAGCATATGCAGATTTAATTAGATAGAAGTCACAAGTTAGTTAAATTAGGTAGCTATCCCTTGAGTAGAAGGAAAAGCATATGCAAATTTAATTAGATAGAAGTCACAAGTTAATTAAATTTTATAAATATCTATAAAATAAGAAATACATTGGAAGAAATCAGCAAATTATTCAAGAATTAGTTATGTTTAACATATTAACTAGTGACGTAGTTTTCTTTATAAATCACATAGCAAACTAATAAGAATAAAAAAAATTACACAACATTCAAGTAGAAAAGAATTATGAGCATGGTATGTCTTATTGTGCATACTGCCTTGTACTGGGCATATGGAACCACATCGGCATTGAACCATGACTCGGTATCAATGCGTAATGTGCCTCGGTACATTGAACCAATCTATATACCGAGCGTACTAACATTGTGTCAATGTGATACTAGTATGGGGCCCGATATTGAGACGATAAACCTTGATTATGAGCCACTTTATTGAATCTATGCACATTTCCAATATTTTAATTCCTATGTATTGGTTGAAATGTTAGCATATTTCATTTCTTTCCTGTTTTGGCTTAGGTCTCCATGTCAGCCAAGAAAATCTGTGATCTTGGTCCATATTAGCATTGGCCACCCATTAAGGTGGCTGAAATCTTGGATCCTAAAAACCTTGATAGGAACCACACAATCAGATAAAGATTTATAATTGATATTATGCGAGTAAAATGATTATAACTTTATATTGATCCACAGTATTAGTAGATCAACATCTAATGTTATCGTAAGTTAGGGATTTTAAAATAGGAGGTAGATTCTAAAATTTTCTTAACAAGGACTCCACAAATTTATCGTGAGAGTATTTATGAAATTTTAGGTGTTCATTGGTTGCTTCGATTGGTTAGTTTAAAAGTTGAATCATTGCTGATCCCTATTTGGTTAGCTATAAAATTTTTTTCTATGATTTTATGATTCTATACCTACATAAAGTTCTTCAGGTACGGTTTAAGTGCTTTATTTTTGAGGTTTTTTCATAATGTTTTTTTAAAATATTATTTACTAAACTAGGGCATTTTTCAAACAAATTCCCAAAATAGAACATTTTTGGCCAACTCAACGGACAGCTATAGGGTTGCCAAGGTCGATTGTGACAGGTGAAATCATTAGTTAAACTCATGATTTCGATCCAAGTGAAATCATCCCAGGTGAAATCATCAGTTCAACTAATGATTTCACTTGGATCGAAATCATCAGTTCTATCGATGATTTTAAGGCTATTGAAATCATCAGTTGAATTGATGATTTTCCTGAAATCATCGATTGAACTGGCGATTTCTTTCAATTTGAAAGCTTTTTCTAAAAACTTTCCTCAAAACGAATATTTGTTCAATATCACCATTTAATTTTTTTCACACAAATTGGCATGTGCCCCACAAGACCATGCTATGTTAGCCTTGAGATAGTTGTGCTATTACTAGGTTGTGCCATGTATTGAAGTGCCATGTTGACTCACACATGACCGGCCATGCCGGGCCACATATGACCATGCCATGCTAGCCTTAGACTAGCCCCGCTATTGTAGGCTTGAGTGTCTGTTGAAATACCATGTTGACCCACCGTGAAATGCCATGTTGACCCACACATGGCTGACCACTTTGCACATGGCCATGCTTTGCTAGCCTAAGAGCTAAGACGAATATTTCATTACCTATGGTTTTGGTTAAAATCTCTGCATATTTCATTTCTTTTCTTAGGTTTCCATATCGGCCAAAAAATCCTTGATCTTGATCTGTGTTGTCTTACGGCCACCAACTAAGGTGGGTACAAAATCTTGGATCCTAAAACCTTTATAGGAACCACACAATTAGATAAAGATTTATATTTGATATTATGCAAGTAAAAATGATTATAACTTTATATTGATCCACGGAATGGATAGATCAATATCTATTGTTATTGTAAGTCGGGATTTCATTTTCACAATCAAAAATGTTTTGGTAATGCATCCCAATAATATGGACATTTATTCTCGTATGAAAAGGAAAAAGGAAAGAGCTTGTGTTCCGTGAAATATTATGTGGTTCAACACTTAGATTCATGATTACCAATTAACTAGTATCTTGGATTGTGGATTTAAACAATCTTGTTTTGACAAATTTTTGTGGTGCATGTAAGTGTATGATGTAGCAATTCCGATGAGTTCTTCTTGCTGTATAGTTTTTGCCTTTAAAAAAAATTATTCCCTGAGATGAATGATGGATTATATATATATATATATATTATATATATATATATTATGACTAAACGGTTAGTTTCATATGAACTCCAACTTTGTGCTAGCACAAGGTAAGATGTTGTGGCACATGTACAATATATATGTGATTATGCTCATTATGGAGAGTTTGGTAATACATAAATGCATTAGACAAATGTGCATGTATCGAAGCATATATATGAATGCATGCATATAGCAATGTTAATTCATGAATATATCTCTTAAGTACATACTTATTATGTACAATAGTATATATGTACGCATGCATGCATGCATATGAAAGTGCAAAATAAGGATAACTACTTTGTGTAACTATGGTGTGGATTCCAATGATTCAAGTCTTGGTGGGACAAGAAAGCTGTCTTAAGCCATCTGTTCCATCCTAGAGAGATTGCCAAGACTGGTCTTGATTGTTCCATTCCATCTTGTTTTTAGCCATAACATACATTATAATGTCAATTTTAAATAGATCTAATTTATCATGAAGATATAACTTTTAAAGTTCAAATATGTTCTAAAAATCAAATAAACTACTAAAGCTTCACAAGCTTATTTTTTTAAAGAAAAAAAGCATTTCCAAGCAAGTAATCGGATGCTTGATCGGGTTAGGGATTGGGATGGAACGGAACACCGGGGCATTCTATCTTCCATGAAAAAACTAGGATGTTTTTGTCTCATAAGATTTAAGACCTTAGGTGTGTGACCGAACCTTGTTGCTCGACTGGCTTTACTTCTTGAGTTTCTTAACCTGATTTTTCTGTAGTGATGTTGTCCACGAATTTAAATTTGGATATTCTTCCACGAATTATCAAAGCTTGTCATTACATTAGCGAGGGAATGCTCAAAGGTGATCTTCAACGGTTGCCATTGGAAAAATTACATAATTTTTAAGGTAAATGCTCCATAAAAAAAAAGAAATTGCTGAACAAAAAGCCAAAAACTAATAACTAATATGGGTGCCATTCTCTTCTAAAAGAATCTTCTAATAACTATTATAAAATTAGACAATATTTTGGTAACAGTGATCCATATTAAGAAATAAAGAGGGAAGAGCCTAGATACAGCTCATTTAATATAAACACTGATCCATTAGTAGTCCAATAGGATGCTAATAGTTCTAAAAAACTAATCTCGATCATGCATGTCTTCCATGCTTGTCTTAGAACATACAATTTGGAATGAGTGCCGGCCAAAAGCCTTGATGGAGACATCACCCAGCTGACCTTCATATTTCAATTTAAAACCCAAATATTATCCTAGATAGACTAAATCAACTTTCAGATCGATAACGTGTTTAGGAATGATGAAGAGGTTTGTAGCTCTGTTTTCTTAGAACATCTTCATTTGTTCATCGATAACCCAGCCTATCACTTGCATAAAATATTTGGACACATCAGAAACTACAATTAAGACTGAGCTTCTTGTTTTGATAAATACCCCTGTAAATCCAATCTGATATGTACAAGAACTTGATATATTTGTAAGTCATTTTAATAGAATATGGTTGCTTTCGGTGTCAAGGTAATCGTTTACTGTTACATGTATTACCTTCATCATGAGAGCCTTTGAGATGTCCTTTTTGAATGTGACTATGCATGAATTCATGCATGCATATATGTACATGTATCGTGCACACACACATGCATGCTTTCGTATGTATGTATAAATATATGGCATATATATGTATGTATGTATGTGTATACATATGCACAACGTTTGAAATCTCGCGATGCGAGAACATCTAGTGTTTTTATAGAACAAAGCATGCTGATGTCATGGTCCGTCTTGATAGTTGGGACGTATTTAAGATGATCCAAGATGCACGGATGGGGAGCTTGGGGACAATTAGGATGGCAAGGCTGTCTTAGTATCTCATGGGATGTCAAGCCGTCTTAGTATCTCATGGGATAACCGCTGGTATTTGAAATCATGCGGGCATACGGACACCCAATACTATTACCACACCTACACCCACCCATTGTTTCACATGCGTGGATGATATTATTTTATTCTCGGTAGCAGTTTTTAACCGAAGTGATTCTTTATGTTATTTGTCGCCAAGCAGAAATTTAGGCCGCAAAGATGGAAGGAGCTAGACACTCGCCCGGAGATCTCACAATGAACGAAGCTGCCGAGATCTCTCTTGGTGCTTCGAGTTCAAACGATGAAAACGATGATGCTTTGTTCCCAAATATTTACCTCACCATCTTGTTGAAGTAGTTTTGCAACTACTTCCCTTGGTCTCAATCTTCTCGTTTCCGTGCAAGTGTGTAAACGGTGGAACTCTTCGCTGACTTCAAGCAGCTACCGCCAAAAGTTTTCGTGAGTTCACATTCATATATGCTGCAATTTTAATGAAGGCAAACAGCGGAGTGTTGTATGACCCTGTTGAAAAGAAATGGTACCGGCTAGCGTCATCCCCTATCTCCATGGGAAGGATGCTCATCCATTGGCTTCCGCCGGTAGCCTTATTTGCTTATGGGACACCAAGGATCGAAGGCTTTGTGTTGCCAACCCACTTCTACCCTACGGTCAGACCACTTCCGTATATACCCCCGTTCGTTCGGCCAAGCATGAAAGTTGGAATGACCCTGAATGGAGAGGACGAAAGCAGTGGATATAAAATTGTTTCATTCAAGAGCAAAGGGATCCTATGCCGTGTATGATTCCCTGGAAAATAATTGGATTTATCGCTATTGGGTTCCTTCTGCATTTCCGTCGTTTCCTCATTTGTACCTGAACCAAAGACCGTATCGATTGGCAGTGTTGTCTACTTTCTCCGTGTAAACAACCAGGTGGTCCGATATCTTATGACATGGAGGATGATCTCCGGGATGTCTCCTCCATATCCTGGGCCAGCTCGCATTCTCTACTGTGCTACTTGCTTGCCGAGAGCGACGGAAAGCTCGTGCTTCGGGCGGCGTTGTCCGGGAGAGTTTGTTGTTTGGCAGTCCGGTGCCGGTTGAACCATCTCGGGGTGGTGGGATTTAATTAGCGAAACATCACCAAACTCTTGTGAGGACCTTTAATCGGGAGTAATGTGCGTATGGATTGTGTAAGCACCGTGCTAAAGCAGATTATGGCTGTACCAAGTTCAGAGGGGCAAACATGTTTACTTGCATATAATGCGCCGGAGGCGAAGTGGGTTAGGAACGTCTCTACTCTTCCTACTCAGGGATGGAGAGAATTACAAGGCAGCACAAGGTGCATTGTTGTTGGGTACAAAGCATTCAACCCGAGTTTCGTTGTTTTCAGCCTCGATTGATTGCCCTTGCTTGTATTTGGTGAAACGCAAATGGCGAAACCGCCGATCATTTTACCTTCTTTTGATTGGTTTCCGTGGGCAAGAAGATTATAGTTTTTTCAATATGATGTTCTAGTTGGTGCAAGAAGTTTTATGTTGATTAACTAGAGATCTTCGATACTCATCATCCGGATTTGGACCCCCCGTCGTCAATATTTCCGTATGTCCTTGTTTAATAAATTGCTTAT